>OZ026629.1:14633973-15233973 GCA_964020975.1 Hermodice carunculata
TCAAATTCCATCAAGTTTTTCATGACTTATCGCACGGAAACCAATTTCACATAAGTGACCCTGTGACCTTGAAAATTAGGTCAAGGTCATCCAAATACAATCCCAACCTAGGTCTTGCCTAGATACATAATCCTACCAAGTTTCATCAAATTCCATCCTGTTCTTCATGACTTATCGAACGGAAACCAATTTCACATAAGTGACCCTGTTACCTTGATAATTCGCTCAAGGTCATCCAAATACAATCCCAACCTAGGTCTTGCCTAGATACATAATCCTGCCAAGTTTCATCATATTCCATCAAGTTCTTCATGACTTATCGCACGGAAACCAATTTCACATAAGTGACCGTGTGACCTTGAGAATTCGCTCAAGGTCATCCAAATACAATCCCCACCTAGGTATTGCCTAGATACATAATCCTACCAAGTTTCATCAAATTCCATCAAGTTCTTCAAGACTTATCGAACAGAAACCAATTTCACATAAGTGACCCTGTGACCTTGAGAATTCCCTCAAGGTCATCCAAATACAATCCCAACCTAGGTCTTGCCTAGATACATAATCCTACCAAGTTTCATCAAATTCCATCCTGTTCTTCATGACTTATCAAACGGGAAACCAATTTCACATAAGTGACCCTGTGACCTTGAGAATTCCCTCAAGGTCATCCAAATACAATCCCAAGCTAGGTCTTGCCAAGATATATAATCCTATCAAGTTTCATCAAATTCCATCAAGTTCTTCATGACTTATCGAACGGAAACCAATTTCACATAAGTGACCCTGTGACCTTCAGAATTCCCTCAAGGTCACCCAAATACAATCCCAACCTGGGTTTTGCCTAGATACATAATCCTACCAAGTTTCATCAAATTCCATCAAGTTCTTCATGACTTATCGCACGGAAACCAATTTCACATAAGTGACCCTGTGACCTTGAAAATTAGGTCAAGGTCATCCAAATACAATCCCAACCTAGGTCTTGCCTAGATACATAATCCTACCAAGTTTCATCAAATTCTATCAAGTTCTTCATGACTTATCAAACGGGAAACCAATTTCACATAAGTGACCCTGTGACCTTGAGAATTCCCTCAAGGTCATCCAAATACAATCCCAAGCTAGGTCTTGCCAAGATATATAATCCTACCAAGTTTCATCAAATTCCATCAAGTTCTTCATGACTTATCGAACGGAAACCAATTTCACATAATTGACCCTGTGACCTTGAAAATTAGGTCAAGGTCATCCAAATACAATCCCAACCTAGGTATTGCCTAGATACATAATCCTACCACGTTTCATTAAATTCTGTCAAGTTCTTCAAGACTTATCGCACAGAAACCAATTTCACATAAGTGACCCTGTGACCTTGAGAATTCGCTCAAGTCATCCAAATACAATCCCAACCTAGGTCTTGCCTAGATACATAATCCTACCAAGTTTCATCAAATTCCATCAAGTTCTTCAAGACTTACCGCACGGAAACCAATTTCACATAAATGACCCTGTGACCTTGAGAATTCCCTCAAGGTCATCCAAATACAATCCCAATCTAGGTCTTGCCTAGATACATAATCCTACCAAGTTTCATCAAATTCCATCCTGTTCTTCATGACTTATCGAACGGAAACCAATTTCACATAAGTGACCCTGTGACCTTGAAAATTAGGTCAAGGTCACCCAAATACAATCCCAACCTAGGTCTTGCCTTTATACATAATCCTACCAAGTTTCATCAAATTCTGTCAAGTCCTTCAAGACTTATCGCATGGATACCAAGTGTTGAAGAACCTGAACAACAACAACAACAACAACAACAACAACAACAACCTAGAAGAAGCGGAAGAAACAGGCACTAAACCAATATGTCCCCCGGCTTCCACCGGGAGACATAATGATATGTGTGCAGGTTCAAACTATATTTGTGACTGACAAAGTAGATCTATCTCCGGGACGGTGGGAGGCCTTTATAGTAATGGCTCGTTGATATGATGCACCATCAAATGCCTTGTACAAGATTAGACCGGCATTCGGTGCAAGGTGCAAAATAATATAATAGATTTACAGGCTAACTTTACTAGCAATAATCTATTCGTACCTTTTGAGAGTTCATACTTCACTTTTTTTTTTCTAAACGAATACCTGGCATCAAACCTGGCAGATAGCACTCTTAATCGTCTCTTGACATCAAGCATTTGCAAAATTACTTGAACATTTTTTTTTAAAATTTCGAACTCAGGACTTGTCAAGTATAAAGCCAAGAAAACATATATTTCGGCATGATATTATTCTAACTGAAACTTCAGAGCCTACTTTGCTTGTAAAAGTACAGCATAGCCCATCTGTTACGCAAGGCTCCTGGGGAATTTCAAGTCGCATTTTGCCAAAATTCACTCGGCATACATCTAGGTTGGATACCAAATCAGAAACATCACAAGTTCAATATTTTGCTTGCATTTTTGCCTGACTCAGATTGATTCACATTGCAGATACATCTACGACAACAAACGTGACGGAAAGAAACCGAAACTGGTGCAAAGTAATGACCCAGCGATCATGTGGTGCTCCTCCACTGATTTAAAATGGGTCAACGACACGATGCATTGCCGTCTGTATTATTGGCCTTAGTAGGTCTAAATATTTTGCACAAAATAATTTAGTTGTGGTTAAATGATAACGTTAGCTTGCTTGTAAAACTGATGACACTAAACTTTTAAACAGGCTTTTTAGTTGGTGGGCAACATTATTTTATAATAAAAGATCGTGAAAAGCATTCAGTGATCACTGTTTGTTAACAATGACTTATTCAATAGAGTTTTTGATGCTCACCTGAATTTAATAACGGATGGGATCTGTCAGTCTGAGCTTTATGAATCAGGGCATGGCGGGGGGGAGTTGAGTTTTTTTCTTTCCCCACATAGAAGTCCATGCTTCATAGCAAACTTGCCAACAGAATGGCAATACACATTTGGGGTTCGGTCGCATTTCTACGACACACCTTTTTGATAAAACCACCTTCCAAAGGAAATGATAATATGCACATTTAGCAGAAATTAGCAACATATTCAAGATTATATTTTCGTCAAGTATTTTTAATGCGAGCATATTATAACAAACAAATCTGACCGCAGAAATGTTGCAAATGAAAGACGCCTTAAAACAAATAATAGGGTTCAATCATTTTTTTGTTCTAAATGGGCACAAATACTGTAAAAACCCTGAAGGAATGAAAAACTTTCAGGTGTGAGACACTTTTAAGAAAGGGTACATACAGATAAAAATCATTTTAAACTTTAATATAGAAGCCTGAAATAACAAAAAAGTGTCAAAATATTCAACAAAAATAAAACCCGAGTCATTTTATACTACAAGGGAGCCTACACATGGGAACCACAAAACCATTAAAATTTCTGTATATAAAACACTCTTTATAACAGCAGACACCTTTAGATAAGGCTCCAATATAAACCCCGAAAAAGCATGGCACTTTAGAAGCAATAGAGGACAAAATCTTGTACTACTAAGTAAACATATGCAATGTACACATCCTGAAGGTATAGAGCCTTGAAGAGATGAAAAGGTAAGTAAAAATAAGAAAGATGTTATAAGAATTATTCTTTGCTAAGTGGAAACACAAAATGTTTTTAAAATCCTTTAAAAATACAAATAGGATTAATTGACACATAAAATGGACACATCCTACTGTAAAACCCTTTAAAAGACATTAAAGGAAAGTGACAGGTTAAAATCCTTTAATTGCATAAGCATAGGCCTATTTACTTCTGCTCTTTTTAAATTTCATAACCTCAAGTACACGAAGATGCCTAAACTAAAGCATAAATATTGAAGAAGGGTGCGCATGACCTATTTCAAATTCTTGAAACATCTTAAAAACTTATCAGTCTTTAGCATTGAATGTGCACCAGTACCACACGCAGATCAACATTGGCCAAACACTCGCGAGGACAAACCATCTCCCTGACCTGGTATGACAGTTTTGCCCTCGATTGGAATAATAGATTGCTCTGTCCCTACATGGTGAAGTCCTATTATTTGGCAAGATACAAGTCACAAAATCACAGTTGCGTCACATACCCTTTAAGGAAAATCACTTCTCTAATTCAATGATAAAGTGCGCATTTAGCTTTCAGAACCTGAAACTGAGCAAAATATGTGATATGTTTTCTTTCACCAAGTCACTTAATACGAGCCTAATATAACAAAGAAAAGCTGTACTGTGTTTTAATAAGTTGTTTTCCCTATATGTATAATGTATCTGCCTCGTTACATTGAGAGGTGCACTGGGTAAATGTATGTACAATCATCTTCATAGAAATAACTACGAACTGACTTATTTTCAACAAATCAAACTAATTCCCCAAACCGTAACGTCCTTTGTACTTGGTTTAATCAATTAACATTTCTGTCTGCAAACCCCGTTCGACTGATGGTAAACACTGAATATGAAAATTTACTTTGAATTGTATGTTACCAGTAATAATAAAAATAATGTTGTTCAAATATCACTTTCAAATATTATTTATTTGTGTCGTGGGACTCGGAAAAGTTGTCAGAACTAGATAGAGCTGTGTTCAAGATGTTATTTCGTTTTGTCGATATAATCTATTACTTGATCAACCGACTGTGACTAAATATTTTAAGCTCTCAATTCAGTCTGTTAGATTGTGACTGCTTCCAATATTTTTGTGTGTTGCGCATTCTAGTTCAGTCATTATTTTTCTTGCGACAAAAATTCATTCTTATTGTGCATCAATTCTTTGTTTTGACATCACAAGCGCTTGACATAATAATATTATGCTATTGCGGAGAGTGGACGCGCAGACCAACAACGCACAAATACTTCCGTTATTGCTTTGTTTTGCCATTGTCACTGAACGTGCAAGCACATAGCTGGTGTGCTTTACCAATATCACAACTGGCGTGCGCTCATGGCTTTCATAATAAATTCCACATGTATTCATCAGTTAACCTCAAGCTTGAATCAACTGCATAAATAAATGATAAATAAAACATGTGTCCTCTATTAGCAGTAGCCTCTCATTGCAGGTTTCACTGTGTGAATCATCATCCACAGGTCCAGGCCTTCTGGTGTGCAATGTGCTATCGTTTATTAAACCCTAATTGAGTGGTCGCCCACATATCTCGGCATCTCCTCCAACCAGAGAGCTTTTTTATTTTGTTTTTTGTTTTTGTTTTCTTTTTTCCACTGGCCCTGGTGCACGAACGTGTTGCAATATCGATTACAGCGTACCTCTCTGAACTTGTAACGTAATTAAAAAGTAGCTTCAAACATCAAGAGTCGGGGATGGAGTTGTTGATTCGTTAAGGTTCCTATTGCATTTTTATTTCCGTAATTATGAAACCATTAAATGCCCAGCATATCCCGACATCTCATCCAACCAGACAATTTTAAAGTGGCTCTGGGTAACGTCTTAGTTGCAAAAGGCCCATACTTTTCAATATTTCAGCATATTTGCTTTGAACGCCATGGAGTGTGGCTTTTTTCTCAGTCATTCTACAGAAATATTTATTTCCTCTTACTAATATAATAATATAACTGAACAGCTGCAAGTTTTGTATCTTGTCATCAAGTATTCAAAACAGCACTTCATTTCTTGTTAAAACATTGACTGGAAACACATTCTTTCATTTGTTGTCAAATTTGTTTCAAAACTGTTTTACCAATTTGACACTGATAAAATATATTGTATAGTGTTTCTGATTCAGTCTTACAGAAAGAACACAAGTTATTCGACACGTTTTGGCACTTCTGGAAAAATTCATTTACATACAATATACTTTGTGATACAATAAATGGGAATGCCCTGATTTTTCTTCAAAGGTACACCGTGCACGTACTTTATATTTTTTCCATTCATACTCTAAAGTATTCAAAGTTTTATGAAACTTAGTTCTTGCAAGCTTGTTCTTTCTTTCTTTCTTTCTTTCTTTCTTTCTTTCTTTCTTTCTTTCTTTCTTTCTTTCTTTCTTTCTTTCTTTCTTTCTTTCTTTCTTTCTTTCTTTCTTTCTTTCTTTCTTTCTCTCTCTCTGTCTTTCTTTCTTTCTTTCTTTTTTTCTCTTTCTTTTTGTTTCTTTGGGTTCTTTTTTGTTTACAAATTGTCCAAATTTGGTGCAAACGTATATTGTGGAGGGGTCAAATAAAGTTGTTCACCAGCTGGTGTTGCTGTCGATTCACCTGAAGTGGACCTTTACTAAATTAGTTCATATATTCACGCTCCAATGATTTGACAAAATCTTTAAAAAAATCTTGTTCTCTGTAACCGCTTAGTCAGTTGCTTTGAAACTGCACAGGGATACTCGCACACAATATTTGAGCCCGGACCTTGGTGCTGGTAGTCCTCTATGTGAACCAGATATACACAGTACATGAGTGACCTTGACTTTATTCCCAAGCTCATAGGGTCACTTTCGTGGATTTTTATCTTCACCTTAATAACATGAAAACTGATTAAGCTTGGACTTTGAATGTTGGGGAACTTTGATATTGGTGCATATATCTTCCAAGAAAGATGCATGGTGTTGACCGAATTTCCCGGTGACAGGACCACTTCATTATGTGCTCGCAAGGTCAGCTGAGCACAGGTTTTTCATAGTCCTCTTATGCGAAAACTAATGATAGACGATCGTGTTAGTCATGTATTTAAGTACAGAAAGTTGTCTGTTTGGGCCACCACATTGTGATCAATGAATGTTCTGAAATATTAATTTCATCATATCTGAGTAATATTTTTAACTCAAACGACCAAGCATACTAGACGTTCGAGCGAGAAACTAGGTAAATTAAGAACCTGCATTATTTTTTATCAGGTTTTTTATTTTAAATATTTGAGTTAACTTGCCTGTTTAATTTGTGGGCCCCTTCGGGCTGACCCATTATCATTTTTGATTAATATTGAGAAGAATGGCAATTCTACCTAAAACTTGATACAATTGCATGTAATTATGATACACAATATGTAACGCTGCCAAGATCCAATATAAGGCTACAGTGTACGAGAGTTTCATTAAACAGTCATGTATCTTATTTGTCAGACGCTTCCTTGCAGCTTGGTTTGAATACGAGACTTTTCTCGTTTCACTCCACATCATCTCTTGCCTCTTCATGCTGCATACTCATTTTTTTCCGAATTTAAAAAAAAAAAAAGGTGAACATGTTGAACAACGATTTTCCAGTTGGCTTTTGCTGCTGTTTTCATAAAATGTTACTGAGAATGTCTGTTTGGAAAAATACCACAGTTCTTACATTTTAGATTTCTGTTTTCATGACGACAGCAAATACATGTATGTAGCAAACCCAGTCATGCATTAGCTGCTGTTAACAAAGCTGATGGAGCATAATAGACAATGAAGTTTGAGAAACAGGAACATGGCTGAGGAGAGCGAAGTCTTGATAGCGATATATTGAACTGATAAATCTGAACGGCTGTGTCTTAATAAGCAGATCATTTCTCTAGGTCTGTCCACATAACTCAACAGCCTATTGCAGTGATAGTATTCTAATTTGTCAAGTATTAATTAAACTTATTTATATGTTTCTACTGTGATGTCTATTTCTTATTCTTGAAAATGAGATTGATAATGAAAAAGTTTACATATAGGTTAATGTTTATGCTCCGACTAAGGATGATGTGACTGACCAAGTGAATTTCATAAGTAATCTGAGGTCACAGTTAACAGATGATTTACCTAACGACTTTGTGGTTGGGGGTCATTTGAATACTGTGCTGTCGCCTGTATTGGATAAAAATGAGATGAAGGTGATTCAACATATCGCACAAAGCTATTTATTATATAGAGGAGGTTGATTTGGTACATATTTGGAGGCTGCATAACCCGGATACTTTTATGCATACATGGTAATTTAAAACCCCTTTAATCCAATGCAGACTCAACTTTAAGCACACATCAAGCTATCTTACTCCACATGCCACCTTTGTAAAATAAAGCCGTTTAAAAAAACTGATCATAGTTTAATTAGCCTTCAGCTCAAAGGTTTATTCTTCAACTCGAAAGGCCTCGGGTTCTGGAAATTTAACAGTAGCTCACTGAAAGATGAAACTTTTATCACAGGAGTTAAAGATTTAATAAGGGAGCAAAAGGATAAATATTTTGATTTCGACAATAAAGATCTGAAATAGGATATTATCAAATGCGAGCTCAGAGGGTTTATTGCCTCCTATTCCAAAAGAAAGACAACTGAAAGAAAAAAAAGAAAAATATTTGAAGAAAGAGTTAGAAAACTTACATTCCAAATTGGCATTAACAAACAGTGGTGAATTTTGAAGTAAAATTGAACGTGTTGAAACACAATTTTATATATATATATATATATATATATATATATATATATATATATATATATATATATATATATATATATATATATATATATATATATATATACACACATATATATATACATATATATATATATATATATATATATATATATATATATATATATATATATATATATATATAACAGGTTGAAAAGAGCACTAACTATTTCTTGTCACTTGAGAAACGAAATCATAATTCTAAATGCATAACAAAATTGTTCACTTCAGATAATGAAGAAATTGATGACTTTAAAGACATTATCGAAGAGGGAAAGAGGGAAAACAGTTCTACGCAAAGCTCTATTCTTCAAATAAAAATTCTCATCTGGTAGATGATTTGGACAGAGTTTAATGATTTATTTGACAATCCAAATATTCCTAAATTAACAGAAGTTGAAAAAGATTATTGTGAAGGTGGAATAACCAGGTCTGAGGGTTCGAATGCTTTAAAACAGTTTAAAGACGACAAAAGTCCTGGGAGTGGTGGGTTTACAGCTAACTTTTACAATTTTTGTCAATAGATCAGAGATGAGGAGTAATTTCACTGATTCCAAGGAAAAACAAAAACCTGCTTTATTTGAAAAACTGGAGACCATTATCCCTATTGAACGTGGACTATAAATTAATTGCGAAAATTATGGCATAAAGGCTCCAATCTTCTCTACCAAAATTGATTAACACGGATCAGACAGGCTATGTCAAAAGTAAATGGATCGGATAAAATATTAGAGAATTTCCGACATAATTGAGTAAACGTTTTTACATGAGATGTCCGGCTGATCATGTTGATTGATTTAGAAAAAGATTTTGATACTTAAGAGTGGCATTTCATTGACAAATCTTTACAGATTTATAATTTTGGTGAGCATTTTCTTAAATGGGTCAAAATCATATACACAGATATAAGCAGTTGTGCAATAAATAATGGCTACACATTATCTTTTTTTTTCCTTGCATAGAGGTGTACATCAGTGCTGTCCATTGTCACCGTTTTTTTATTTCTCTTTTCTTTTTATTATCAGTTGAATTATTTGCCATTCACATTAGAGCAAACCCACATATAAAGCGTATTACTGTTGGGGTAGAGGTACATTATAAAATTGAGTCAACTTGCTGATGACACCAGGTGCTTTGTTCTAGTCTGGCAAAGCTGTGCGGGAATTTTGACAAAGCATCGGAAATTACTTTGGGTTAAGAGAGAACTGGATTGATATAAATAGGTAGCAATACAGGACATTCCTTACTAATGAACATGCCGTGCTCTTTAAAAATTTTGATGACAAATTTCAGCTTATGTATGAAATTCTTAATATTTGGAAAATGATAGACCTGTTTCTTATAGGGAAAATTCTAGTCATGAAATCCCTCCATATCTCTAAATTAATTTATATATTGCTTCAACAATACCATTGAGTCCGGACATGATCGTCCACCCCCCCACCCCCCCAAAAAAAAGAAAGAAAAAGAAATTGAGAAGTTCATTTGAGGAAAGGGCACTTCCAAAGTAAGGGGAGCTGTTACGTATTTAAAACCGGAGTATGGTGGACCAGAAAAAGATAGATCTTTATTAATCACTTGGATCAAACGTTTTCTT
Organism: Hermodice carunculata; assembly: GCA_964020975.1. NCBI lineage: Eukaryota > Metazoa > Annelida > Polychaeta > Eunicida > Amphinomidae > Hermodice > Hermodice carunculata. The sequence goes on from OZ026629.1 coordinate 14,643,955, forward strand.
CATGTGGAAAAAGATATGTGGAAGCACATTGTTCAACAGTTTTTTCCTGGGGTGAACATTCATGATTTGTTACAAAGCCATTGTTCTATTGGTCATATCTGGAAATAGACACCTTTATTTTTACATGCAAAGTGTGACTTCATGGAATGAGTTCAGACCTATATTTCAACTGCAGACATATGATTTGGTTCAATGAAAACATGTTAGTGCAAGATGCAGAATTCCCCCCCCCCCCCAAAAAAAATGGAATGACGAAGGTGTCAAATTTAATTATGATATAGTGAATAAAAATGGAGAATAGCTTAACCCAGCAGAGATCGATGCAAATTGCAATTTTGAACCTAATTTTCTGGAATACTTGCAAATAAGATTTGCTATCCCATGTCAACGAAAACAAATTTTGAGAAGTAAACAAAAATGAGCGTGTAAGGAATACTTCCATAAAATTCTGTATTGCCGGGAAATTTATCGAACTTGAGGAATTGAAATGTAAAGATATTCATTGGGTATAGTTCAAAATGGCAATGAAAGTAAAACATACTGGCATTAAAAATGGTTGTAAAGTTTCCCAGAACTCCCTCCTGCACAAAAGTTTGGAAAAAGGTATTCTCGTTTTGAGACTAAATTGCAAGCTTTCCAGTTTAAATTTTAGCATCGAATTATGGTTTATTAAAAATTGGTTATGAAGAATTGGTATTTCTGGTGATGAAAGTTGTGAAGTACGTTAAATGACTTCTGAAACAATAATTCATAAATTTTGGGAATGTCCCACTTCATACAACTTTTGGATCCAGTTTGCAAATTTTTGGGACGTGCATCCACATGAAACAATTACCATTGATGTGATGGTCGTCTTGCTTGTTTTTTTCAACGCTCTTGACAAAACCGCATTGAACTATTGTATTTTGTATGGAAAATTTTATATACTTAGTATATTCACAAAGATTTGCTTCTGCAGATATTAACTTAATAAATATCTTTTTTTTCTATTGAAAAGGAAAATCTCTGTATTTAAACACAGATGTGCCACTAATGGTAAACTTCAACAATTTAACTAAAATGGGAATCTCTCCTTAAGGCCTTTACATGTAAATTGTCACAACTTCAGTAGTAAGCAAAATTTAATGGAATTAGAAAGTATTCTATGTGATAAGTTTAAAGTATATTTAAAAATTGTACTTGTTTTCATATATATATATATATATATATATATATATATATATATATGTATATATATATATATATATGTATATATATATATATATATATATATATATATATATATATATATATATATATATATATATATATATATATATATATTGGATGGCTGCATACTGATTGTATGCATTAAACAAGTGAGTCACCAGACGGTTACAATTTTAGGTATCATTATTGAAGGAATTCAGTATTTTGTAACATGTTTATCTTGTAAATTTTAGTTTACATTCAGTACAATATGTTTCAATAATTTATTCCAAATTTGTAAAAAACAAGTTTATGCTTGCAAGCTAACATTTCTTGGCAATGGTTTGACCTTAAAATGAAACAATTAAAACAAAATTATGAGAACATCTCTTGTGTGATTTATTGTTATAAGTGATTCTTGTCACTAAGATCAATCAAGGACTTGCATCATTGTTATTAAAAATTTAATATGACTCTATTTCAGTCCGTCACTATTTATAAGCACTAAAATTCACGCGTACAAGACTGGTTCAACCTTGACATAGTGAAGATTCAGTGGTCCCCCTCTAGACATAAGCACCCCTCCTCAGCAGGCAGGTCACCTCTCTGTTCAGCAAGTGTGGTACTTCCTGTGGTACAGTTTTAAGATGTTAAAGAAAAAAGTGAGGACAAAAGAGAGGAAGGGGACGTAAGAAATAAGAGACGCTCTCTCGAGTGTTGATTTCGGTTCATTTTTTGGGGTTTTCGCTAATCGGTCGACAGTATTTCACCGTCTCAGAAAGTGGGTCAAGTTGTTTTAAATTATTGAAATCTTAAGGACACTTAATAAAGAAAACCCGGTTCCATGCAACACCAAATTCTGATTTTTGAAGGTGTGGCCAATGTTGTTTATATATGTGTATATATATATATATATATATATATATTATATATATATATATATATATATATATATGTATACATACATATATACATACATATACATATATATATGCATACATGTATATATACATACATACATATATACATACATACATACATACACACACACATACATACATACATACATACATACATACATACACACACACACACACATACATACATACATACATACATATATGTTGAGTAGCTTGAGGACTCATTTACAATCTCTGATCTCAAATTCACCATTTCGTACCGTACTCACAACTTTCAATCACGGTGCTTGGGCACATAAGATAAAAAACACACTGAATTTTATGTTTCTGAATCTCGGCGTGCTGCTTCTGCAAAGGCAAAAGCGACTTTTTGGTGGTTCCACGGATAGACTGTGGTGGAAGACAACACTGCCATCTTTCGGTGTATTTTAGTTCGTTGCCGTGTAGACAGGAGGCGCTACATGTTGGTATCGCGACAGGCAAACGCACGATCCCAAGCGTGAAGTTCGCAGATCGGTAATGCAGATGACAAGAACCGTGAACATTTTGTTTAAAAGGTTCACCAGGCCTATTTACAAACCTTCTAAATTGCAAAAACCTATATATGTGCTTCCATGATGTAGGTAGTAAAATAATAATCGGAGGGTGGTGGTGGTTGTGGGGGGGGGGGGGCAGGGAAGATGACACACACGGGGGAAAGTGGGACACCAGGGTAGGGGGACGACAACTGGTACAAAATGAAAACAGCATAGTGAAATAAAACATAAAGGGGGAATGGGGTGCTCTGGGGAGAAATGGGATGCAGATAATATAAGCCAGAAGAAACGGGACACTGTGTCCAGTTTCACTACAGGGACACTTTTTACTTTTAACTAAAGAGATTCGATGCTTTTGGCAAGAGATTCCTGAAAAAATTTGTGGCTATAGGTGCTTCTCTCAAACTGTGTTTTTCGTTTTATAAACGAAAAGATTACACAAAGATAATGGCAAGAAGTTTAAAAAGAATGTTTTGCTGTCAGACAGATACATACCACCACGTTTCAGTGTAGGAAAAAGGCCCACGCGCGTAAGCTAGTACGTCGGCATAATGGAATTATTCAGTGTGCCCCACTTTGTCCCAGGTCCAGTTCCCCCAGTATCCTGTGGAACAGCATGTTCATTTCAATCATACTAAAATACATAAAAAATCTCTAAGGAAGACCACGTCTGTAATGAGATCATATCTCTAAGACTATGCCCCATAAATATAATGTTTTTTTTCAGTCTATCAGGTGGTCTTACTAGGGAGACTCCACTGAATTATATATTTATCGTCTAATCAAAAGAGCATATCACTCATTTGCTACTTTTGTCTCAAGCTTTGCACACATACAAATGCTATTGTGCTTATTTCAGATTAAATTACTCAAAAAGATCGTGATCGGCAATGTACGGGGAAGTTGGTCAGATTTGTCGCCCAAATAGAATCATGTGGGTTGTCTTCTTACTCGTCACAGGCCTATCAGAGTATTGATTATCCAACAATGTTGTCAACATGAGGGCTTCCCATCCAGTCGCATGCATGTCCAGTGCTTATTGACACTTCCATTGCAACAGGTATATTCATGTTAGAATTATTTCATAAAAAATATTATCTTCTGGTATATAAAGAATATGGACCACGAAATCAAAGGAAAATACCTCATGCGCGAGGATGCGCATTAAAAGAAATAGGCTATAGCGAGTTGCACGTTGTAACAATATCGCACAGTAACTCCCTTTGGATACAAGTTATCACAAGAAAGTACTGCCCAAATTTGGGTTGAGGGTGGAGCTGGGAGCCAGGCAACATCTTGGGTGTTAAAACTACCACCAACAGCGCACGGACAGAATTCAATTTCTAAAGAGATAAGAGCTTTATTACTATGATTAAAAAATATTTAATTTAATTCCACCAAAATTCGAAATCATGATATCAAATGAATTTTATTCAACTGTATTACTACACATAAGCGACATTACGGTAAACAAACAAAATACAAATATAACCTAGAAAAGAAGCTTTGCTTTAAAGCAAATATGTCTGTACGCCTCCAAAACTTACATAAATTTGAATGCTACATCTTTTGTTTGTGGTTAAATCATATGAATCAAATCTGGTATGTCACCTCTGCCTACAATAGCTTTGAAGATACCCAACGCTTAAATTTTATAAGTGGCCACATATGAAATTTATTCAAGATTCAAAATTTTCAATGGTGCTACTTAGCATAATTGAAATTGCTTCAACTTTTGTTTTTAATTCATTAGGTGCGCAATGGTCAATAACCCCCGATTAGAAGTTGGAATGCCATCTCTATCTATTATAGTTTTGAAGCTATTCGAGATTTAAAGTTTCAGATGCTGCTAATTAGCATAATTTAAATTGCCACAACTTTTGTTTTAGATTCGTTAGATGCCCAGTGATCAATAATCCTCTAGTGAAAGTTGGAATGACATCTCTATCTATTGATTTCAAAATTCCAAATACCCCTAATTTGCATAATTTAAAACATCTTCATTTCTCTCCATGAAAAGGCCAAACTCCTTGTATGGAGGTACAATCATGTCAAATTTGGAGTTTCTATGTATAACAGTGTCAGAGAAAAGTGTCCGAAAAATTCGCTGGTAAAGAAGAAACAAAGAAAGAAAGAAAGAAAGAAAGAAAGAAAGAAAGAAAGAAAGAAAGAAAGAAAGAAAGAAAGAAAGAAAGAAAGAAAGAAAGAAAGAAAGAAAAGAAAGAAAGAATTTCAGGAAAAACAGAAAAGTGTGTGTTGACACATACACTTTAATAAAGAATTTTGGGAAAAACAAAAAACTGTGTGTTGACACACACACTTTTAATACAATTACATACAGCACACCAAGGAGGTTATCCACACTAAGCATACACATAATAACTAGAAAAGAAGGTTTGCTTCAGAGCAAATCTGTCTGTGTGCCTTCAAAAATTGTAAATTTTACGGGCTACAACTTTTGTCCTTTGGTACTTCACATTCCATCAAACTCATGGCTGGATGAAAATTCCAAAGTCCAAATGACCTTGACCTTCGACCTTTACAGGTCACATGTAAATTGCAAAAATGTACAGGGTTACAATAGCCACAATTGAAGCCCAACATGAACCAAATCGGATGAAAATTGACCAAGTTATGGCAAGATGAAACTTTCAAAGGGCCAGATGACCTTGACCTTTGCCTTTTAGAGGTTACAGGTTCTTACAAAAATGTGCAATGTTGCGAAACCTACAATTTGAGCCTAACATGATTAGAAATGGATGGAAATTGGCTGAGTTATGACTGGATGAAACTCCCAAGGGTCTTAATGACATTGACCTTTGACCTTTAGAGGTCATATGTAAATTACAAAAACGTGCAGTGTTATAATAGGTACAATTTGAGCCCAACATGCTCAAAATTGGATAAAAATTGACCGAATTATGGCTAGATGAAAATTTCAAAGGTATACCTTTGACTTTAAGAAATCACATGTAAATTACAAAAATTGGCAATTTGAGCCCAACATGATCAAAATTGGATAAAAATTGATTACGTTATGACTAGACGAAAATTACAATGGTCCAAGTGACCTTGACCTTTGACCTTTAGAGGTCACACGTAAATTACAAAAATATGCAGTGTAAAAATAGCTACGATTTGAGTTCAACATGATCATAATTGGATAAAAATTGACTGAGTTATGGCCAGATGAAAATTTCAAAGGTCCAAATGACCTTGACCTTTTACCTTTGGAGGTCACATGTAAATTACAAAAATGTACATGGTTACAAACATATTAATTGAAGTTGGATTGGTTACCTGTACCTATTATAGTTTTGAAGATATTCAAGATTTAAATTTTTTAATGGCCTTAATTTGCATAATTTTCAAAACCGTTGAACCTCATTACAAAAACTCAAAACATCATGTATGGAAGTATAATCATGCCAAGTTTGGAATTTTTACGTGCGATACTTTTCAAATGAAATGTCGACAGATTTGTGTGTAAAGAAAGAAAGAAAGAAAGAAAGAAAGAAAGAAAGAAAGAAAGAAAGAAAGAAAGAAAGAAAGAAAGAAAGAAAGAAAGAAAGAAAGAAAGACACAATTCTTAGAAAAATAATATGTCTGTGTTGGCACACAGACATAGATAGAAACACACAAAAAGGTAACAGACGTGTAACCGTCAAAAAATCCAAGAGAGAAAAAAGTTAGGGTGAGATCAGCTTTAAAAATCATAATGCCAAAACTAATCCCTGACTTTACTAACCTTAGTAACATGTAATGAAGTGTGGTGAATTTTGTCTGCATCGTCTAATTCCATAACAAAAATAAATTAATCACTGTTGGAAATATATGAAAATACAAGAAAACTTTCACTTGTTTTTTTTCCTCGCTGCACTGTTAATTCAGCCCACTCGCTGCACTGTTAATTCAGCCCAAATATGAAAAATTTGTCAGTTTTTTGCATGTCTCATGTTTTCGATCTTCTAATGGTATTTTAATAAGCCTCTATGCCTGTCGGTTTCAGGTTTGAAATTGTGAGCACCGATATGAAATAGAGTAAGGTTTTTTCCTGATATTACAGTCTTTCGTTACACATAAGAATGATTCGTGGTTTAAATTGGTTTTCAAACTTAACGCAGTTTTTTGTTCTGTGCGGCTTACTTTGATTAGAAAATTATCATTCCAGTGATTTACAGGTATTCAACGTTTTGTGAAATTAGTAGGGAACTCATGCATCATAATTTTGATCAAGATTAATGCATGTTATTAAAACCCGATATTTAAAACACGTTTCTAAACGCTTGTGAGTACGTTGACAAGAATGAAGATCGCTGATATTGCAGAGAAAGCAATAATACAAAAATGAGTGAAGATTAAGTTTAAAGATTCTGAATCAGTATTTGGATATTTGTGTGAAGATATTCCGCGAGATAAGATTTCGAATTCAAAGATGAACATAATTATTGACGACCTCTAACACTACATTTCCGAATATAATTTTTTGTTATGCATATTTGGTGATACTGATTCGGCCAATCAGGATTTGGTTGCAAGAAGTGAATAGCGTATTGAAACAAATCTGTTCACCGATTGGATGATATTTTGATGACGATCATAGGCGAATTTGTGATTAGCCAGCTCAATATTCATGAAATGTTTTGCTGGGTATCACAAGTAAACTTTTGAGATTCAATGCAGGAGCTTGTATCTTAATTTTTGAACCTTTAAAATGTGGACTCGGCAAAGTACGCACATGGGCCGTGCTCGGGGCGTATCAAAAATGCCCATCTATAATACTAGTAATCATAACTAGAAAAGAAGATTTGCTTGACAGCAAATCTGTCTGGGTGCCTTCAAAATGAGAACAGCTTGAAATGCTACACTGTGCCATTGTTCAACATAAACTATATTTTATGTATTACGCTAATTTCCATAAATAAGAATGCTACAACTTTGGTCCTTGGTTGATTGGATCAGGCCATGTCACAAACTTATAAAGTGAAGTTTGAATGACACTACTATCTGTAATACTTTTGAAGTGATTTAAGACTTTAATGTTGTGCATTTGCCTAATTTGCATAAGTTAAAAGCCTGCAACTTTGGTTTATGGCTCATTGGATGCGGTTATGTCACATACCTACAAATATAAGTTGGAATGGCACCTATATGTATAATAGTTTTGAAGTTATTCAAAGATTTAAATTTCTTGTATTCATCTTCTTTGCATAAATTAAAATTGTACAATTGTGGATCATGGTTCATCGGATGCAGCTATGTCACAAACCTATAAATTGAAGTTGGACTGGCACCTCTATTTTAAAGCTTTTCAAGATTTAAATTTTGCATATTCACCTAATTTTTGCATAAATTAAAATCCTATAACTTTGGTTCATACTTCGTTGGATGCGTCTTTGCTACAGATCCACAAATTGATGTTGGAATGGCTATAATAGTTTTGGAGTTATTCAACTTTTAAATTTTTGAATGCCCCTTATTAGCATAATGTCAAATTCTACAACTTTCATATACTGTCCATTATATTGGTGGGTTTCACAAACCTATATGTGCCCATTAAAATTTTGTGTCTAAAGTCAGATAGTCAACTTCCCTACTAGCTCTCTTACTGTGCCAAGTTTAAACATTGTAGCTTGCATGGTGTCTGAGAAAAGCTCCAGACAAATTATGTAGTGGAAAACAGAATGAGAGAGAGAGAAGGAAAGAAAGATAGAAAGAAAGAAAAAAGAAAGAAAGAAATAAAAAAAGAATTCTGGGATAAACAAAATGTCTGGGTTGGCATCCAGACATTTTGTTTGATAAAAAAAAAAAAAATACATATACTATACATTTCTGCTACTTTTAAATATGACGTGAATTTAAAATGAACAAGAAAAGAAGAATTGTTAAAAGCAAATCTTTCTGTGTTTCTTCAAAAATTGTTAATATGGCTCGATGAAAATTTCGAAGGCTTTGACCTTTAAACGTTACAGATCACATGTAAACCTAAAAATTTTGTGCAATTTGGTTCATGTTGAGCTTAATTTCAAAGGCCCAAATGACCTTCACCTTTGACTTTTAGATGTCACATGTAAATCACAAAAATGTACAGTGTTACAATATTTATAATTTAACTTTAACATGAACCAAACCAGATGAAACTTGACCAAGCTACTGTTAGATAGAAACTTCATCTGAGATGTCATCCGCTAATGCTAACATGCTTCTGGCAAAACAAGCAAACAGCCAAAAGCTTTGCGACTTTTGCATATTGAAATTTAAGTCCAAGTTTATTGTATATCTCTGGGAAGTTGATTGTGGTTTTCCTTCCTGAAATGACAGACTGCAAAGTATCACGATAGCAGCCACACATCTTTTCAAAATAATCAGGGCGGTATTCAAAGAAGTCATGCACATAGAAAACCGCGGAAAAAACAGGAAATTTAGGAACGTGAATACAAAAGACCTACTTCAAAATGTACTACAGGCTTTCTCTAATGGCATTGATCAATTACATATAGCTCTCAAAACACTATTATTTCGAGATATAACCAGAATCAATAAATATGTGGGTCGTACTTATTCTAAACACACATTTTAACAAACAGTTTTGTTGAAATTGTGTATGCTTACACAAAAACTATTCGGAAACCAGATTTTCATAAGAAAAAAAAAGGGATCAAACGTTTTTTGAAGCATTCCTTTTAAACACAAAATCATTGATTCACTGAACACTCAGTCCCTTTTCAAATTGAAATTTGATTCCCAAGGAATGCAAAATCAAAGATCCCCAATTATTCCCTATAAATATGGCAATAATATTGGACAAAGTATCATGAATTACAAGAAATTTTTGGCTTTTGTTACTCTTGATGATATCGCAACAGCTGTATGTCTATCAATAAATATTCCAATTTTGTTGATATATACCACAAGCATATATTTACAGGTAATTTAGATATGATACAAAATTAAGTTTTAAAAGAGTTGATGAAAAAAGGTACAAAATTTCGGATATGTTCTAAGTTGAAAATTGACAGTATTTTTCACGGTACAAGTGGTGCATTTGATTCCTACTGTCTAAAATGGGCAAAGAAAGATAAAGAAATATCATTTCAGAAATTTGAAGGGTGGTTTATCGTAACAAATTCCACATTAAGAATTTCAATATGGTAAATTTAAAGCAGCCTGAAGTTTAAAAAGCAGTCAAAGAACTTGCCATAAGCAGTATTTGCGACATAAGAGGAAATCACGTGTATAAATTACACGAACAATCTATTGATAATTTGATACATACGCATCAAGGTGAGATGAAAAAGAATTTTAATATCAAAATTTCTGAAGAGGACTCTTCTGTTCCACTTTTTCTCTGGATACCCAAATTACAAAAAAAAAAAAAAAAAAAAAAAAAAAAAAAAAAAACCCTTTCAATTCTTGATTCATAGCTGGTGCTTCAAAATGTACAACAAAATAACTATCAAAGGAAGTAACACTGTGTTTGACTGTAATTAGGAATCATTTCCGTTAATACTGTAATGCAATTTCTATAAACTGTGAAATAAATTGCTTTTGGTGTATTAGCAATTCTTCCGAGTTTGTATCTGAGATTAAAGATTTAAAAGCAACAAATATCAAATGTTTTCATTTTTCTACACTGTGAACAAATCTAACCATAGATAAAGTCAAAAGTTCTCTTTCAGAATTAATCAGCAAAATGTTTCAACATAATGTGAACCACACATAAACATTAATTCATATTCGATGAAAGCATATTGGTCGCAGAGTAAATGTTAAAAAAAAATAACGTTAAATTTTACACTGTTGAAATTTTGATAGATGCTATAAAATTTCTTTGGGATAATACTTTTGTCCAAAAGGGACCATTGGTTTTGCAACAAATGACAGGCATTCCAATGAGTAGCAACAGCTCCCCGTTATGGGCAGGTTTATATTTAACCTGGCTTGCATTTAAGTATATGAATAAATTGATGAAAAGGACTTTCGAATGGCTACCAAATCATCATACAACGCAAAATATATTGATGATATTGATTGTGTAAATGTACAAAATTTCAGTGAAATTGCTTAAGAAATTTACCTAAATTCCCTTTGGAGGATAACATTTCAGATGGTTTCAGAACTTGGATATTGGGGTCACTAATGACCGGTTTTGCATGTAAATCTATTACAGAATTGATGAATTTAACTTTTAGGCAGTTAACTACCCTTTCTTTGACAGTAAAATTGCGGAAGCTATTGGATATAATAAATTTTTGTTACAAATTTGGAGATTGGGTCGTATTTGTTCTAAATTTCAGGACTTTGCATCTGGAACCAAATTTATTTACAATAAACTTAAGTCAAGAGGATTCAAAGATGTACTTTTGATCAAATATTTCTACAAATTTTGCTGTAAATATCCAGCGATTGTTAGAAAATTTGGCTTCTGTAAATTTAAAGATTGAAGACTTGCCTGTTTTGCTACTTAATTTTTTCTTTTGGTATAATTCTGTTTTAATATTCACCTTTCAGACATTTTAGGCTGACATGGTTTCTGTCATGGTAAACCTATAGGGGCTATCGGTAGCAAGCAGCGGCCGACGAAGTAACGACTTTGCATATAATTGTATTTCAAGTCAGGTTAAGAAAAATTATGTTTTGATACCATATTTTTTACTTAAATGCTGTAATGACTTTTATTCTTTTCTGACATGCCTAAGTACACATTTACTCAATGTCAAAAACTTACTCAAATTTGAGAGTATTTACTCAAATGTCACAAACTTGACCCACTCTGTTTAAACATTGACTCACAGTTGGCAGGGAAATAGAACTTTATGATTTGGAAAGCTTCAAAGTGAGGAGTAGGTGTCATCATGGGGTTTGTTTTACGTTTCTGGTGCAGGATGTCCAATGTTGTAGTACTTGTTAAACTTTCTCGAGATCTAGCTGCAACAGTTTATTTTTCAGTCACTAGGACTGAATATGATGCCCCAGGTTGTTTTTTATTTCAGTAAAACACTGGCAGGTAAACTCTCCAGCCAGAAAGGGTACATACTGGTTCCGGAGTAAGTCAAATTGGTAAATTGTGTCTTTCTTTCTTTCTTTCTTTCTTTCTTTCTTTCTTTCTTTCTTTCTTTCTTTCTTTCTTTCTTTCTTTCTTTCTTTCTTTCTTTCTTTCTTTCTTTCTTTCTTGTCCAGAGTTTTTGTCGGACACTATTATTCCGAAAACCACCAAACTTGCCATGGCAACTGACCTACCAGTGAAATTGTGCACCTGGTTTGAAATAGTCATGTTGTCGAGAATTATGCAAATTAGGGGCACTAAGAACTTTAAAAGCTCCTTATCTTCCAAACTATTGCAAATAGACATAAAATTTCAATGTGCAAGTATAGGTTTGTGACAGCTGCTAATATAAGGGACAGTAAATGAAACTTGTAGAATTTCAAATTATGCTAATTAGGGGCATTGGAAAATTTCACAGTTGAGAATCTCCAAGACTATTATAGATGGAGATGCCATTCCCATTTCAAATCAGTGGTTTCTGGTAAAGCCACGTCCAATGAACCACGAACCAAAATTATACGATTTTAATTTATGTAAATTAGGTTAATGCACAACATTTAAATCTTGAATAGGCTCAAAACTATTATAGATAGAAATGCCATTCAAACTTCACCTTATGGGGTTGTGGCATAGCTGCATCCAGTGAACCATGATCCAAAGTCGTAGAATTTTAATTTATGCAAATTAGGTGAATGCGTAAAATTTAAATCTTGAATACATTCAAAACTGTTATAGATATCGGTGTCATTATGTCTGTGTGCCAACACAGACATATTGTTTTTTCTAGGAATTCTTTCTTTCCTTCTTTCTTTCTTTACAGGCAAATTTGTCCGACATTTCATTTGAAAAGTATTACATGTAGAAACTCCAAACTTAGCACAATTATACTTCTATAGATGAAGTCTCGCCTTTTTATAATGAGAGGTCATGCTTTTCAAAATTATGCAAATGATGGCTAATTAAAATTTTAAATCTTCAATAGCTCATATCCTGTAGTAGATGTGGTTCCAAGTCTATAGGAGTTCGATCATAACAAGGCAAAGGTCATCTCAAATGTCAAGGTCATGTCAAGGTCAAAGGTCAATTTTAGGCCAAAATGTTATTTTGAGGTCAAGGTTCACTTCAGGTAGAGTTCATCTCAAGGTCAAAGGTCATTTCAAGGTCAAAGGCCACTTTCGATGGTGCTTTCTTCTGGTCATAACTTGGTCAATTTTTATCCAAAAATGATTGTGTTGGGCTCAAATTGTAGCTATTACAGCACTGCACATTTTGAAACTTACGTGTGACCTCTAAAGGTCAAAAGTCAAGGTCATTTGGACCTTTGAAAGTTTCATCCAGTCTTAACTTGGCCAATTTCCATCCAATTCTAATCATATTGGACTCAATTTCTAGTTATTGCAACACTGCACATTTTTATAAGAACATGTAACCTCAAAAGAGCAAAAGGCAAGGTCATTTGGCCGTTTGAATGCTTCATCTTGCCATAACGTGATAAATTTTCATCCGATTTGGTTCATGTTGGGCTTAAATTGTGGGTATTGTAACACTGTGCAATTTACATGTGACCTGTATAGGTCAAAGGTCAAGGTCATTTGGACTTTGAAATTTGCATCCAGTTATAATCTTAATGTAATGTGAAGCACCAAAGGATAAAGGTTGTTGTATGTAATATTTACAACTTTTGAAGGCACACAGACAAATTTGCTTTGAAGCAAATCTTCTTTTCTAGTTCTAACTTCAATTTGTAGTTTTGTGACATAGCCTCATCCAATGAACCAAAAATTGTAAAATTGTTATTTATGCAAATTAGGGGAATACACAAATTCTAAATCTTGAATAACTTCAAAACTATTAAATATTTAGGTGCCATTTGAAGTTTAATCGGTAGGTTTCTGACATTATTGCATCTTGTGAACTATGAACCAAAGTTGTAGAATTTGTTTAACGCAAATGATGTGAATACACAAAATTATATCTTGAATAGTTTCAAAACTTTTATAGATAGAGGTGCCATTTCAACTTTAAAGGTTTGTTACATAAGTGCATCCAATGAACCATGAACCAAAGTTGTAGGATTTTAATTTATGGAAATAAGATGACTGCACAAAATCTAAATCTTGAATAACTTCAAAACTATTATACAGAGAGGTATCATTCAAACTTCAATTTGTAGGTTTGTGACTTAACCACATTCTATGAACCATAAACCAAAGTTGTAGGATTTTGTTTGTGTAAATTTAGCAAATATACAAAGTTAATATCTTGAATAGATTCAAAACTATTGCAGATATTGTGTATCATTCAAACTTCAGGTAATAAATTTGTGACATGGCTACATCCAATGAACCAAAAACCAAAGTTGTAGCATTTTAATTTATGCAAATTAGGTTAACACACAAAATTTAGATTATGTTAAACAATGGCAAAGTGTAGCATTCAAACTGTTCTCATTTTGAAGGCACCCACACAGATCGACTGTGAAGCAAATCTTCTTTACCTGTTCTATCTTTCTTTCCATGGCACTCAAATTTGTCCAAATTTATTTCCGGACACTATTATTCCGAAAACCACCAAGCTTGCTTTGGTGACTGACATACCAATGAAATTTTGCACTCGGTTTGGAATAGTCATGATGTTTAAAATTATTCAAATGAGGGGCAATTAAAATTTTGAAAACTCCATATCTTCCAAACTATTGCAGATAGACACAAATTACAATGTGCATGTTTAGGTTTGTGACACCTGCAAATACAATGGACAGTAAATGAAAGATGTGGAATTTCAAATTATGCTGATTAGGGGCATTGAAAGCTTTTAAGATTGAATATATTAATTGTAGCAATTTAAATTACCAGCATTCGAAATTTTCAATCTTGAATATCTTCAAAAGTATGATAGATAGAGATGTCATTCCAACTTCTACTAGAGGGTCATTGACCATTGCGCATCTAATGAATTTTAAACAAAAGTTGCGGCGATTTAAATTGTGCTAATTAGCAGTATTCGGAATTTTCAATCTTGAATATCTTCAAAACTATAATAGACAGACTTGTACTAGGGGGTTGTTTTATTTTTGGGCTAATACAGCCTATGTCAAAATCCTACAGAAGAACGAGTGCAATATGGACAAAAGCATTTCCAGACGTATACAGGTTAGACAGTGACAGGCAAGCTTGTGAAGAGTAAAGAGTTCGGACTGCGGAATAGGGTAATGATCTCTAGGAAGTGGTTCTGGACAAAAAGACACAAGTACAACATTTATGTAGTGCAACCTTTGTTTTTAAATGAGCCCAAAAACCACACCTTTCATCATCTCGCAAAGAAATTATCCCATTGGAATAGTTGTTCGGCCAGAGTTGGGCATAATATTATACATATATATATATATATATATATATATATATATATATATATATATATATATATATATATATATATATATATATATATATATATATATATATATATATATATATATATTTATATATATAATGTCAGGAACGTCAGTGATCGTAAGTTATATGGTTCCTGACTACATTGTGATAGATATAAAACAGCCACTGGCAGCTGCAGGAGTTGTGTCCTGGAACAACCCCATGCGACCTCGATTGACACTCCGCAGGCATTTAATTCGATCTTGAGGAGGGACCCAACCCAGACAGCAAAATAGTGAGTCTATATTTTCGATGGCATTTGTCTCCACAGGTTGTTCATAATGCAGAAGCAGATTTGTATTTTTTTTTTAAAAAGGTTGCTAGCCAAATTTTGGAAATATGTGCGGTTACCATGACAGTTTATCAAAGTGTGTGTTGACACACACACTTTTCTGTTTTTCCTAAAATTCTTTCTTATTTTCTTTCTTTCTTTCTTTCTTTCTTTCTTTCTTTCTTTCTTTCTTTCTTTCTTTCTTCTTTACCAGTGTATTTGTCCCACACTTTTCTCTGACACCATTATATATAGAAAATCCAAACTTGGCATGATTGTACCTCCATACAAGGCGTTGGGCCTTTTAATGCAGATGAATGAAGATGTTTAAAATTATGCAAATTAGGGGCATTTGAAGTTTTAAATCTTGAGTATCTTCAAAAGTATAACAGACAGAGATGTCATTCCAACTTCTACTAGAGGGTTATTGACCAGTGCGCATCTCATGAACTTAAGGCAAAAGTTGTAGCAATTTAATTATGCTAATTAGCAGCATTTGAAATTTTAAATCTTGAATATCTTCAAACCTATCATAGATAGAGATGCCATTCCAACTTCTACTAGGGGGTTATTGAACATTGCGCATGTTATAAATCTAAATCAAAAGTTGTAGCCATTTAATTATGCTAATTAGCAGTATTCAAAATTTTCAATCTTGAATATCTTCAAAACTATAATAGATAGAGATGTCATTTCAACTTCTGGTGGGAGTTATTGTTCACTGGGCACCTAAAAATAAAAGTTGTAGCAATTAAAATTATGCTAAGTAGCACCATTGGAAATTTTAAATCATGAATAACTTCAAAGGTATAATGGATGAAGATGCCATTCCAACATCTATTCTTTTGTGATGGACTAGTATACATTTGATGAATTGGTAATGAAGGCTGCACAAATATATATTATGCAAATTAAGGGCATTTTAAATTTCAAATATTGAATATCTTAGAAAGTATGCACACAGACACATTTGTTCAGGTCTCTGATAGATGGTGACACTTCCTGAGAGAAATTAAAAATGCAATAAATGTCTGAGAGTTGACCCTGTCATCAAAAATAAAATAGTTGGGACTACCGTTAACTTCCATTTATATCTTCTACGACTGTGAAGCTGATTGATCCAGTTAAATGAAGTGAAATGAAGCAAATACTGTTGCTAGTACTAGGAAAATCTAGTCTCAGATTGGGGTTAGGCTGGTTGCCTAGCAACAGACCAGACATGTTGGTGAAAGTAGAACCATAGGGTAGGGGTATGGTGGAAGATGCAGTGTGGCTTTAAGTAATATGTTGTTTTCAACTGGAGGAATAGTAACAAGTGAAATCCAAGAAGGAGCTTCATTTACATGTGCACAACCATTGGTAAAAGGTCAGGTGGGGCCACCCTTCCATTTCCCTCCTCACCAGGTAACTCAGCTGTCACAGAGCTCTACTATTAGATGTTGCCAATTTGTATGAGTGAAAGTTGCGTAACTTCTGTATGCACACTGGCAGGATGCGACTGCATCACCTACACCAGAGAGGCTTGCATACAAGTTTGGCTGGGCTGTGCAAGACATATGGCTGGAGTTACACAGAGGTTTATGTTATAAAGCTGAACTTAAGTTGAGTTACAGTACTTTGATGCAATTTGAAAAAGTATTTTCCATCATCCAAGAGATATGTTGGGTGCATTGAAGTGAGGCTTGTTACACTGAGGCTGCTTTGTGTCAAGCATGGCTTTCCAACATTGTTGTTGAAAACCAGTGGATTACCCTAACTGGTTGTATCTGTTATAAACTGTGGTACTGAAGTACCCATTAAACACTGACGTAACATTGTCGCACTGATCATATACTGTAGTACTGAAGTACCCATTGTGCACTGTCATAACATTGCCGTACCGATCATACACTGTAATACTGAAGTACCCATTGCACTGTCATAACATTGTCGTTCTAACATGGCGGTATACAAAGTGCAAATAATAAGCAATTACATTGTGGTTGACATGAAGTAATTGACTATGAAGAAATAGACAAAGCTAAGAAAAAGAAGGAAAACAAAGGGATACCTCAATTCGTAAATTAATTAATCAGGTTTAGTATAGGGTAAAGGGAAATGGGAAAACATGTTCAAGTCATTTAAACAGAAAAAAAAGAAGAGGAATCCTAATGTACCCTGCAAATCAGATCTACTGCAGCAGGAAAGCAATCATGAACAAAGAAAAAGATTTGCTTCAAAGTAAATATGTCTGTGTGGCAATAAAGGAATGTTGTTGCCTTGTACATTCAAAAAGAAATTGGAAATGCTACATGAGAGAAAACATAAATTTCAGGGAAATAATGTAGTGAAATCTGGCTCTTCACTTGAAAAAAAATCTGCAGGTGAAAAAGAAATGCCAGACAGAAAGAAAGAATCTTGATACAACAGAATGTCAAATGTCAGCAAACAAGCAAGATTTTGTCATGTGTGAAATTTTAACCAATTCTGGGACATTTTTGTTGTAACTGTAATCCATCTATGGATTACAGTTGCGCTGCAGCGTGGACTGATGACAAAAATGGTGACCATATGGTAGCATATAGGTGACATAAATGTATACAACAAATCCTAGCAAAGTTCATATATATGCACATGTAATTGACTACTGATAACAGATCCTGGCCTGTCGTACTGTGCTGGAAGGTGTGTATGCCCTTGGTGCGACTAGGGAGGTGGATTGAGACGTGCACGTCCCTGGTGTGATTCATGCATAACTGCTAGATAACTAGTTGAGTTATTCCTGGCCTGATCAGTAAAAGTCCATGAAAACCATTCATTCAACCATTCTGCCCCTTTAGAAACTGGTGGCACAGAGATATGCAGGCCAAACAGAGAGCTGCAAGAAAGTTCCCAAGTTCCAATGCATCTTGAAGCGTGCCCAGCTTCAAGATGCATTGGAACTTGGGAACTTTCTTGCAGCTCTCTGTTTGACCTGCATATCTCTAGGCCACTTCAGAAGTACAGCCATACACTGGCTTTTTGTTGTGTAGAAGGTGAAGACACAGCAGGCATTTGACAACCCATCTTGTTTCAGCTTACTACTATACAGGGTGTGAAGTACTGTGTAGCTGTGGCATGTAATTTTGAACTTCTTACATTGTTATCAAAATGTGAAAACAAAATTTGGCAATTTCAATGTTCAAGAGCAAGCAGTCAATTGATGCCCTGGGGACATTTCTAAATGTGACTTTCCATCCACACAGTAGGACATACTACCTCTATGAGTGGTCCCTCTCTAGTGTCAGCCACCATACATACAGGCTGTGGGGGTATAGAGACATTAATATGTATTAGCTCCTTCAGTTGCATGTTTTGTATTTCATATATGTGAAGTCTCATGCTGATGTGAACACTTCAAAACGAAGTATTGACTTTTCCAGATCTTAATTTGCTCTCCACTTATAGAGACCTTGTTGCCTAGCAATCTTCCCATACCTGAACTGCGCTTTTCAACCACCAGATGTCCTCAGCTACCAGACCAGACCAGTGTGTTGCCTGGCAAGCTTGGTACACTCTGAACTGAACTTTTTTGCCACCAGATGTCCCCATCTAGCAGACCCAACTTTGTGGGCTATGAAGATTCAAATGGCCCTAACTTGCATAATTTTCAAAATGTTAAGTCTTTGTAAAAAGGCTCAACTTCATGTATGGATCTATGATTGTACCAAGTATGGAGTAAAAAGGCTCAACTTCATGTATGGATCTATAATTGTACCAAGTATGGAGTTTCTAAGTGTAATAGTGTCCCAGAAAATTGTCAGACAAAATTACTGGCAAAGAAGAAGAATCAGAGGGAAGAAAGAAATAAAGAAACCCAACAAAAACAGAATGTCTGTGTTGGCACACAGACATAATGACGTCATGATGAGGGGATAGCCCAGCGTTAGCGCTATTTTGGGAAGGCAATCACTTCTTCCTTCTCAGGTGGTGCTGCATGTGCTTGACAGCTGGAACCAATAGGAGGTATTCTTACTAACTAGGAGCCTGTGCTGCCACCTAGGCTGCAGCACGGAACTTGACAGGATGGTAGATTCATGTATAAAGCAGGACAAATGAAGTTCTGTAAAAAAAAGTATCAACTCAAGAATGCAACAAGTTTAAGAAAATTGTGTTATTTCTGGGTGGTTAAGTAACATTTATACTGGTACAAGTGCCTTCATAGTGGTGGAGGCACAATTCTGCTACCTGAGAGGATGGGAGCAGGTCAGCAGTAAATAAAGTTAAATATGAAAACCTCCTATTAAGGCATTCCCTCCTGGCCAACCGTCTGCTTACAAACTCTTGTGCCGGCAAAAAAATCCATATTACATGATGGGTTTAAATTTTTAGCGCGATTTAGGGACTAAAAAAACTGAGGTAATGACTTCACCAAGCCTAACAGCAACTAACAAAATGCGCATTGTAACTTAGTACCCCCTCGTTATTCCATTTTCAGCAGTACCTGATATCTGTTAACGTTATGGATTTCTGTCCAAAAATATATACTATGCATATTTTAAGTGTAAAATAACAAGAGGCAAGTTGAATGCAATACATGAAACAAAGGGTTTATACCAGTTGCGAGCTCTCAGTGTTGCTAATCTGGAGTATTAGTTGATGGCCACTTACTTTCCTGGAATAAAAAGATTGCCGTTTATAACTGCAAACCTGCATGTAGTAATGATGCAGCAAATAAAATTACTTAAATGTTGGAGGGTAGGAGACAATTTGCAGTCTTTGGTGACGATTCTTGTTTTGCCAAGACCCTCTCTAAACTTTTTGGTCACAGTACTTTTTCTATTACTTGACCAAAGAATGTGCTGACGCATATGGGTTATTTTGACACTGATTACAAGACTCTCGATGTTTGGTTCCATGGTAGCCATGTTATGTCCAAGGAAATAATAAGGAAAAAAAAGGAAAGAAAAAAAAGAAAAGAAAAGAAAAAAAGAAGAGGATCCCCCCCCGCCCCGTCCAGATGACCATTTTTGTTAAAAATTGATAAATAAATAGGCTTTATTCACCAGACAAATACACACTTACACGAGTGCAGGCACAAAATAAACGTGAAAACAGAGACGGCATTTTGTATGGTTATCCAGCACACACATTTAGATTCACATAAAAACTAAAGCAAAACCTAAAGGTGCAAAACGTGTATATCTACGCCAATCGCCTTGAAGAGCAAACCTGTATAAATGTTGTCATAGAGTTCGACAGTAAAGGGTCCGATTCAGACTTTAGATATTTTAGCCATTCGTCATACGAATTGCACCCACATAATAAGCGAAACTCGGCTTTAGTCTTGCTATAGAACAAAAACAGACACGTACGCACATTATTTATTTATCTATTTATTTATTTATTTATTTATTTATTTATTTATTTATTTATTTATTTATTTATTTATTTATTTATTCATTTACTGTTGTATTTTTTTCTGAAAGAACGGCCAGTTTGAAGTTGCATTATGTGGTCACTATTACTAATCATGTCAAAATTTGACGGTTTTGAAATTGTCCTATCGCATATTTTAACGAAAAAACAAAGTTTATGTTGGTCCATAAAATCTTTTTAACTTTTTTATCAACACCCGTTTTACATCGAAATGCGGTTCTGCTGGAATATACTGTTTAACAAAGTTTATATTGGTCCATAAATGGACAAAATTATTAGACACCTTTCTAACTTTTTTTATCAACACTCGTTAAACATCGAAATACGGTTTTGCTGGAATGTACTGTTTTGAACAAATATACCGTTGTTCTGTAACACAAACACGTGTACACGCGCGTGCGCATCTGCATATATAGATGCCTCGCCGTCCTGACATGTTCAAGTTCTGCATATTTGTGTCAGTGTTCATTCTAGATTGTTTTGTGAACTATGTGGAATTAAAGAGGTAGCAGTTTACCGGTCACCAAAATGAATGAGACTTGTTGAGGGGGAAAAAACAGTACTGCATCTGCATTTTAAGTTTTAGCAAAAATGTGGAATCGAACCACAGACGAAAATTTAGTGCGACTAATTCAAAGTAAAGTAAGAATCGTGAATTTTATATCCCAAACACCACGGACAGAGAATAGTCAATAAAAGGCTCGTAAAGGAATTAAAAATTTATTCCAACATAGAATTGTCTCATTACCTAATTTTAAACTGATCTACCAACAATAGGCAACAGGCAGTTTTAGAGGCCACGAGGTGAGTCCCTTGTCCTTCCCTCTGAAAGTAAGCTGTCATTCTGTTGAAAACCTCCAACCAATCATGTTGTGCATGTTATTTGCTGCTGCACCATTATTAAAACTATTCTGTATCTCTATTTATCTTGCTTATGGCAGGACAACCAAATAGTATGATGGTCTGATCAATGCTTTTCCAGGCCAAAGAACAAATGAATTTAAGATATAGTTTCAGAGCATACATGAAACTCATGCATGGTTTCACGGACCTGAGTGCTGAAAAGGCCCAAAACAAAGATTGGACAATATCAAATGTTCCTTTTTAAATCACACCATGAACAAAAATCTAATAAAAAAAATCTAAAAATCTGCAAAAAAAGACATATACATTATCCATTATCCCCAAATTAAGGACCTGAATCTTGAAAAATGGTATGTGTCAAATGCAGTCAGAACGACTGAATACGACTCTTTTTTTAAATCAAGACCGAGAGAGAGAGAGAGAAAAAAAATCGTCAAAACTTTACCGGGTATATTTAAAATTGACAAGGTTGTGTCCAAATGGGTCACCAGAAGCAGAACGACTATTCAAAGAAGACGCAATCGGCCACATTTCATATCATAGACACAAAGTAATGGGTCTATTTGTTAACATATAATTATACCAAACATAAATAACAGCGTATTGGGATGAAATGATATGCTACCATCACACATTAGGCCTGCCTTGCGGCTTCTAATAGAAGTTCTATGTGGGCAATTGGCTTTTCTTTCTGGGTCACTTTACTTCATGGCTGAAAGTGATATTGATATGACGTCATACGAGTATTCAGCAGGGCAACTGAACCTCCAAAAAATTTCAGCCACCCTCGCGCTACTGCTCTTTAATATGATACCAAGATCTAAGAACGCATTCAAGTTATACTTTCCCATTACATACAAAATGGTCACATGCTCTAGATCTGTTTCTTCTCGCCTGTGATGCCACCATCTGCCATGCATTCAAGTTTCCCCTTTCCTTGTAGTGCTCTCAATACCTTGCGCCTTCACTGAATCTGTCTACAGAAGCAGGAAATTTTCTTCCCCAAGCGCCGAAAAACCATCACAACGGATTTATCTGTATGTAGACTTTTAATGTCCAACGTTTACGGTATATACATAAAATGTCAATAAGAATCCGCAAGTCATGTACGGATTTACCGTGAATGTTAACATTGGAGTCATCACGATGTAGATAAATGTTTGAATAAAGGTCGTTTGCGAAAATGTTGCGTAAAAGGGGACTCAATAATGATATCCCTGTTTCAGACCGACGTAACTCTCAAAATAAGCCTATGCTGTCTGACCCGCGTGTGTTTTAACAGCAACAATTGCATTTGTTTACATATTTTGCAATAGTCTCAATATCTGCACGCCCTTGTTTGGAATAGTTCGGAAAGAACGAAAAGTATATGCAATTGACCATACAGTTGTTTGCGTTTATAAGATTTTTCAGCATAGGCCTATTCCGGCCCGCCACGTTGTGCTAAATAAAAAGAACTTTCAGTTTTACTTGATTTAAATAATAATAATAATAATAATAATAATAATAATAATAATAATAATAATAATAATAATAATAATAATAATAATAATAATAATAATAATAATAATAATAAAAGCTCTAAGTCTTTCACTTTACTTAGTAGCAAGGAGGCTACACGAAGCCTTGTGTGGCCTCCTTGCTAGTAGCAAACAGTTTCCTCATTCGTATTCTGAAGAGAAATCCCCCTTTTGAAGCTCTGCCTGGTGTGTCAAGTAGGCGAGATATGTCCATATATTTAGCCTTCTTGTGTATACCTGAGTTTCGCATTTTTAGTACCCGGCCCAGGAATACGTATACTTCTGTATGAATCAGGGAATAAACAAGTTTCACACTTTGCACATGCAGCTTTATGAAATAAATTCAGCTGGATATTGAAAATATGTGGACGTCCCACTTTAAGAATGTTATTGTGTGTTTCGTCGCGTTTCATAATGCTTGTTCCTTCCCAGCATGAGATGACGCTCTGTGCCTCACACGAACATTAATTTTCGGAATCGATTCAGTCATGTCAATGGTAGATGCACATCGGAGAGTCCACAGTTTAACGTACTACTAGGTTTATTAAGTACGTGAAGTCGGGTGGTCTAGAGCACTTCTGTCTTGCGTTTGGAGTTTACTTTGCTTTTTTTAGGACCTGAGAGCGTCTGGAATATATGGCCTGAATGAAATCAAATAAACAATAACTTGAAAAAAAAAAAAAAAAAAAAAAATCAAATCAGAACTCTTTTTAGTGTCAACCACCAGTGATCGATTCTACAAATCAACAGCGTCAGCGGGGCCAACCCATACCTAATGATCATAAATTTAACAACAATTACAATAAACTTGGAAATCGGGCTTTCAATTCACATTTTGCATGAAAAATATTTTTTCCATAACTCTATCGTTCTTTTGTTGGTTAATGTCATCATCACCATACCAGACTCTATGACTAATATTTAACCTATGCAAACTTTCGGCTGCTCTGTCGAAGTCATCAGTATTAAAGCCATAACCACAGGCTAAATACAAACCAACAACCACTTAAAATGTAGGCCCACGCATTATTGTTTCGAAATTACATTTAATTGCCCCTTTTTGGCTTTTGGGCGCAGAAAAACATAACTGCATTGTAAACAACAACAATACGTGCATGTGTGAAGGCCAAAGTCAAGATCCATTTCGCTTTCTGATTTTCTTTTGTGAACAAATTCAGATGTAAAAAACGCGCAAAGTTATCAATTCGTAATTTGATGACTCGAATCCACTCTTGAAGCTGTTGCAGTGATATTACACGTGACATGCTCCTCCTTCCATCCGTTTGAGCAACTGTTATTAATCCGTTCAACTGCACGTGGTTCTTTTGTTATGACATTTTCGCGGGAAAACGGAACGATGGTGACCTCAAACGTAAATAGAGTGTTCCATTTGGAGTTACCGTTGTGTCGTGTAGCTGGAATACACATTCGATTGAAAGCAAACCTATCCGCGAAACTCCACACAAATAATGCGAATACATTAATTAATTATAATATTGCCTATCTTGCAGATTTTTTTAAACTGCTACAAGTCTAATCAGGCCTTATTTGCATTGTTTTTCAAGGAATCAGAGGGAGGGTGTTAACATGAAGTAGTACCTGCGTAAGACTAAAGGAGATTAGAGGTTGTAGTACGGTTCACTGCGTGTATTCATACTCAGAAAACATTGGCCAAATTTGTATGTGGTTTTTCTACCAACTTGTCCGCATGTTCGTGTATTTATGGCGTCCAAACTCCTTTACCTCAGCTTGTGGCTTATCATAGCATTATTACATGTCCTAACACAAGGTAAGTGGATCTAATTTTTTAGCAGCCGTACTCGCGCATGATGTAGATTTTGAGTTTTTTTTTAATGTTGGGGTCAGATGCCCCGGATCGAGTTCGCACTTGGCACAACATGGCCGCTGTTCTGCCTAGGTCGTTTAGATTCAGGTCAATTGTTGCCCATCGTTGACCCTGCAGGGCCATCGTGATACTGTTGCAGAGGAGCGGTCAGCAGATCTTAACTGACCGACATGAAAAGCGCAGTAGTGGGGGGGAAAGCTAGTTTAACGTTGGCACAATGTCGCAAGTAACGCCCGCCAGTGGCTTGCCAGCGGAACGGTGCAGTTCGGTTTGACGGCAAGAAGGAAGGAGGGCAGGGCGGAGTTTGGGGTTGAGGGCAAGCACGATGCTGTCGTGATGCGTGTTTTCGTGGCCTGGACCGCCCCAGCTTCACTCCAGTAATTATGTGGATGACCAGCGCTAGTCTTATCCAGCAAAATGAAACACACAAAGTGACAAAGGCAAAGCTACGACTCTGAACGATGAAGAAAGCATGCTTTTTGGCTTTGTTTTGGTTTTGTTTCGACAGCCATGTCGTGTGGGGATGCACTGCACACGCGTGCAGATGTTTTGATGTTTTCATGTGTTTGTTTTGTTTTGTACGTTGGAACAGCCCTTTCGTCCTTTTGGTATTCTACAATAATAATTCAGGATCCAATTTTATCATAATGCATTGCATGGCGTAGGCCATTCTCGGATTGGGGGTATCGCTGTTTGGCCCAGATAATATTGAAACACGAAATGACATTACTAACGTCAGGTCAGGTCAATCTAATGTTGGCGTACCTGCTTGAGAGCCGAACAGTGAAAAAAGATGCAAATATATTCACCCTCGAACGAAAGGAACCAGAAAGTTTATCGTTTGTACATTTTCACAAACAGCAACAGTTCGTGAAAATTTGGGTACAAGTGACAACACGGCCATATTTTTTATGCGAGGTGACTGTCAAACAATGGAAACAAGAATACTACGACTGCAGGCATGGAGACGTAAATGGGATGAAAATTTTTTTAGAAGATATGAAAATTGGGACTCTTTATTTGAACACATGGGTGCAAAAGAACTTTGGAAAATATAAAGATCGAGTGGATGATGCAGTTCAAAAATAAACCCATAAAGGAGTAGAAAATTGTCCCAAAATACCCTTGTGGAACAGAAACATAAAAATAGCTAGAAAGCATTATCAGGAACAGTGGAAGAGGTGCACATTTACAAAATGTCAAAAGAGTGTAATGATTTTAAATGTTAGATACAACTTTACAAGGAGAGGGGTTCATATATAGGTACTGCCTACTCCCTAAATGTTTTTTCTTTCAAGAAATGCAATAAGTTTAAAGCAAGAAAGCCTTGAATAAAGCAACTTGAGTCCTCAGAAGGTAAGAAGCAGTCTCAAAATAAAATTAAACAATGATTAAAAATCATCCAAAGGCATTTTACAGTTATTCAAGTGGGAAATGGGTTTAAAGGAATGTGTAAGCCCCTTGAAAGACAAAGATGGATCTACAATCACAAACGACAAGAAAGCAACTAATATACTAAATGATTATTTTTCGTCAGTATTCACAGAAGAGAGAACTGATGTTATGGTTGAATCAGAAAAAAAATTACTGGGGAAGAGAGTATGAACCTAAATAAGCATTGAAGTACAATCAGAGGATGTCATCAAGAGGCTATTGAAATTAAAACCAGATTAGTCACCAGGAACAGATGACATACACTCAAGGGTTTGGAAGAAAACGCCATAAGTAATATCAAAGGCAAGTTTGTTTGAAAAAAATTCACAGGAAAGTATAGCACCTTGTGATTTGAGAAAGGCAGATATAATATTAATTCCTTAGAAGGGTTCGAAATTAATGACCTCTGATTACAGACCAATAAGCCTTACATCACACCTGGGAAAATTACTGGAATGAGAAGGGACTTTATAGTGACTCATCTGAAGAATTGTAATCTTTTGAGGAATGTGCAGCATAGATTCACAAGTGACAGATCTTGCTTGACTAATTCAGTAAAGTTTTAAGAAGATGTGGCTAAATATATAGAGAAAGGAAAACCAGTGAATGTAGTTTACCTGGACTTTAGTAAAGCCTTTAGCAAAGTGTCATTTAAGCAGTTGCAAGTCATAGCACATGGCATTGGGGATGGATTGAGAAGTAGCTGGATGACAGAGAGCAAAGAGTGGTGGTAAATGGTCAGGCTTCAGAATGGACAAAGGTATCCAGTAGGGTTCCCCAATGATCTGTATTGGGACTGACCCTCTTCCTCATCTGTGATAACAACCTTGATGGTAAAGTGAGAAGTGGGATTTTGAAGTTTGCAGATGACACCAAAATATATTTGTGTGTAGAAACAGCGGAAGCTGCTACTTTTCGTGTTTAAAAAGAATAAAGCTAATGATACCAAGTGTACGGCAAATGCGATCATATTATTAAGAAGATGTATGGTGCATAATATGGATCGCCTTGACCTACTTTCTGAAGGTCAGGTCATTCTTAAAAATGTATTGGTTTGCTGTAACATCTAAAGGCATTTTTTTGGGGGGGGGGGGGGGTTAGGTAGGCCAAAATCCTCAAATTCTGAAAATAGAAATTAAGACTAGTAGTCAAGGTCATCCATATGGTGTTTACATCACACTTCCAGATTATCACACATTTGTGGTACATTCCGTATCATTCCCCTTATTCTTTATCAACATATTAAATATGGTGTCCTTTTCATAAACTTAATGACCCAAATTTTTCCTTAAATAAAAAAAAAAAAATGGGTAGGCAGCTATTTCAGTGGGTGGGTCGGGTCACAGCAGACAAGCAATATTTTGAGGGTGGCCTCAAGTTGGGAATACATGTCAGGATTTTTAGCTCTGCTGACCTAAGGTTGCAGAGCTTTAGCATCACTCATGTCTGTCCATAAACTTTTGGTTTGTGAGCATGATATCATTAAAAACTTTGAAGTTAGCTCAAAATAACTTTCAGGACTTATAGAGTGCATGAAAATCTAGGTTTCTTTTGATATTGGTGGCGCCACCAAGAGTATTATGTAATACAAGGGTCAAAATGTGAAGATCTTGTGAACACTCTAACCTCTTTAATTTTTGGTGGATCTTCACCAAATTAAGTTAGCTTGTAGGGTTGGTCAAAGTCTAAGTTACCAGTGGTGCCACCGATAATGTGATCAAAATTATGAGCTAAAATGTGTTTTAAGATGTAAAATACTATATTTAAAACAGTACTTGGATAAGACTTGCCAAATTTAAAGGATGTATAGACAATGTCCAATGCAAGAATGTTATATAATAATATCAGTGACCTTGACCTATTTTTGTGAGGTCACCATGCCTGTAAAGTATAAAAAAAAAGAATTTGTAATGACAGGATGTAGCTTGGTCATCAATGGCAAAGATAATATTGAGCCTCCAGATCAAGATTTCACTTGATTACATAATACACAAAATTGTACTTGGTGACCTAGTTTTGGGGTCACTGTGACCCAGTTACTATGGAGTTTGGTGCTTGTCCCAAGTTTATTGTTTTTCTTCAATAACTCGAAAAGTTATTACCCGATTTGAACAAACATCCTATATATGGAAGCTGGATGTTGGGTGCATATTTTGAACAGTAAAAATTTTTTAATCCGAGTTGAAGGTCAAGGTCAAATGGCCAGTTTGAATACTGGGGTCATCTCGTGAATGTTCTGCACCCCACAATTCTTGAGAAAGGCCCATGTAACGTTTAGGAGTTGCAAAGTATATAAAAATCTTTGTCGACATCAATGTTGGTGGCACCACCTATAGTATTATGTAATATACAGGTCAAAATGTGAAAATCTTGTGACCACAGCACTGGCCACAGTTTTCAAGTTAGCCCAATATAACTGTCAGAACTTATAGGGGGTATAAAAATCAAGGGTTCTTTTTGATATTGGTGGCGCCACCTGCAATGTTATGCAATATAGGGGTCAAAATATGAAAATCTTGTGAACACTCTAGCATCTTTAATTTTAAGGAGATCTTCACCAAATTTGGTGGGATTGTGGGGGAGGTCAAAGTCTAAGCTGGTAATGATACTAGTGGTGTCACCTATAATTTGATGGAAATTGTGAGCCAAAATGTGTTTTAAGATATAGAATTCCTTGTTTGGAAAAGTAATTGAATTAGACTTGCCAAATTTATAGGATATATGGACTATGTCCAAAGCTAGAATCATATATAACATCAGTGACCTTGACATATTTTTGTGAGGTCACCATGCTTGTAAAGTTGAAATAGGTGATTTTGTAATGGCAGGGTATAGCTTATACATCAGTGGCAATGTCAGGACAGCAACAGGTCTATGGGCCTTTTGTATTACATAATGTGGGTGACCTTGATTTTCTGTCACAAGGTCACTGAGGACATTAAGTTAAAGACTCACTCATTGTTGTCTTGGCACATGCAACAATATATCCATCACAGTAATTGCACAAATAAACTATGATTACATGTGGAGGGAAATGTCATCTGGTGGACAAACAAAACATTAAAATCACATGAGCTTTATATGTTCAGAAGCCACTTGAGGACTGGCAACTTTGAAATGAACAGGTGCAATATAGCCATAGTGCCAGCAGAGCATTTGGCCCCTGGGCCGCTGGTTTTTTTTTTTTTTTTTTTTTTTTTAGTTCTGCTGATCACAGGTTTCAGAGTTTATGATCACTCATGTACGTTTATTCCATTGTCTGCTGACAAGCAATTGCTTCTCAACACAATTGTGTGTAAAACTTTTTAGGTGAGTCTCTTTGAATTTTTGGGACATATTCTATGAATGAGGTGTATTGTTCCTATATGTTATTGGTGGCATCATTGCCTGGTAAATGTAATGCAAAGTCCAGAATGGGGAAAAAATGAAAATGCTGTGGTATGTTTGATTTCAATGGTTCCCTGTTAAATTTGATGGAAATATTCTGGGGTTATTGTGCCAAACCTGAACAATACTGGAGGGTCACCTATATGTAAACGGGAAATTTGAGTTTGTTATTCAGTGAAGTACTTGAAATAAATAATTAACTGTTAAACACTAATAGGAAGGTATACATCTTGAGTTTCTTTTGGCGTTGTTAAATTTGAGGTTAAGTGATCATGAAAGGTCAGCTGACATGGTGGCTAATATTTTGGTAATCGTGGATTCTAGGGCCATAGTTACTAACACTAATAGGAAACACTTAGCTTGAGTTTCATTTGATGTTGATTTTGACCTTGAGTGATCTTGACAGGTCCAACTGACATGTTGACATATATCTTGGTAATAGTGGATTTTCTCACTCTTTTGTTGAAATAAAATGTGACCTGTAAGTGTGTTACAAGAAAAGGTGATTTCAAAAACAGCGATGAAGATCTTAAACAGAGAATTTGTTTTTCTGAAAATCACAGGACCACTTAAGTCTGTTCTTGTGAAGGCCAGCAGAGCACAAGACTGTCACAGGTTTTTTTTTTTTTTTTTTTTTGCACTGTCTTATTGATACAGATCTGTGCATTGCAGCCTTTCTAATTTTGAGCCTCCTCATGCCAGGTGTTCAAACCAAATTGGACTAGATAATGGTATCAAAAGGGTCACAACAACTGTATTGAAAGTGTAATTATTGGGTGCCAGCACTCAGCATATTTACCCTGTGAAATGTCACTCCACAGCCCGATTTAGTCTTTCCTGTGACCCACAGGACATGTATGGTGATTTTAATTTTGCACACAGACATGAAAATCCCCGCAGTCAAATGGAGGTACATCACTGAAAATTGCCTTACTGTTATAAATGGAAAATATTTAGTCTCAGAGGAGGCTCTGGCTTGGAAATTTCTGAATGGGAGCTGATGTCTTTCCACCACTGGAGCATATGTATATATGGCCAATGATTTTCCGTTTTTTTTTTTTTTTTTTTTTTTCGAAACCGAAGCGGAATTGTGCACTTTTTTCATCCTTGTAATGGAATTTGATATTTTTTCTTATATGAATTATATATAAATATATAGCAGTGAAACAGAATTTGGAAATTTTTTAATGGTGAAGCAGAATTCCTCTTTTTTTTGGAACGGAAAATCATTGGCCCTTCATGCAGCTTGACATGTGAAAGCTTCAAAACTTCAGAGCTCGTCATTTGGGGTTTTCCACTCAGGTATATCTGGTGCAGCTCATCCTCACAAGTTACACATTACATAAAGCTGGAACAATAGATGTGTAATGGGGCTTGAAATGGGTTTCAGTTGTTATTGTGTGGCCATCTGTATGTGATGAAAAATTAGATTGACATCATTCGCATTGGTCATTTTGAGGCCAGCACAAGAAGGACAAGCCATGGCTTAGAGTGGGAGAAATAACACTTTAAATGTTAAAGAATACAGTGTGCTTTAGGATAGTTGACCAATACTTGTTTTCAAGCATATATATATATATATATATTATTTGCAAAAACAATTGGCCAACAGGCACAATGCCTATATAAAGGCCTCTTGTAAAGTACTTATGTGATTGTAAGTACTAGCAGTCAAACAAGTTACATGGTAAGTTACAGGGGTCACATTAAGGATATTTCAATGTGGGTCCAATGGACCCATCTTTCTCCCTTTTCAGGAAAAATAGTCAGTCCATAGACTGAATTGATGGGTCCTGTCTGAAATTGTGCAAACTAGACTTCATCGATTGATTTTATTTGATATGATCAACATACAGTGATACATGAGTTTACATAAAAATGATAAATAGATAAAACATGCAGGTTACTTAAGCCCAGAAACAAACATAACATATGGTCTATATGCTAATGCAGGCAAATCATTATTATTGTTGGATATTGACAACTGGAGAATAGGCTTCAATGCAACTGGGTTTATTCAGTGTAGATCTTCAACTTCTGTCATGTGCACCAGAAAATAATGCTGTCCAAAATGGCTATTCTATGATCTCTTGCTGACTGCACTCCTCTCTCTCTGTGGCTAAACTCACAACTGATCTGCCCCTGCTTGGGCTTGCCTTATATAGGGCCAGAGCCTTAAGTCTGGCCAAGATAATATCTGACTTAGCTTAAGTGACCTGGGGGGTGACTTAGTCTTACTGTAAGCAACTGGGGGGTGACTTATGCTTAACTTTAAGCAACTGGGGGGTGACTTAGGCTTAACTGTTAAGTGAACTGGGGGGTGACTTGGACTTACTGGGCACTTTAAGTTGACTTACTGCTTAAGCTTACTCTTATCTACTGCTACTGTAATACTAGCCTCAGGGCTTGGACATTCTTGGCCTTGTGCCAATGCTGGGCCCTGTACTGGGTCCCTCAGAAGTTAGCCCTCCTACTGTCACTGTACATAATGACTACCTAATTATATACAACTGTTCTAAGCTACTGTGCAAGACCTGCTGCTTGCCTGGACCACTAACCCTCACCTAACTGAATTACAAGGTTTATACATATAAGATAATCAAAAATTCCTGACATTATAATTAAGATTCAATAAAAAGTAACCAGTGTGCCAATGTAAAAGAGTTTTATGACTAATAGTTTGTTGATTGTACCAAACCTAGGATGGATTCAGTCTATCTAGGGACCTGCTATTAAGACTAAGTCTACAACAGGTCCCTTGTCTACCAAAATGTGGTTTGTGAAGTGGTCTTGACCCCTAGCACACTGCACTGTGCCAGTATCTGATGTCGCACACCGTGGCGTGTGCCATCGGGCAGTTTTTTATTCTCTTGCACAACAAGTGGCATGCATATTGAACACGCCTGGGCTCTTGTTATTTTTGTGATTCATTCCACGTGATGATATGGTCAGAAATTACATGATTTAGATTTCTGTGCATTTTCTATTTCAACTTACCTGAAAAATTTGATGCCGAATAAGGTGTCAAGAGTATGA
Source organism: Hermodice carunculata (assembly GCA_964020975.1). Taxonomy (NCBI): domain Eukaryota; kingdom Metazoa; phylum Annelida; class Polychaeta; order Eunicida; family Amphinomidae; genus Hermodice; species Hermodice carunculata. The sequence continues at coordinate 14,676,834 of OZ026629.1, forward strand.
TCTTAAGTGCGGTCACTTTTTTTTACTAAGCAGCACGGTACAGGCCGTGCGGCACAACACAAGCGAGTGTACACAGCCTGTCACAGGCATGGTTTTCTGCTATGTTGGACGAATATTGTTTTTGGCCTGCAATCATAATTTTCATTCCTTTCTTGTTCTGTCCTACAGATTTGTTCCATTCAAACAATTTTAAAAAATCCAAACAACAAAATTTTGTTAAAAATCACCAACGACGTGACGCATAGGAGACAGCAATCAACAACACATGATTGTCATGATCACATCGTGTTTACGCAAATCTTCGCTTCTGGCACGTGTGACCGTGCGGTGACTACTCTGCGTATTTTCCTTGCCTTCCATAAGAATTTTCAATCGTGCCTTTATCTATATCTGGATTTGTTCAATTGAAGTCTTTTTGGTGAAAAAGGATGTGAAAATTTAACATCTTGCTCCAATAATCTTGCTTTAACCCTCTGGACACTAAGCATTTTGTAACTCAATGTGTTTAGTGCTGATATATCAGCTCTTAGGGCCCATAGGGTTAATACAACTTATTCCTCCAACATTGCGGACATGAGACAGGCACGTGTGTGCAACAACGAGTTTGATTGGACAGTGAGCAGCATGTGATCAAATCCACCCTGTGAGGAACCTGGAATTGCCCTTAGCGCATTAAAAAAGAGGTGAAATGCCGTAAATTTTTGTATGGATACCCCAGGAATATATTTTGTTTGCAAATAAGAGAGCTTGTTACATACAAAGACAAGCATCGGAGAATTGCACCAGTATAATGCATAATCATGGTCATAGTGGACGATGCAAAACACTGTGACCGCAAAGGTGCAAAGTTACTAAGTTTGGGGTGATATTCGCAGTTGTATCATTCAAAATGCATTGCATTATTTGTGCGTGCGTCCACAGAGACGCAAAATGACAATGTTTTATTGATTTCCAGGTGTCTTTTCTTTTAGCTTTTTGCATCTATGACCCAGGACGCATGCTTAATATGACCCCTGGAAGTTAGCTCTTTACTGAAAAGTAAAGCTGGAACACATGACAAGGTTGTGACATCGGAACATTTTAGTTGTTACATTTACTTGCAATGCATCACAAAGTTTGGTTTGTTATATAATTTAAATTATATATGGATAATGTTTGACAGTTTGGCAGCTAATACTGCCTGGAAATGACTGGTGTTTGACATCAATTATTTATTGCTGTTTCTGGGGAGTCCTATTTACTTTTGTCTGGCCAACTTAAACACCTTTACAGTAAGATCTAAGGACAGTTCAGATTTTTACATAAATATATCTCCAGGAAAATGGGGGAGACAGTATCAATGTTGTGTGTGATATATATGTGCAGGGTTGTGATGATCATGTTCAGTAGACACCCTATTTTTTATTTTACTGACTTCAAGGTCGGCAGGTCGTTTGTCATGTTTCCGAAATGGGGTGAGGTGGGGGAGCATTTATTTATGTCTAAATGGACTTGGTCAGTGTCTTTTGTAAAACTTCAAGGCACAGGAGCTTTCAGTTATGAAGAGACATTTCTGTTTGATTCTGTTTTAGCCTGTAGATGGGGCTGTATTTCAGTTTGCATACATGTGTGTATTGGGCTTTTGTAGGCCCAGCATTTGCATATGAAACAAAATATGGAAAGTATTTTTTCCAGATGTGTTAGTTGATGTCATAGAATGGCCACATCTAATGTGGTGAGAATTTGTTGTAGCTTGGTTGTATTGTTGATTCATATTAGGCAATGTTTGTTCTCATGAAATCTCGAATCTGGAAGGACAGGTTTTGTTCAAATTTGACAGAGAAGTACCTCACAAATTTAGATGAACTTATAATTACATGCATATTACTGGGCCCTCCATGTAAGAGACAGTTGCTGTCACATCACAGTTTGCTGCTCAAACAGTCAGGGTTTTTCTGTCAGGGGGTAAAATGGGTAAAATTCTGTTCCCTAAAATATTTGAAAGTAAGGCAAGCCATCAAAAGATCGATGTGCGATAAAAAACAAACCTAATTTAGTTAGGGGGGAGGGGGTTAAAAGTCCATTTAGTTTTCTATCGCACAAAATCGATGTAAGCAAAAAATCAAAATTTTAACTTGCAAACAGGAAAAAAAAACGTTTCCGCGATGATCGAGCACCAGTTTTAACGGGTTGTTCAAATAGCGAAAAGTAATATATCTTTTATTTGACAATTATTCAAAATCAGTCATTCATCCAGGGCTGTAAGTCCTGTCTTCATGTTGTAGAATCGTAGTAATCTTTAAAAGCCATCCTAAATACACCACAATGACCTTTTTATAGTGGCAAAACCCTATGTAATTTGTGACCACTACAGTACACATTCTTGGAGATCAAAGTTTCAATGTAAAGTCGAGTTTAGTTTCAGGGGGGAGGGGGGGTCTGAACCAAAACGAAATTACTTTCGTTTATTTGTAACCATTGAACTTTTGATGGCTTCCCTCACATGCCAAATGATGCAAGCTGGAGCATTCTGTGGCTAAAAATTAAAGGTTTTTATATATGTTTGAGAAAGATTAAGGCTAATGATACTAAGTGTACCACACTGTGTATCATGTGGAAATTTAATATTGCATAATGTCGGTGACCTTCAACTGCTTTTTTAAGTAAACGCAGAATATATATGTCAAATGAATTTGAATGGCCTTGTTTGTGAGGATGCAAGGTCAGGTGGTGCTCCTTGGCCTTCTGGGTGAAAGGATATTGCCATCCTAACGTCTGTGTGTGCATTCATCTGTCCATTACCCTTGTGAACTTAATAACCTGTACTTTAGAAGTGTGTCAAAAAAGTATAGACACATTTGTTTTACATGGATTGTGAAAGAAGTCAAGCATTGACTTATCGAGTCACTCTCCATGGTACAGATGTTGGCGTACACTTCCTACCTTACCTAGTGGAGGAAACCGAAGAACTCGGAGAAAACCACCGTGCACGGTTAAAGTGGTAGGAACTTTTTCCGCATGCTGCCCAGGACCAGAATCGAACCCGGGTCGCAGAGGTGAAAGGCGAGCGTCTTACCGCTCAGCCAACCGTGCACCCATCACTTGAAGCTGGTCTAAGTTTGATATTCAGTCACCTTGACCTTTATTTTCAAGGTTACCAGGTCAAATTTTTACTCTTGTGGGTGTAATAACTTCCAACTTTCCAAAAAATTGACTTAGCCCCAAATACATATATCTATATATATATTAGAGCCTGACTGAGCATGCATTTTGAAACTGAACCAGGTGCTCGGTAAGCGGTACACAATACCGATCCCGAACCGGGCACCCTTTGGGTTCAGTATATGCAATTCAGACATGAAAAGGTTTGACGGGTTGATAGCTTTTACCTTTTGCACAGGGGCATTACTATTGTTAATGTAATTAAGGTGATTAATGCAGCTCATGTGACACGCATAATTGTAAAGTATCGTTTGTTGCATTGTTTAAAGTATATACAAGTACGAAAAGTAACCTCAGTGACCTTTGTATTACATTGACAGTGATAGCCGAACTCGAATGATTAGTGATTGTAAAAGCCGAACCCAAGCCGGGCTTTAATCCTGAAACCCGGTTAGCCCGGGTTCGGTTGTTCGGGCTCAGTCAGGCTCTAATATATATGTGTGTGTGTGTGTGTGTGTCCCCTAATGGACCAAAATTTGGGGGGTGGGTAGGTAGGTAGGCTTTTTTTTTTTTTTTTTTTTGTTTGTCTGACAATTTGGGTGTGTTGGTATGTTTTTGTGAAATATTCCACAATTTGGGGCAGGTAGGTGTTTTTATGTATTTATTTATTTAATTTTTGTGTGTGGCAAATGAATAACGGGGTCGGTAGGCGAGTTGAGAGATGGGTCAGTCGGAAAGGGAAACAAACAATTTTTTTTTTTTCTTATTTTGGCCTAAGTATCATGGAACTTGTACTGTAGAAGAATCTCATGGGAAGCTTAGCTGAGTTTGATATTCAGTAACCTTGACCTGTTTTCAAGGTCACAAAGGGTCATCATATTTTCAGTGATGCCCAAGGGGGTCTGGATGTGGTGTTGTCCCTTATATTGTATCTGCCCACTGCCTTGGTGGAAACCAGATATGTGGCTTTAACATGAGTAAAGTTTAACTTAAATACCTTGGTCTTGTCAAGGGGTTTTATACTGTCAACTCTCTGGTGACTTGGTCAAGAGAGCAGGGATAAATCTACCATAGTTTCAGGGGCTTTTTTATTCTCAATTTGAAGACAAGGCCCCAAATTTGTTTCCAATCCTCTGAAATTATCCAAAATCTTACACGATTCCCAAAAAGGTACAAAATTTCTTCCCATTTTTTATCCAAAAGGCCGCTCTCTCCAAATCCTAGATTAAGCCTTGGAGAGGCACATTGTTCCTGAGTGCACTGAAGAAAGCTGTTGGCATGTCACTGTTATCAGTTATGATAATATTCTGGATGAAAAGAAGACATTCATAGCTTTGTATTATTTCCCGTAATTTTGAATGGAAACGAGAAAAAAGGGTTGCATTCATATGCACTCACAGGGTATTTTTGTGCCTGATTATCTCCGAGTGGCACTGGAAGTTTCTTCCCCGAATGTGAAGGAATTCACAAAGTGCATTGTGTGGCCTCTTTGTGGTGGAGGTCATTTGGCATCAAATGTTGGTCAGCATGACCTGAACACCTGCAAAATCAAGTGCACATCTGAACTTTGGCCAATGTGACAATTAATTGATGTCCATCTTTTGGAATGCACTTGTATACAGTGAAACCTGTTTTGAAAGACCACCCCTAGGGGAAGACCAAATTGCGGTCTCTCAAGACAGGTGGTCTCTCATGGGAGGTACAAATTACAAGAAAAGTATTGAGCAAAGTATGTTGAAAAGGTGGTCTTCCAAAGCAGGTGGTCTCTCAAGACAGGGACTACTGTATATTCAAATCAGTATCCATATATGTCAGTGTGACTTTGATGCTCAAGAACTTAAAACTTAGGTGAAGTGCCACATCCAAAACCAACACACCAAATATGTATGGTCAAGAATCATCTGTCAGTCAAAGATACTGAAAAATTTTCTTTTATCCAATTGCAAAATAGAGTAATGCGTACATAAAACTCAAGTGAAGTAAATTTCAAGGCTTGAAATTAATGCCTTTTTGGTTGTCTGGGACAACCAAATTTTGAGTCCAGGCAACCAAAAGTTATGAGGTGTATGAACATTTAACATGTAGGTTGTCCCAAATTTTGACAGAAACTTTGTTGGGACAACCACAGAAAATCCCTTATGTCATGCCCTGAATATGCCTGCAGTGTACTTGAATAGCTTGGAAGAAACTGTTCATCAGATTCTATGAGGTGCGTCCTGTTACATCCAGGTACTTTATCTTGACCCCCTGGGGTGAGATCAACATCGTCTTTGCAAACCTCAATTAAGTGGTTTCCATTGCAATTTGCAGGTCAACTTTTAATCACATGCTCCTTAAAATTCAAATTGAGGAATGGAACTGTAATAAAGGTTTGGCTGTCACAGCAATACATGTACTTACACCAATTGTTCAGCTGATTTTAGTAATTTACATGCACTTTGTACTAAAATTTGACTCTTAGAGGCACTTTTACGTAAGAAACTTTTCAGAGTTAGTACTTTACTTTCAGGCAAAACAAATTACTGAATCTACGTAGGTGGGGTGTTGCATTTCTTGAAGATCTGGCGGATGGTCTCCCAAGTTATTTAAGAGCCACTCTGACCTTTAGTAAAATATTGATGTCTTTTTAATTGGGCTAAAAAAATTGTTCCTCTCTGTCCCCCCTCCTCTCAGTTGTATGGAGTTGCGATTATTATTCCAAATTGTATGGTAATTTAGTCCAACATCTTGTATTCTACCATAAATGTTTTTGTTGTTGATTTTAAGTGCCAGAAAACCAAACTGCTGAGATGCATGCAACCTGCCCATTGTATGTGTAGTAATACCCATGTAAGCTTTGGCTAGCGGGTTAATGGGCCTAGGATGAGTGAATGAATCCAGTTGGTATGATGCCAAGCTGTGGTGGAAGCAGATTATTTTGATACATTGTGAAAGTATTACTTGTTTACGCTGGTTTGAAATGCCCATAAAAAGACTTGTATATGCTTGCAATGATACTACCTGCTTGTATTGGTTTGAAGGTCACAAGTTAAGACTTTATCGGGTAATGTTAAAGTAACATACTTATGGTTGTAGAAAGCACTTGTAGCCTAATACTTGTGTTGGCCAAAAGGTCATGGTATGACAGGTAACAAAGATGAAAATATGAGTCAAGACATATATGTCCATGTAAACATGCTGTTATGCCATCACCATGGCACCTGTTCTTAAGACTACCCGACCTCTCGTGAAAGACCGGTTACTTTTTAGAGACTGTCTCTTCATGACACTGTAGTTTATTTCGTTGAAAAGTTGACCTGTATTTTAAGACCACCTGAAAAACAAGACTATTTTTTGTTGGTAGTGTGTGGGTCTTAACTCATTAAATACTATGGTTACAGGCCTGGGTCAATGGTTCTGGCATTGCCTAGCAAGTCATGCTGCAGCATGACTTGCCAGGCAGTGCCAGAACCACTGACTTAAGACTGTAGGCATGTTGGTACTTGAACGAAAGGTCTTTTCATGAAGAATTTAAGATTTAATCGTCGTCTTAAATCGAGATAAATATACGAAAAAATAAGGGACTGGTATTGAATGAGTTAAATTGGAGAGACTACTATATCACAACACTGACCATGCTAACAAAAAATAAAAAGAAGAAAGGAAAGTACAAGCACCACCTGGGGCACTAAACTTAAAAAAGAGCAAGTCAAGGCACATACTTACAGAATTTAAGAGAATCCACCCAAAGTTTTGTGCTCAATTGTTATCCAGACCAAAAGGATTTTTAACTCAGCTGGCTGGTCAGTTAGCTGAGCTTTGCTTATGGTCCTTTATCCGCTGGCATCCACGTCTGTTTGTCAAAAATTCACATTTTCAACTTCTGAAATATCGTTGGCTGGATTCACTTAAAACTTGGTGGGGATACATGTACATTGGGTGGGTCCCTACCAAGATTGTGTTCAAATGGTCACACCCCAGTGATTTCTGGATTTTTTTAATGAATTATTTGTTCTTTCTTCAGCAAATTGTTTTTAAAAAATCTTCTCTGAAACTGCTGGGCCATTTGGTTTGAAATGCATAGGAACACCTCTGGGGACCTTTAGACTTTAATGTGTTCACCAGGTATTGCTGCAATTTTGTTCTATTTTTACAAGTTTTTGTGATGTGTGTAATTTTATTTTCGACTTCTTCAAAACTGTCACTGAGATTCTTCTGAAACACAGTGGAATTGTAGCATATGGAAGGATCAAACTAATATGTTTGCTGGGTGTTGATATTTGCGATATCTGATATTTAACCCTTTCCCCCTTGAAATAAGACAGAGTCAACAGCTTTCCTTGGCATGGGTTGGGCACTAAGTGCCCAACCCATGCCTAGGAAAGCTGTTGACCTGAAGCATGTGATCTTGATAAGGCTCATGTACATTTTTCAGTCAAATTGTTTGTCATAACTGTTGAAATTAGTTGAAAACACTGAAAGAGACGACATTTGACCACCAGCCGGTTTTGGCCGGTTTGAGGGGGAAAGGGTTAATGAATTTTTCAATTTGTATAATGATTGGAAAATACATTTCCAATGATTGGAACTGGTGCAAGTCAGTGGGGATTGCAATGGTACAATGGCTAGTCTCATTTGGACATATCCTCCAAAATCGTCAATGAGATTCACTATAAACTTGGTGGGGATGTACCTTTGAAGGGTTTTTACCAATTTGTTCAAATGGTCATGTATACTCCACTGATTTTATAATATTCATTATTTTTTAAATTCATTTGGGGGGAGGGGGGGGGGGGGCAAAACCCTAAAAAAATCTTCTCTAAAACTGCCAAGCCAATTACTTTGAAATTGCATAGGAACCTCTAGACCTGAATTTGTTCAGTAGGTGGTGCCGTGATTATTTTTTGCTGTTTTAAAGAATTTGTGTGTTTTTACTTTTCTGGACTTTTTCTCCCAAATGGCAAGCTGGATTCTCTTCAGATGGATTGGGAATGTACATGAACTTGATCTCCACCAAATTTGTCCACTACATTGTGATGACACTGTCATTTTCTGATTTTATACAAACTATCAAAATTCAGAAGAATCGGTAAGGGGCAGGGTTCTCCCCAGAGCCCTACAAATGGTAGCGACTGTGATCCTGAAATTAGGGCTGTGACTTAGGTTTCCTGTTATAAGGTACAGGAGAATATGGCTGTAATTCTTGAAATTTGCTCAAATTTGGTAAAATATGGAAATCCTGCCACACAGCTTTAAGATTATCTGGGGAAACTGTAGTTGAAGGGGATACATTAATATCAGCAACAGTGATGATGGTCTGAAACAAACGACCTTTCTATCATTCTGAAGCTCACAGGACATCTTCAGTCTTCGGTGTAAGGTCATCTGAGCTCAGGATTGTCACAGTCCTCTCGTTTCATAGTGTGTATAAAATACAGTGGTCCCTCTCTTGAGAGACCATCCCTAGGGCAGGTCAAAAAGTGGTCTCTCAAAACAGTTGGTCTTTCATTAGAGATTTAATAACGTGGAACAGATAGCACAGTGTTCTGAGAGAATGGTCTTAAAAAGATATATGCAGTCTCTCATTGGAGGGGTCTCTCAAGCCATGTACCACTGTAATTTTTTTTTTTTTTTTTTAGTGGTAATTGTATGTGTATGGTAGATCAGTGTGGGTGTTGTGTTGTGACAGTTTGTGTGACATGTTCACATCGTGAAACTTGATAACGTATGTACATATGTATACATCGGTAGGACAGATGGATATACATGTATTATGTTGAAAAAGTAGGTCACAGTATCAGGTCATTAACTTAGGTCAGAGTGCTTCCATTAAAATTTTTTCAAGGGGGGGGGGGGGTCACAAGAAGGAAAATTCAGGGGAGTCAACTAGATTTTCACCAATTTTACATGTAAATAAACAGGACTTGTGACCATTTATAATTTTCTCAAAGGTTTTTAGGTTTTGAAAGAGTTCTATGTATATACTCCCATTCGGGAGTTAACAGAAACACTGGGTCACAGTAGGTGGACTGTTTAAACTTTCATTTCATGAAAATGAGACATGGCCACGGTAACTTTTCATTCGTAGAAAATAATGATGAGTTTAAAACAATGCAGTGACATCCCCAGTGGGTTTTAGGTACCGAGTAATATAAATCATTGGGCGTCCCTGCCGTTGACCCTCACGGGTCAAGTGCCCGCAGTGGATGTCGTAGTCAGGCCTGGGTACTCTGCCAAAGGGGTTTCAGTGTTGGGAATCATGAAAGTTTTCCTCTGGTCCAGAGACTGGGAATTGTGGTCAGGATTGAGGTAAGCCTCGTACCAATTTGCATGCAAATAAAATTCAGATTTGAGTGTCATGGCAGCTTGACTTTCATTCACATTTTTCACTTGTTAATGTTAAGTGAAATGGTGTTATTCGCAACAGTAGCTGTTAACTTTAGGCCTTCAAATATAAAGGCTTTGAGGACCCCCCCCCCAAAAATGAAAAAATAAAAGGATGCGTATTTCATATTTAAAAATTTCAGCTTATTATTAACAGGAACAGAAAGGTTTAGCTGGGAAGGAGGTAGCCTGTTGGCCTAATGTGCACCTACAATATTTCTCATGGTAGGTCCAAAAGTGGTCATAGAAAAGCTGGCAGTCCCCGAATGGAGGTCTGATAACAGAAAATACAACACCAGGGACCTAATAAATAAGAGTTTAAAAGTAGGTGGTCATTTGATGGTGTAGTCTCTCAAAAGGACACCTGAAGTATTGGGGATTGGAGGGCCAAAATGAAGACCTATTTGATGCTGAAATTAAGAGTGTAAGGTATCATCAGTCTGACCTCCTATAGCCTCCCATGTGTATTGGTAATTGTCGATGGTGTTTTATGCTGTCCAGTCAGTGTGGTGAGGGAAAGCTGGGTGGTGGGTTGTGCATGTAAATGTGTGTGTGTGTGTCTGTGGGTGACAGGTGACATTTCATTCTTGATATGGTACAGGTGTGCATATATTGTAAAGGTATGTTAGATGTGCATCTCACTAATGCAAGCCCACTGCAAAACAGTAGCTCAGCGGCACCTCCCCGATCCACACCCTTTCCATTTCTGAGCATATGCCTCGTGATACTCTCAGCAAAGCAGCGCTTATTACAATGTTTGTCCATGGTCCTTGCATCTCCGGGAGGCTAAGGGGAAAACAAATGTGAAGATAAATTTGAAAATGAATCCAGTTCAAGGAGTAGGTTGCAACTGGTGGTAATTGGGAGAGTCTATTCTCCAGCCCATCAGAAGGCTTTGTTTCACACTTTGAAGGATTCCATAATTCCATCTTTCACCTTTGATGTATTCATGATTTATTGAGAGGAAGAACCATGCCCTTGTGGATGTTTGCCATGGTGCTGGTATGATATAACACAAACCATTGATTGGCTGCTTGATTGGACTGGAAGAAGTAGGTAACCCAGAGATAGTCTCAAGTGCTGACTTTATTGAATGATAAGTTTTCCCAAGCCTGACTGTTTGCATGGAAACAAGCCATGTGGTATCCGCCAATAATGCATGCATGTAACGGGGTTCTGGAAAGGGATGTTTGTACCGTAAATGTACACCAATGTGTTCTGGTAAAAGAATAAGTAGTGACAGAGATTATATACATGTAGATTGTTGTGATTGGCACTCAAGAGGTTAAAGCATGCAAAGACTTACCCGAGGCTAAGTACTTAAAGTTGTCCTAACATGTGTAAACCATTAAAGCAAAAATAAACCCTGCTCAGAACATTTCCTGATATGAAACTTATTAAGAATGGAAATATTTTGATGTTCAAGATAATGCAGCCAAGATCAGTGCAGTGCAGTACAAAAGTAATAGTAGTTCAAAGTGTCGCATGTGTTGTGCCTGCAGGCGGCCATCTTTGCAGTAATATATCGGGGAATGCAGCAGTGATGCTATATGTAGCAAACTCTCAAGGCTCGTTTTAAAATTTGACAGAGAAAAACATTGTGAACTGTATTTAAAATAATAGCGCATTATATATATTATATATATATAACAATTGTAATGTAAGTAAATGGTCAAGACCATATACAATCAAAAAAAGAATTTCAACATCACAATTTGATAGTTTGCCTTTGAGGACACTTTTTCATCACTGTTAGCTTATCGGATTGATATTTGGCCGAGATGGGTGATTGTAGTGTTGAGGCAAAAATGTAAGAACTGGGTATTTCATTTGCTCATAACTAATGTTGTACTGCACTGACTTGCATCATGCTTGCATCATGCTTGCATCATATTCTTATTTTCAGTGGGCTCCATCATGAATGAAGTTTCACATTAAGTGTACATCGGCTTTCAGTATGTGAGCTTTCATATAAATATGCATTTTTAATGTCTCCACCTAGTGGACATGCACTACATGTACAATCTTTTAAGAGTTGTCCAACCTGCTTCCCAGGCAATATTGATATCTCCAAAATGCCTGGACAGCTGTTGTTCCAGCGTGGTACACAAGTACCTCATAAGAATCAAAGAAGCTCGTAGGGACATTTTATCCAAGTTTATATTTAATTCTTCATCCCAAAATATTGAAGATCAATGTATTTGGCCATCAATTTGGGCAAAAGGTCCCGAGTTTGTGGAGCCGATAATACAGTCACTTGTGTCTGCCTGTCAGTCCATTCATCCATGAACTTTTGCATGCACAGTCTACAGTTTTCTTGTTGACCCCATACAACTATTAGAACTTTTCAAGTGTGTGGCAATCTAGGTCCAGTTTGATATTGGTGGTGCCAGCTATATAGCAATATATATATTGGCCGATTCAATGGTTCCCCTCTTGTAAGGCCCCTCTGAAGAGAGGCCACCCCTCTAGAAAGGCTAATTCTCTGTGCAGTAGTGATGGCTTTTTCATGATATTTTGTATTGCATACAATGGATAACCGAGGAGGGTACCCTCCTTGGGATAACCTTCACCTTCTTTCTCAAGGTCATGGAGGGAATACATTTCAGGAACTGATTGTTTGTCCTGAAGCCACTGGTTGTATTGGACAAAAAAAAAACCTGTATCAAAAACACATAAAATTCATTATTTTATGAAAATAGATTGAAATGGAGCCACAAAAGTTATATAAAATATGTGTCAGACCAATGGTCAAATTTTTGGAAATTTTTGGTGACTGTGCTTTCTTCAGGGTCAGTAAGTCACCTTGAACCCCTAGCAAGCTGCCAGTATCTGGTATTGCACACAGTAGGCCACCTGTAAGTTTTTTACTCACTTGCACATCAGCGATTCATTCCAAGTGATGAACACAAAGTTGGTCAGAAATTGCGTCATTTATACTTCTGTACACTTTCTATTTTAAATTTGCCTGAAAAATTTCATGTTGTAGCTGGTTTCAAGAGTCTGATCTTAAGTGCAGTCACTTTTTTACAAGTGAGTGCACACAGGCGTGCTCCCGGGCATGATATTTTGCGATATGAATTTCATTACTATCTTGTTCTGTCATACAGTTTTGTTCCATGCAAACATTTTAATTAAATTAGAACAAAATTTTGTTTAAAACATCAATAACTGACGCATCAGAGACGGGAATCAACAACACATTGTCATCGTGTTCACGACTACGCAGATCTTTGCTTCGTCACCGTGCGGTCTGCATATTTTCCTTGCTTTCCGTGAGGAATTGTCACTCCTGCCTTTATCTGTGTCTAGATTTGTTCGATCGAAGGCTTTTTGTGAAAATATAATGTGAAAATTTAGTATCTTGGTCCAATAATTTTTGTGTGAATATGGTTTGTTCACCTTCCCAACATTGCGGTCATGAGATAAGCACATGGGGAAGAGTGAGTTTGATTGGCAGTGAGTGGCACGTGATCAAAACCACCCAATGAGTAGCCTGGAATGTCCTAATCACATTTATAATGAGATATACTGACATGTCCATTCCCATTGTGGGCCATTTTTTGGAGGGATATCCCAGGAATATTTTTTTCTTAGGCAAAAAGAGAGCTTCTTACATAGAAAGATAAAAATCTAATGATTCCAGCGGCATAAAGCATTTATGTCAGACGATACAAAACATTGTGACCGCAAAGGTGCAAAGTTACTTTGTTTTGGGGGTAAGTGTTGCAGTTGTATCATTCAAAATGTTGTGAAAATGGGCAGTTGTTGAATTTTTATCCATTTGATAAGAGTATACATTTTTTACCGCAAAATCGAAACAGCCATCCACAAGTATTGAAGTTTGTCTAAAATGAACACGCCTTCAGGTAACTATACACTGCGGGCCAGCAAGAAGCTGATGAAAGTTGGCTTGTGTTGTGTGCGGCTGGACTTGACAATGATGGCGAAGGATGTTCACATACATTTTGAGTGTACTTTAACACAGCATGCGAGGGGTTAAATATGTTGGGAAAGAATGTGGCTAATGATACTACGTGTGCCACAAATGTGGATCACATGGGAGTTTATTATTGCACAGTGTGGATCCCCTTAAACTGCTTTCTCAAGGTCACAGGCGGATTGAATTTCAGGAAGTTAACTTTCATTTTTTTTCATAATGGTCAGTTGGTCATGTGTTACCAGAAAACTAGGCCTCATCTTTGTTCACCTGAAACCCTGAACAAACTGAGAATTAGCATTGTATTATGTCAAACTTGCACTGCATTCTATATATCCAAAGGTATTAGAACTAGTTTGCTGTTGCATCCGTAAGTCCAGCATCATATTAGCAACCTTCTGAATACTCATGCAACAATTAAAGGCATATATATATATGTTGGTTGCATGTTTCATGCATGGTTGCTTCTATATGCCACAACAATGAGCAAAGCCTTGTGTAATATCATAACTTGTTTATGTGATTATACAAAACTTCAAAGTCTGATATGCAAAACTTTTAGTGCATACTATATTACCCCTGTGGACATTTTATGCTATAGTTTTGAATTGACAATTATTACATCCCAGCTGGCCAGTAACATAGTGACAGGAACATAAATAGATCTGTGTCCTGTGGATGCTTTTCTACTTTTGTCATTTTTAGCTCTGCTGACCTAAGGTTGCTGAGCTTATAGCGTCGTCATGTCGGTCCGTCTGTCCGTAAACTTTTGGGTTGTGAGCGTAATAACTTGAAAAGTTTTCATGTGTAACTAGCAAAATATAGCTTTCAGGACTTACAGGGTTTATGAAAATCTAGTTTCCTTTTGATATTGGTGGTGCCACCTACAGTATAATGTAATATAGGGTTCAAAATGTGAAACTCTTGTAAGCACATCTTTAATTTTTCGTGGATCTTCACCAAACTTGCAAGGATTGTGCTAGAGGTCAAAGTCTAAGTTCCTGATGATACTAGTGGTGTCAACTATAATTTGAGGGAAATTGAGCCAAAGTGTGTTGCAAGATATATAAAATTCCACATTTGGAAATGTAGTTGGATAAGACTTGCCAAATTTAAAGGCTACATAGACCATGTCCAATGCTAGAATGTTATATATTTTTTGTGAAGGCACATTGCCTGTAAAGTTGAAAGAGGTGATTTTGTAAGGAGAGGGTGTTGCTTAGTTATTATGGAGTTTGGCGCTTGTCCAAATTAATTTCTTTTCTTCAATAGCTTGAAAAATTATTACCCCCTTTGAACAAACAGATCATGTATGGAAAGCTGGAAGTGGGGCCCATATTTTGAACAGTAACAATTTTTAAATCTGATTTGAAGGTCAAGGTCAAATGGCCAGTTTAAATCAGGGGTCATCTTATGAATGCTCTGAATGTCACAGTTTTTGAGTTAGGCCTATATATTGTTTACAATTTATAAAGTGTATAAAAATCTTCATTGAAATCTATGTTGATGGCGCCATCTATTGTATTATGTAATATACAGGTCAAAATGTGAAAATTTTGTGACCCCTATACCATCCATAGCTTTCAAGTCGGCCCAATATAATTTGCAGGACTTATAGCGTGTATGAAAATCTAGATCCGTTTCGTTATTGATGGTGCCATCTACAATATTATGCAGCATAGGGGCCAGGTGCCAAAATCTTCGGAACACTCTAGCATCTTTAATTTTTGGCAGATCTTCATGGAATTTTATGGGATTTTGGGGGAGGTCAAAATCTAAGTTGGTAATGATACTAGCTGCGCCACTTAAAACTTGAAGGAAATTATGAGCAAAAATGTGTTTTAAGATATAAAATTCCATGTTTGGAAAAGTAATTGGATTAGACTTGCCAAACTTATTGGATATATAGACCATGTCCAATGCGAGAATGTTGTGTAACATCAATGATGGTGACTTGTTTTTGTAATGTCACCATGCCTGTAAAGTTGAAAGAGGTGATTTCATAATGGCAGGGTGTAGCCTGGACATCAATGGCAATGTCAGCACAGCAACAGGCCCATGGGCTTCTTGTACATGTAGTGCATAATCTGGGTGATCTTGATCTTCTGTCCCAAGGTCAATGACGACAAAGTTAAGGACTCATTCATTCTTGTCCTGGCACATGCAACAATATTCATCACAGGGATTGCACAAATAAGTTGTGCTTACATGTATAGCGAAGTGCCATCCAGTGGACAAATCAGACACAAAAATCACATTTATCTTTACATGTTTAGAGGGCACTTCAGGACTCGCAACTTAGCATGGGCATAGGCCTGTTGTTTTTTTCTTTTTGTAAGGTCATTTACCTACAGACACAGACAAACAAGACTTTGTACCAAAATAAAATTCAGGTAATGCAAACAGCTGAGCACAGATCTGTTATCATCCTCTTCTGTCAATGACAACCGGTCACAAAAAGCTTGGTTTTCAAGTTTTGACTGATTGATGGCTGGCCATGTCCAGCAAGTGACCCCCTGCATCAAGTCATGTTGCCAGCGGCTACATGTGTGTGCATCTCTGAATGTGGCTTGTCACAGCTGCTGGTTTGCGGTAATGCTGGTCAGCCATTGGAGGTTCTGCTGAGTACTTTTCCTTGAAAATCGCCCAGTTTGAGAGGCTGATTTGGTCATCATTACATTAGATGGAGTTTTAAAAGGTGAACTAGTACATTTCACCTGCACAAGGAATTTATACTAACAAAATGACCAGTGTAAAAACTTGACTCGAAAAATCATATCCCCTAACAACTTGAATCTTGCACCATTTTACTATTGTATGATTTTCCAAGTTCTCACGTGAAGGTTTGGGTAAATAATGACCTATTTATGCCTCCATGTAACCCTGTCAGTGTTATATTGATTCACGTAAATGCAGCAAGGCTGTAATATCATTTTCTCTGTAGTAGAAATAAATAGAAAAACAAGGACCATAATGTTTTCTTATATCTATTTTGCAGGGACAAAAGATGGGTTAACGACTGGCCTATATTTCACGCAACAACCTCAGGACATTATTGCTATAAAAGCCAAGCCATTGTGGCTAAACTGTTCAGCTTCTGTATCTCCTGGACTAAGACCCCTCAACATAACCTGGAGAAAAGATGGGGTGGTAATTAATGATGCAAGGAGATATGTTCTCAGGAATGGATCGTTATACTTTAGACGGGTAATACACAGAAAACAACGCGGCAAGAGCGACGAGGGATATTATGAGTGCGTTGCACGCAACAAAGTTGGCTTCATTGCAAGTCGAAAAGCACATTTACAAGTGGCAAGTAAGTATCACTCTGTTGTTTCTCTCACATGGGAGATGTTTTATGATACCTGTGTCATCAAATGTGTGGGCCACCTGTACCAAGCAATATGTGAAAGCTGCTCCCTTTGAGGGATGGTTGCCAAGGATGGGTAAACAGTACCATGAATGCTTCAGAACGGACAAGATTTGCAGGAAAGGGCACCAACCCAGGTGGCTAGTACAGGCTTCACCACAAGGTGTCACTTCTGGCATTATTATATAATGCATCAAGGTGGGATTTGGTTTTCTGGGCAGCCAGGTTGTGCTTTTGTGAACGAATGGAATATTCTACAGATTTATTACCTGCTTTCCAGACTAGAATAAGTTTTATACTGTAAATACTTTTTGCATGGTTTTACTCCTGATATGATTGGATAAACTGGAGAATTACTCTAAATGCCAATATATATATATATATATATATATATATATATATATATATATATATATATATATTTTCTCACAGTTTTCTGTTTGACACTCCTATAAAATGAATGTTCAGATGCACTAGAATTGATTCTACAGCTCACAGTGTTCCCGTTAACCCCCAAGTGGGGGTATATTACCCTTTCAAAACCGTGAAGACTCTTTGAGAAAATTCTAAAGGTCACAATTCTTGTTTATTTACATATCAAATCGGAGAAAATCTGGTTTTCTCCCGTAAATTTCCCATCTAGTGACCCATTGAAAAAAATCCGTAACAGAAACACGGGCTCATCAGTGGAAACTCTGGAAAGCAAATTTAGTGACAATTATAGGATTTGGAGCTGTACCTTGAAAAATTGAAAGGTGTGGAATTTTACACATTGGCAGAACCCTTGCCCAGCATCTTCCACTTAATGCTAAATCATGCTTGTGTGGTGACACCTGGTGGTGTAGGATGAGCCAGCAACCTAGGACATCATTTAAAGTCTTGCTCATGGTAGAGTGATCAGGGCTTTGCTGCAGGTGCAGCATTTGAAAACTTCAAATAGAAATTTTGAGCTACAAAAGTGCTGTTTATACACGTACATGTGTGTATGTGTGTGTGCATGTGATATATATATATATTAATATTGTGCGGTTGCTGCAGCCTTGAAAGTGAACAGTAATACAGACTAGGTGATGCTTCTTGTACACGAAGGTACTGGCCTTTTTCTGTCTGATGAGAAAGTGGTTGCAAATCATCTATGCATCATTGTTGTGAAACCTCAGTTTCTGCTTATCAGCTGTGTGTATGCAGGTAGGCCTATCTTTGAGCATATCCGCAGAGCTGAAAGACAATCAGGGTCAATTTCAATGCTGATTGCAGTGCACCACACACACATTTGAAAAGGGGGGTGGGGGGTGCTTCTTTGACCTTCTGTAGGTTTTATCTTCAAATAGGTCTTGGCATAGCGGATGGCTTTTACAACATTGACAAATTCCATGAGAGGGGCAAACTTTCTTTGGCAGTTCAAGCATTGGCATTCAGTCCTGCTCAGGTGATCAAAAAGTCAGCAAAATCCTACATTACCGGCACCATGCCATTTTATAAGCCTTAATTTTGCCTTCAAATATGAACATTCTAGGAGCATAGAGTGCCAATAAGAAAATATATCACATCATATGGTTGAAAAATGAAAAAAAAAAATTATCATGAATTAGTGTGAGTTGTTTTAGTCAACTATTGGGAAGAGCAGATGCAGTACATGTACATGCAGGGCACAGTAAAGTCTGCCTTGCAGAAGCAGCAGATTCCAGTCAGCATAGCACAGGATTGTCATAGTTGTGTTGGTAATGTGTTGCATTTCTGAAGTGATATTTATGCTTGATTGACTTGTTTCTCTAACTTGGCTTTGTTACAGTGTAACTTGAATGTTAACAAATTTATAACTGTGCATAACTAGAGTTGTCAGGTTTCCACTTTACTGGTGTTTCAGACTGAAAAAGAAAAAAAAAAGGGAATTTACAGTTTTCATTAATTACAAGTATGAGCTGCATATTGTAGAAAATTGTGCACTTGTCATGTGGCCATTTCTTTACAAAACCATATCATTTTGCAATATCTGCTTTGTGGGCCATTAAAAGGGGTGAAAACTTGTAACAAGCAACAACTCGGGGCATGTTTGTTGCTAAAGAGACCGGGGATGAATCTGTTGTGGACTTCATGAGAGTGCTTTTGCAGGTCTATCTGCTACTAGTACTATGTTGGTTTTGAAATTCCAGGGGTGGCAAGGTTATTTAAAAGTGTCTTCAATGGTTTACTTTATTGGTTTTAAGCATTAAAATTGCTCTGCAATGATCATCCAAAGAGCAAAATGTGGATTTAATACTTTTCAAATTTGATACAAAGAGAAATTTAAACAAACCTAATTCTGTAAGCCCATGTACCATTTGAACACTATCAAGTCCGATATTCTAAGAGCAAAGTCCTATTCCGTACCATTCACTGAAAAACTGCATTGTTCTAAATCATTATAGCCAATTAATTTATAAAAGGAACAAATCATATTCATAAAATTTGTAATTTAGAAGAAAGTTTAAAAGAAAGAAAATGAAGTCTTAAAAAAACAGAAAAAAACCCAGAAAGCTGACATGCCTACGGAACATTCAGATAGAGCAGTCCCTTACAGTATGACAGTAATATTTCTCCTTCCATGTGTTTTAATGTCAAAAACAACACTTGTTCTTTTCAAGTGCTTATTGAAACTAAAACCACACAAATTAGACAAAACCACACAAGACCTCATTGAAAATAAAACAACACAAATTTGATTGGACATTGGAACCATTGGATTAACTGTATTGTGGCCTTATTACCTCCACACTATGTACTCACATAACGAGACCAAGACTATGGTAATCTGATGGTTAAAATTATCTGCTTGGGTGGTTTGAGAACTGTCTTAACCACAATGAATGTGACCACACCCTTGCTTTTTCAGCTGAAGAATGTAGGGAAAAAATCTGTGTAATTATTCCGTAAATGTTAGCCCAGTTTTACAGCACTGCTGGAAAACACTAAAAAATGTCCGTAAATGCTCGGAGTTATGGATGTCCAGAAGAAATGATAGGATTTTTCAAAGGGATTGTGTCACTGAACATATTGTAGTTTTCATTACAGTTAAATAGGCAGGTCAAGTGCCAACAGTTCACCTGAGGCCATCATGTACATGGATGTTCTAGCCCTGGGGAAGGCCTGCAGTTGGAAAGTATCTGTCACCAGGCCCTCAGCTCTGCCAAACTGACAATTTTACAACTTGAACATCATGCAGCTTTGTGACTTGCATTTTTCACAAGGCTGGTCACGGCAAATTGATATATTTTGATGATGTCGAGATTCTTGCTGCCTAAGCAAACCTAGCTATGTGTGTCTTCCATTCCAAAGATCCGTAAGGCTGGTAAGCAGGCAATGGTGATCTGGGGAGATTTGTACTGCTACTGGAAATGGATAATTCAAAACAGTACAGTCCTGAAGGTACAATGGTTTCAAAGGTTTTTGTCACAATATTTAGTAGTTATTAAATTCAAATTAAGAAACATTCTGGCAGGCCAAGTGCTGCGACATGTTACTTTGGCTAGACTGAAACAATTGATGAAAAGAAAGTTGGGGGTTGTTTGGTTGTCTTGGAGACGAGACAGAGATTGGCTTTTCAGCAGGCAACCTAATTCCAGTCCACACAAATGATGGCTGGTTGCCTGGTGAACTTACTAAGCTGCTTGTGTTCTCCAATTCACTGAATGCCAAGTGAAGTGCAGGTGCAGCTAGGTCTGCTGAGAAGGCAAGATGGATGCTGTCCAGTTCACATAAATGCAGTAAAGCTTGTACTTTGACTGAAAAAAAAATCACAAATAACTGTACACAGTGTGAAAAAAAATGGAGCTGTAAAAGGCTTTTACAAGTTGCCACATGTTTTTTTCTTGACCTTAGGGAAGGACAGGTGCAAACGTAGCACTGGAATGTCTTTTTCGCTGGATTTCCAGACAGCTGGAATATGAAGCTGACCTATTTCTTTTAAATATCTTTATTGGCAGCTTTGACCCAGCAGATGGAACCAGAACCTTATTAAGAGTGAAAAGCAGCCCAGCAGTAGATTACCATGGGATGACGGGAAGGGCTGCAGGGTGGCACGATGTGACTTGGGATTTGCACATGTGACTGATGCATTCTTGTGCTGGTGCAGGCCCATGCGTGTTAACTGTGCGGTATTGATTGGCCTCATAGGGGATAGAAATTCAAGATTTCATGATTTATAAGGCTTCTCAAATAAGACATAAACATACTGCAATGTGAACATCTTTGATTAGATAGAGCAAGTCCCAACAATGAGATGTATATTGGGTTCCGAGTGGGATTATTGCTAAATGTTAAATGTGCAAGTGCAGCCCTCACTTGGAACTCGGTCAGCGTGCATGCTAGAGTGTGGATATAAGCTGTGCACAGCATGACAACAAATATTCCGGAACACAGTGTACATTTCTTTTAGTTTTATATGCAGTTTGACTCTTTGCTTGTCACAAACATTGTAAACTTTATGCCATCAGAAAATGAAAAAGTTCATGCCGGCTTGAGGGCAATAAGAAGTTGTGAAAGCACACAGGGCTGGTGGATCCATGGAAAATTACTAGCCCTCTTGGAAGACAACTAGTCCTTCCCCACCCCCCCCCACCCCCAAATTATCAGCAAATGTTGATGCGTTACCTTAAGTTTGACAACCTGGCTCACTTCTGGGTTTGTTTTTATTTATTTATTCATTTTTCTTGATTCTTTGTGACAAGTTATGACATATTTTGGTTTGCCTGCCAGTTCACACTGATTTATGTATCTATCCAAAAGTCACACTTGTAAAAGCAAATTTTGGGGTTGCCTCCAGGGCTAGTGCTTAAAAATTTGTATTTGTCCAGATTGAGATGTCATTATTTTTGTATGGTCCCAGGACTGGTAGATTGGTGAGCACTGTGTCTGATGTTTGTATGTGGTGAAAAATGAAAACATTGTACCATCTGGCATTTTGCATCTAACAAACAACCGGGCCGGAATTTTGGCCAGAATCCGAGAATCCATTCTCATAAAGATTCTCCTAAACTTGTCTCTCTTTAAAAAGAAAACTAATTGACAAAAATCCAAATAGATTCTTGCAAAATTCTGGCCTTGAACAATTTAAAAAAAAAGCAAAAAAACAAAAAAAAAAACGCTTTTCCTATCCCGTCTCAGCTGTTATACTCGGATCCAGCCATGTATGTGTAAATGAGCCGGGTGTTGCATTTAGATGACAGTTTCATGCCTTCATCCGATATCTCATACATACTATTTACTGCGATAGGCATCTCCAAAGCATCACTCCCCAGTGGCTGCACGCAATAATCCAGAAATCATGCATATTTGACAGTGACATGCACCCAGCACTCTTTATTACTGGAATTTCAAGATATAATATGAAGCGAGGGACAAAAACATTAGCATCCTATTCTTTACACAAGCACATATTGATAAGCTTTTTGAATTGCTGCAAAATTGATCAGCAGTTTCATTTTGATTAGCAGGCAGCTACGCATATCCAGTTTAATTCAGACAGGCAGTGGATCACAGTGTAGTTGATATTTTATAGGATGCTGTTTCAATTCATTTGCAAAATGGGCATGTGAAACAACGCATCTTTGTAAAAAAATTTAGAAAAAAAAATTGTGTAAGGCTCAAAACCTGTGTTCTTAGCCCACCTGACTTATCAACTAAGCTTATAGGATGTGAATTATTTGGGATGCTTTTGTGGATATTCTTGGATATTGCTCGGAAGAAGTTGCCAACTTTTTGCCATTTCTTTTATCTTTGACAGTGGCACATCATGACGAAACAATGCAGCAAAGATTTGGAACCACTGATGCCATGTTGCATAACACTACAGTTGCACTGTAAATCAATTTAGTAAACAAATGAGAGAAATCCTGGTGGACTTCCATTGGTTAGCGATTGAGGCGTACATCTGTGTTCGGTGTCATAGGTGGCATGTAACTTCCCTTTGATGTGTGGTGTTGGTAAGGATTTATAGGCTTCAAATCAGGTAGATTATTATGGGTCGCCTGTCACAAACTGTGCAATAAACGAACCCGGCCAATAGAATGATATAAGAATTGAATGAGACATTAAGCATGCGGCCATGATGTATCAAACAGAACGATCATGCAAAAATCATTTGGGACTTTCTTGGCTCTGCCAGAAATAAAGATGGAATGACCGTCTACATCTTTCAATCAATAGACCAGTTTTAAAAAGAAGAAAAGGAACAAAAAAAAAAAAGGGGGGGGGGGGGAACTTGACAGGCTTGAAGGGCAAAAAAAAAAAGTCTTTGGTCTTGACCAGCACAACATGAAATAAGTTGACAGGTGAGACCTCTGCATTCTGCCTTACACAAAAAGCAAATCCTTCAAAGCAGGTGGCTGATTGTGGAATTCAACCAGAACCTAACGTGTGGTACCCCCTGAGGACAAAGATTGGTTGTGAATGCTCCGATGGTAATGAGGGGAGCAGGGGAGATCCACGTCATCTGACCTATTTAAAGGAAGGGAATGGTAGTGCAATGCTTTCACAGAGAAGCTGCGGAAAGTAAAAGAATATATCTTTTGTAGATGGAGGTTGGGGGCACGGTCATACCTAACAACAATGAGGGTTAGGGTCACTGTGACACTGTAACAACAGTGAGGATTAGGGGGTTACTGTTATACCATAACAACACTGTCTGCCGAAGAGGAGAGTTAGGAGGCTATGAAATACCATAACAACAACCCCCCAAAAAGGAGCAGTATTGTTTGAGGCCTAAAAAAAAAAACCCCTGGAAATGTATTCCTGATTATTACTCAGGTGTTATGTAGATTTGAGTATGTAATTGAATTGTATTCTAGCAATAATGTGTATGAATTACAGAAAAAAGGGAAATGTATACTCTGCTTCCTGTAATCATATCAATTCCATTATGGAAATCAAAATTCCGTTACTACTAATCTTCTGTTTTGAAAAAAAAATGGGCAGTAATAGGTAAAGTAAATCGACACAAAAATACCTCCCAAATCATAGAGAAATTAAACATCATGGAGTTAACATGTAGGTAGATATATGACTAATTGCAGGGGTAACTGTGATGAGGTACATTGTTTAAGCTGTAAACCACTCAGAATCTAAAAGCAATCAAGGTGAGCAAATCATTGAGGTACTGTAGTCATGCTTTAAAAAAAAAAATGGTTAATCTTATGTGGGCGTTTAGAACAGCTTACATAAAATGAGTTTCATGGGAGTCCTGGCAGGTGATCTCTGGCACTTAAAAATTTAAAAAAAAAAAAAAGTTTCCTTTTAGAAAGACTTGACTGGTATTTATAAAAGGGTTGAAGCCGTAATCACTTGAAATGCCATTCACAGGGTCGGTATGATTATGAAGTGATCGGACAACTATGCCGGATCGCATGTGGATGTTCTGCGCATGGTCAAATGAAAAAGGATGCCGCACATAGCTATTCGTGTAGTGACTGGCTGAAATTACCATACATCTAAGAAAGATATATGTAAAAAACGATGTATTTTTATTGAGAATATATGGAAAATATATGGGATGGAGTACCAAAATTTGTGGATGGGCTGAAGTGGAATTTCTGGCACCGTATCTCTGACAAAGAAATATGAAACTGTAAGTGGTATCATTGAGTGAGGATGTCGTGATCCTTCAAACTAAAACAATGCCAGAATGCATAGTCTGGCAATAAAAGAAGGCCTGCTTGGGACAGCAACATAGTTACCATTACATTTGTGCAAAATATCAATTATTATACCCGTTTTAGATATTTTTGTCACCTGCTGCAGTTCAGGTGGGTCAGCAACTGGAAAGGCAGTAGGTTGGCATTGTGAAGGGTTGCATAAGATTAACTTTCTAAATGCCCCTTGCAAAGCCTGTTGCAGTCCTCTTTTGTCATGGGATTGAAAGTTCACCATGACCCAACGGGGCATATCCTATTTACTAAGCTGCATGGTGGCAGCACACGCAGGCTGTGTCATGTGACATTTTTAACCTATGAGTGGAGGTGGATAAGTTTATCCCCCAGGTGTCCCCACAGGCGATTGGTGGTTACCATTGGGAAGATGCGTCTAGGGCCACATGTACAGAGACATGCACAAGAACCGTTGAAGTCAAGATTGGCATTCTGAACATGATCATTATTCTTCGGCAGGGCTGGGTTTGGATTGCACTTGGGTGACCATGGTCAGGTTGTCAAGGTCACATGAAACTTCTTTTGAAGTTCATTCAGATGGATATTGTGACTGGAGAACTGTTTTCAACTGGGAACCTTCATGAGGCATAGGGTGACACTCATTTATAGTGGCATGGCTGGGATTTGCAGATGAGCAACTCTGAGTCTGACCCAATTCGGCAGGTCACAGACTGCCCTTTGTGATTCTTTTTCTTCCCTGCAGATGTCAACACAAGGAACATTTGAGCAAAAACTTGCATGTTGCACATGTATGCCGATTGCTCTTTATGAGCACATGCTTTGCAGATGAGTGACCTCAGTGACCAAGGTCCAAGCTGGATGTGTTTAGAATTGTTCGAGTTGTGGTATTGATATTGTACATGACGGTTGTCCTCCATGATTGAGGCGTATGACTTTGATCCAGCTTCTTATGTCATAGAGTACTCTTTGTGAATTTAATAACTAGATGATAGCTTAGAAATGTTTGAGGTAGCATACTAGTGTAAATACATGTGTTGCAAATGATGATATAGTCATGTAAGGTCTGTGTTTAGGTTGTACATATATATATATATATATATACATATATATATATATATATATATATATATATATATATATATATATATATATATACACATATATATATATATATTTGAGATGTTTGTGGCCCAATTCTCACCCTATTGGTCCTGCTTTCTTTTGTTTGGTTATAAAGAAGAGTTAGTAAAAGAACAGAGGTTGATGTGGAATATGCTTTGAATTCACATCAGTGCTTGTTTTCTAAAATTTTAACCCAATGTGACCTGTATTCAAGCAAAATCTCGTGTGGATAGAATATTTTACTTTGGCAGTTTCTGAATCTGTGTTCCTCCTTCTTGGAACAAGTCTAATGAATAATTGAAGATAATACAGCATTTTGATGAAATATTATCTAGCTCTGGAAGCCAAACTGTTCTTTCTGTTGTGAGATGTTGATCCCTGTACATTTCTATGCTAGTGGGTTCAAAAGTTTCAGGTGGTGACCTGCGACCTGACCAGAGGACAAACATCACTGAGCATGCTCAGCTGAGATGCTGCTCTGGCTTGTTGGAATCAGACAATTAGGTGTGACGTTGATTCAGACCCCCCTCCCCCCCCCCCAAAAAAAAGAAAAAAAAAGGCTTTCAGCTTTCTTTGCAGGGATCCACTTGGACAAGGGGTGTACTTGTAGATTGTCATTAACCCTTCCCCCCTTGTATCAAGAGTGAGTCAACAGCTTTCCTTGGCATGGGTTGGGCACTTACAAGTCAAGTAAAGCTGTTGATCTGGGGCATGAGATCTTGATAGGTCTCAACTATAATTCTCAGTCAAACTGCTGAAATTTGTTGGAAAACACTGAAGCAGACAACATTTGACCACCAGCCTGTTTTGGTCTATTTCAGAGGAAAAAGGTTAATGATAAATCAGCATCTGCTACTGCATGGAGACATCATGCATGTGTGCATATGTGTGTAGAGAAGGCCATTTCATAGCATGGTATCAACTGCCTCTCGTGGACAATGATATAATCACTGCGGTAATGACACGTAACTTCAGGTGACTTGAGTTCTACACAGTGGCAGTTGGTTTGAAGTCTTGTGTGGTTGTGCTGAGACTTCACCCATGATTGTTTCTAAAGTCCTCTTGTTATCAGCAGGAGCAAAAGAACAGTAGATTCTGTGAAATTAAGTCTTGTATAATGTTAGCCTTTGTGCTATTGCAGTGAAAGTGAATTGTCTTCTTATTTGATATGAAGCCTCTGCTGGGTTTTTAAAATTGACCACATTTGTCCTGGTCGGCCGAAACCATTTGTGAGGTACCTTCTTGCTGTGTGCAATGCTCTGCTGCTGGGTGATGTGTGGTGATACTTATTTACTTTTTGTTTTATGTTCTTTGTTTTTGTTTTTCTTGCTTTTTGTGATCAAGGAAGATTTGATGTCAACACTCAAAGTGGTTTCAGCTTAATTGAAACAGTTTCCACAAGTGTCAGGAATAAGTTCGGAAATGTGTAAGGAAAATTATAGAGATCTATGTGGGAAGCCTGGGTGCACCACATGGAGAGGTTTCATCCCCAACATCAAAAGTTGGTCAAGTCAGGCTTTTATGTTACACGAGAAGACAGTTCACATATGTGTTTGAGCAATTCTTAAAGATGACTTGTTGCGGGGTGATACTTTCCAGGAACAGAAATTGAGTTTCAGGTTCAAGGGGGAATGCATATATCGTGAATAAGTCCACATGAACAATGAGCACTCAGTGCTGTGCCTTTCCCGTCATGTGTAAAAAAAAATATGTCCTGTACTCGAAGGAGCCATAAAGATGATTGATTCTGAACTCAGCAGAAGAGGGATGATCCACTGGGAGATAATTTATGAGACTAAAAATATGAATACTTTATTTTTACCACTTTCCATTGCGTCATAGGGATACAGGGCTTTCAAAGGGAAGGAATGCTCCGGAGATTCCTGTACAGGCATTTAATTCTAAAGACTTTGCAAGGATGAAGATTCTGTGCAACTCACCATGGAATAGTAGTTCATGAGGAAACAGCATCCCAGTGGTGTTATCATTGGGCTCCTTGAATGACGTAATGGTATCTAGTCTAGTGGCAGAGCCCATTAAACTAGGTAGCAACACATGAACAGTTTGGTAATTTGCGTGTACAGTGGTACCCTGCTTGTAAGGCCCCTCTGAAGAGAGGCCACTTCTCAATACAACAGAGATGATATTTTCAGTGCATATATACCCCCCCCCCCCCAAAGAGAGGGCATCGCTTCATAAGGCAACAAGTCTGGTGCATTTGGGGTGGTCTTATAAGGGGGAAACCCCAGAATGTTCCAGTTACTCCTGGAATATATGTATGAGCGCAATGAAGAATCGCTTACTCTTGATCATAACTACAATACTATATTATTGTACAAACTGGCAACAGTCCCACACCTTCCATGCAGCTTTGATGGGGGGAAAAAAAGCACAATCTGATCTTCGCACTATAGTCAATCCAGTCAATATGTCTGAATACCTGTGTACCTTAATTAATCAATACTCATGCTCGATACAAAAATTTAGAAAATAGAAGGTTTCAACAACATAAATGAATTTAAACGTCCATGGGTCAGCAGGAAACCATCAAACATGTTGCACGCCTATAAACAATACTTAATACAAGGTTACAATAACTCACATGTAAATGTGTTTGTAGATTATTCCAGAAATAACCACATCCCACAGACAACTGAATAAAGGCCACACAGGATATATGTTCGGTCCACCGTAGTTACTGTACTGGTCACAGTCCACAGTTTAGCACAGTCCAACCATAAGTAAGGTTCCTCTGGCAAGGGCAGCCAACTATATGCTTGATCCACTGTCTACTTATGAGATGATTTTTCCCTCGTGGGTGTTCATGGCAGTGGCTGCATACAGCAGGTTCTACTGATTTTACGGTTTTGGGGGTAAAAACTTATTTGAAGCCACCTTGCCAATTATATTTTTCCAGTGTCGTGATACAGTGGCCCCCCCTCTTATAAGGCCGCCCAAGTGTGCTTGAAAATGTGGCCCTTTTTGGGAGAAGCAGTCCCTCTGGAGGGGGAAATGAAAATACTATACTTGCTGTATACATGAAGAAGTGGCCTCGGTAGAGAGGGTGGCATTACAAGAAGAGGACCATTGTTCCATCAAGTATTTAGTGCATGTACTGTGTTCAGTGTCAACTGGGATGGTAGTAACTTGTACACTTCTGTTTGACTTCATGTAGTATTTTGTTTACAGGGATTTGTATCATTACAAACTGTGCCCATTCTGTGCAGGGTGATTCAATTTTAATAAGAGGGCCGGGGTTGTGAATTCCCACTGCATTGGTCCCTGTCTTCAGAGACCATTCCAGTGGCAGACCAACTGCCTTGAAAGACCATCTTTTCAAGATACTTTGAATTACTTGAATTTTGTTGCATCTCTCATGAGAAACCACAGTTTGATCGTGCCTGGGGTTGGCCTTTGAAGACAGGTTTCACAGTACTTGCCATTGTAACTTGCAGCTTAATAACTTCAAAACAGCTTTAGGCATAAGCACCAAGTTCCACGGAGTAAATCTAGGCACACAGCTAAAATGTTCCTGTTGATTTAATTACCATAACTGTAAAAGTAGACCTTTTGGTCATTGTGATTACTTTAACCTGCAGGTGCTACGGGAATACACACCTGTAACTGGCGTGAATTTGTACTGGGATGTGTTTTCAGCTAGATACACATACAGCTGGTCATTTTTCCTGTCCTATTATCACTGGTGGCGAGTTGCATGACTAGGTGCAGATGACCTGACTGTGTAGTAATCCATGTAATGGGTCATAAAAACCTCCAGAATGACTCCCCCGGTTGCCATTTAAGGCACTCCTTGACCCCCTCATTGTTGTTATCCCATGAAACATTTATGGTAATTTGGACAGCCCGTACTTGGTTTCCAGTCAGTAAAAGGTCTTCCTATACAGGGATAAGTTTTTAGTGATTTATTGTAACATTAAAGTGCATACGATATTGATGGTTGGTAGAAGATATATAATGAATGGGGGATGATGGAAATTGTAGCAGCATGCAGGTTCAAATGGTTCTACTCCTGATGGGTGGTTTTTTTTTTTTTTTCATATGTATTGGGATGTTCGGATTAAAGGGTCTGTCCCAATACACAACGAAATATTTCCAGGACTTCACTGGTTGAAGTTCAAAGGGCAGGAATAAAAACGGCATGTTTTGTCAGCTACCTGACAGTCACTCGTTGGGATAAAATAATGTGCAACTGGACCAAAGATAGTACATGTACTTCAGGGTAAGATGCCTTAGTACCTGGCTGTAGTTGGAAGTAGGCCTGCTTGTGGAACTATATAGAAACATTACAGAGAGGAAACTAGTCAGAAGCTGTACTGTAGTTACAATAGGAAAGGTCAGAATTAGTTCTTGGGTGCGTATTCGCCCCAATATACAACTAAATACACAAACCTTTGGAGGGTTAGAGCTGTGTATTCCCATTAGTTTGTATGTTAAAGCAACCATAAATTAACCAGTCACTTTTGTAGCTATGGCTATATGATTTTTGTGAGGTATTAAGTTATGCATCTAGATTTACTGTCTGAAATTTGGTGTTTCTATGTGCAGTAGTTGTAAAGTTACTAAGTTGCAAATTACAAAGTAAAGTAATGGGAATACACAACCCTAGCCCTCCACTGACTGCAGTGCCCTCTTTTAGGCAGTTCTAGAACCTTTTGTTCTGCCCCTTGCCTATTCTGACAGTCAGTAATGCTGTGTTCACACTGCATGTACTTTATATGTTATTTTAGAAATTATTATTTGCTTTTTTGCACATCTGAAAGACATCCGAAATGTGCGCTCAGACTGTGTACCTGACGTCCGAAATAAATGTGAATGGATGGTTCACACTGTAAGCACTGTTTTCGGATTTACCTCCTGAATTGGTGAGCTGCACATGTTTGATATTCAGCAAACATTCGTATTTTGGGTTTACATGCACCTGTTGTACAAGTAGACACTACCGGTTTACATCTTAAAAAATACCATCTGCATCAGTAGGTTTTACTTTCAGAAGCGGCTTCCACATTCTTAATGGATTGTGGAAGAATTTTAGTAAGTCTGAACGCCACTTTTGCAAGTCTTATGTGGTAAATTTTAGCAGTGTGAATGGGGCTTAAAATGCTTACAACAACATAGTGGTATCGGAGCAACCAATGACAGGACAACCTGGGGTGTATGTGGTTGGTTAGGTACAGCCACGAACCCATAGCTTACCTGGGATGTGGTCAGGAGGTGGTCTAAACAATTTTTTTTTTTTCATGCCTTTTTAGCTGTGCCAACTTTTCAGTCGGCATGGCTCATGAAATATGTCCATCATCTGTCTGTTGGTTTGTCTGTCTGGCCATTCATTTTATCGAATCTTACACTGTTCGGTCTTTACTTCAGTGAAATGGAAAATTTGTAAGTGCATTTGAACTGGTGTTTCATATAGAGTTGTCTGCCAAACTTTTGCCTTTCAGCTTCTTAAAAATCTTGACATGGAATGCTTTCATGGGTGTATACCAATCAGCACTGACTGGGCCATCATCGGTGATCCTCTGCTTTGATACCTTGACTGTTCTTGACGGTGAAGTGAGTTGGCTTTTGGCCACATGGCAAAGCTTAAGACCATACATAATTTTGTTGGCACATAATTTAGTTTGCCATCCATTGTACAATTTCTACATATTGGAAAAGGCGTATCCACCTTGCATAGTATGCCCACCTTTAAGTAGACCTATTAACAAAACACAGACATGCTACTCATGGGAGTCTTGGTGTTGCCAATGATTTTATGTTGTTTATTCTATTTTTGAGGGTGATTTATCATTTTCTAGAGTAAAATTCAAAAGTACTAACTCACCGTAGATCACATGGCCTAAACTTTGTTACAACTAAGTTGTGACTCGCTTGCATCAGTGACATGGTGTATTAACTTTTTGACAAAATCAAATGTGGAAGAGGGATGTTTGATTCTAAATACTTCAAGTGATTTTAAATGACTACGGCAGATGTAAACAAATATGGGACACCAGGTCTGACAGGTGATGAAAACCCAATTAAATAAAGAACAAACAAAATCTTGCGTGGCTAGAGAGTGAGTTACTATTTTTCTCTCTCTTTGTATCGTTGTTGGTGGGGAAGATCACTTGTGACCTGGGGTTACTCATGATTTTCCACCACCAACAAAGATCCCTCCTTAGAGCTTAAGACCTGAAAATAGGAACTCACACTCAGCCATGTATTAAAGATTCACTACTAATTACCCTTGTACATTAGTTAATGAGCAAAGTTTGTTTAACACACATACTTTCTGGCTGGGTCTCAGAAAGTACAGTAGGTGGCTATGCGGTTGCCTCCAAAGCAGACCAAGTTGTATGTCATCTCTGCTGGTGAAGTGGATATGACACTACACAGAACTTGGGTCAGCTTCGGATGCAAGCCATCCAGTGCTTGCTTATAAGCAGATAGGCCATGTGTGTCAGGTGTGCAATGTAGTGGAAGAGACAGCTGGTATTACATTGTAATTTGCCATACACATTTGGGTAAACTAACATGGAATGTCCTGTATCATGTATATTGTGCAGCAAAGTGGGGTTTTTTTAAATGCTTTAAAAAAGTGAAAACTGCCATACATTCATAAAATCTTATCTCGATCACTGCAATTGCAGCCGTCCAGTACTTATCAGCAGATAGACCTTGCATGTCAGGTGTGCCATAGCATACATATATTTTGCTCATTGTCATCCTCCATTTGTTAATTCGTAAAGTATGTCAAGGGCTTTCAGATCTTGTTTGCACTGTTTCTCACAAACCATAACCCATCTGAAGCTTGTGGCCATATGGCAAAATTTATGACCAGACATAATTTCAGTCAGTGCACAGTTTTGCCTGCCATTCATCAAATGCAAAGCTTGTCTTTTGCACAATTGGTAAAAGGTGTACAAACATCCACTGTGTTTCCTTTGGCCATGGTAAAATAGACCTGTGAACAGATTTATACAAGCTTTGTGCCTGTGAAGGGGCTTGGCCATCACCTATGATACTATCTGGCTAATTATCGGCTGGGGTCAAGAGCAACTTGTGACCACTAATTGTTGTGTATAGTCTCATTCATTGTATTGTCCTGTCCATTTAGTATATATTGTGGTCTCTAAATGTGCCAGAGACCCTTTTGATGAGCACTCCATGTACGATCAGGAAATCCAGTTAAAGTAATTATGTTTAAATCAAACATTAACCCATTCCTTGTCAGAATACAACTGAGTCAACAGCTTTCCTTGGCAAGAGTTGGGTGCATTGTGCCTTAACCCCCCCCCCTCCCCCCAGCGAAAGCTATATGCCTAGGGCATGCCACCATGAATGGTCTTGCATACAAATCTCAGCAAGAATGATTTCTTGTAACAAGAAATTTATATATTTAAAAAAAATGACAATTTACATCTGGGCAGCTTGGACATGAAAAGGTTAAACTATGCACACTCCAGTTACTACAACAGTCAAAATGACAAAACTAACAACTGCAAATGATACATGTACAAGTATATTGCACCCCAGTTTTTAGTTTGTCACATATATTGCCCTGTTATTTATTACTTTGTTTTTACCCAGGAGACTTTCAGGATAATGGGGCCATCATGGAAATTGTCGGATGTGTTGGTGATCAAGTGTCGAAGTGACATATGCGCTGTAGTGGTCACTACATTTACAGCGAAATCTAACACTTCCCAAGATCCGGTCGTATAATTGGTCCAGGAGTCCTTTTCAGTACTAATTGTACGGGGTGTAACGGTCCTTCAAGACTACTTGAATTGAAATTTTGTAAGTGGAAGTTTTAATCATGATGGATTAAGCAGGAACAAGTTCGTAGGGGATCTGTAATGATAGAGGTATCTTAGGGTGAAGTGTACTAATGAAACGCTCTCACCCTTGTATTAAAACTGAGTCAACATCTTTCCTTCATGGCATTTGGATACTGAGCCCTTCGCCAAGGAGAGCTTGTGACTTGGGCATTCTGTCCTGATAGACCTCATCTGCTAGTACAGACAGTCTCAAAAAATTGTTTTTCATTTATGGTGGAATGATTGACAAATATTAAATTTGGCGGCATTTGACCACCAGTTGGGTTTGGCTGATTTTCTGGGGTAAAGAGGTTGATGCACAGTGGGGGAACACACAATGGCTGTAGAATTTGCTGATATACAGCATGGGAGGCACACAATGGCTGTACATAGACTTTGCTGATGTACACAGCTGGGGAGCACACAGTGACTGTAGACTTTGCTGATGTGCACAGCTGGGGAGCACACAGTGACTGTAGACTTTGCTGATGTGCAAAGCTGGGGAGCACACAATGACTGTAGACTTTGCTGATGTGTAGCTTGGGAGCACACAGTGACTGTAGACTTTGCTGATGTGCACAGCTGGGGAGCACACAGTGACTGTAGACTTTGCTGATGTGCACAGCTGGGGAGCACACTGTGACTGTAGACTTTGCTGATGTGCACAGCTGGGGTGCACACAGTGACTGTAGACTTTGCTGATGTGCAAAGCTGGGGAGCACACAGTGACTGTAGACTTTGCTGATGTGCAAAGCTGGGGAGCACACAGTGGCTGCAGACTTTGCTGATGTGCACAGCTGGGGAGCACACAGTGACTGTAGACTTTGCTGATGTGTAGCTTGGGAGCACACAGTGGCTGTAGACTTTGCTGATGTGCAAAGCTGGGGAGCACACAGTGACTGTAGACTTTGCTGATGTGCACAGCTGGGGAGCACACAGTGACTGTAGACTTTGCTGATGTACAAAGCTGGGGAGCACACAGTGACTGTAGACTTTGCTGATGTGCACAGCTGGGGAGCACACAGTGACTGTAGACTTTGCTGATGTGCGCAGCTGGGGAGCACACAGTGACTGTAGACTTTGCTGATGTACAAAGCTGGGGAGCACACAGTGACTGTAGACTTTGCTGATGTGCACAGCTGGGGAGCACACAGTGGCTGTAGACTTTGCTGATGTGCACAGCTGGGGAGCACACAGTGACTGTAGACTTTGCTGATGTGCACAGCTGGGGAGCACACAGTGACTAGACTTTGCTGATGTATAGCTGGGGAGCACACAGTGGCTGTAAACTTTGCTGATGTACAGCTGGGGAGCACACTGTGGCTGTAGACTTCGTTGATGTGCAGCAGGGGAGCACACAATTGTTGATGAGCACTTGGTTCTCATTCAGTGTTGTTGTAGCTTAGTCAAAGACAAGATTTTCTTTCAAAAACACATTTTATTGCTTTATCAAAGTGTTATTTTGGGAGGGGGTATGTAAATACAAAGTCTAAAGGAGAGTTCAGTCTGTCAAATTGTTTTCTTTTGTTTAAAAGCAAAAAGGACAAACACTCTATGAATGTTGAAAAACCTTTAATCAAAATGAAGGTTAATGAAGATGACAGTGCTATGTAATGCACATCCCCGTTTTTTACTGCCGTCATTAGTGTTTGCTCTTTGTGTCATAATGCTCGGAATGTGCACTTTTATTATGCATATAGGGCTTTTCCTTGGCCCCTGTTTGGGACTGATCATTGGACCCATTCCCTACATAAATTATTTTGAAATTATCCACTATTTCAAAACTTACTTGTGCAAAGTTCATGCCTAATTACATTTATTTTGCCCCAAGTGAAAGTAAAAGGCTATGTCCCAGTGTACCTCAGACAAGTGGTGACTACGTTGGACCCATATGTTTTTAGCATACATATCAGAAACCAGAATCCTCAGAAATGTGAAAAAAATGAGATTTCCCATTCAAGCCCGTAAGGCCCTTGTCAGTGGCTTTTTTCATTACATGTATTTACGTGTGCACAAGGCAAAGTTGGTATCATATTCTCCCTCTTTGGCACCCAGCTGCTTGCAAAATGTTTTGAAATGGAGGGGGTGCTTAAATGAAGCATAATACAAAGTACACCATTGCAGGGCAGTGCAATGTGCACCTTGTGAGGGAAGTGATGCAACAGACGTACCTGACATGATTGAAGATATATCTTTCAAAATCATGTAAGATATCCTTAGATACAAATAATTTACCAGTTTTAAACATGAAAATAAGACCTGGATAAAGGAAAACTTGCATGTGGCTGCCACACAAGTGACAGCAATAACTTCCTAAACAGTGGAAACCTCACTTCCAGTTTCACTTTGTGCACAGAAAACAGGCTTGCGGAGCCGGAGGAACATGGATGCATGTAGAGTGCACACCAGGAGGTATTTATAGGAAGGGAAGGGGCACTTATGAGGTGGGGGGGGGGGGTGCTGAAAAGGGAGATTACGGTGCAGCAAAATGGTGATGATTACTCCCTCACTTTTAAACTGAGAAAAATAACAGAACACTTGCAAAATGATTTGTCACCTGAACACACTTTGGTTGTGATAATGGCAGCCGCAGCAGGACTTGCCAGGCAATGGAGGCTTTTTTTTTTTTGTTGAAAAGTTTGAGCACGGAGTATTCACCTTTACTTGAGGAAAATATGGGGAATTGTGGACCAGGATGGGACACATCAAGACCGTTTGATAACATATCATGAGCATCCACCAGTTATAAGTCACATGGATATGAATAAATTAACATAATGATAAAATCGTTCAGTGGGAGGAAAACAGTATGATAAAGGAGTAGCGGACTAGATTTATGGACAAATCACTCCACACGTCAAAAAATGATGGTGAAGGAAACCAAATCAAATCATTGTAATTCCTTCATCTGGTGGTACAGTTTGAGCAAAATTTCCTTCATCCATGTAAACATGGTACCTGTAGTAAAGGGCATTGGACGAGCAAGGGTACATGTGCATGGGTTGGCATGGAGGATTGCCAACAAACCCACTTTGGCCTGAGCAAGAGAGGAGTTTGGCAGGTTGCCAGGCAGGTCAAGTGAATACTGTGTTGGGGCTGCTGGTACATAAACCACTCAAGTAAAGAAAGTAGTTCCCCTGGCACACCAACTTCTCCTAATTGTGCTTCATGTCCTGGTGCCGCAAGAGGGTGTCCGGTGGGTGGGTGGGTGGGTGGGTGGGTGTCGCCTTCTATTGAGAAATATGTATAGATATTTGCAATTTGTGGGTGACCATCAAAACTGGCTTGAAAGATAATATAAAAAAAAAATTTGTCTTCGAGCACACTGTTGACTATCATCAATCAAAGATCTTATAACCGTGCACATATTGTCAGCCAAGAATGGAAGGCAAATCAAATGCAGAGAAAAGAATATTTGCATGCATGGACTTGATATCTATCTGGCTTCTGTCTCTGTGCTCACAGTGGAGAACTGTAGACTGTTCAAACTGAAAAAGCCATTTTCTGTTATTTTTTGTTTTGAAGACCCACATATAGAATTTGAAGTAGCCATAAAAATGAGCACGATCAATTCTTAAAAGACTTCCATTCATCTATTTATTGGATGCATGATAATAAAAGATGATACTTTTTAGAAAAGGGAGTGACATGATACTGCCATCAATTGAAATTTGGAAAGTAGTTGCAATTTCAAATTGTAAATGCCCAAATTTGAAATACTCGTCCATGTACAGTAAAACACACACGCATATAGCGGGCAACATTTGGGACTGGCAAGGCATTCACATGGGAAGTGGATGCCCACTAGAGACAGGTAAATTGATGCAGCAAGGGTGGAAATGGGCACAGAGAAACAGAAATGGGTCTCCTGTACACAAGTGCTGCCAAGGTATTGAAGCAAATTGTATTTCGCTGCAACTGTGTTCAATTTTATTTGTGCTCATGAGATGTGAAGGGGTTATAAGCATATTTGTAGAGGTCGAAATGGCATCTCTGTTACAGTTTTTAAGATGTTGAATGTGTAAATTATAGTTTGAAATGCCCCTAACTTGCACAATTTTAACTGCTACGTGTGTTGTTCAGTGGCCTTGTCCAATGGATATTCATTGGTCAGTAACAAACATGTCATAGCAGCTGATCAGTGTCATGGGAAGGTTTCCAAGATGGTCAATATGTCATATTTCAAATGCAGCAAATTGCCTTTGAAGTTAAAAATGTTCTAGAATTTAATTGGGTTGAGATTGGGCATGGCTGAACCTTGACAAGTTGTGAAAGACACAGGGATATTGTAGTAACTTCCAGGTACCAGTGGAATCTCCCTGTTAAGACCACCTAAGGGACTGGGAAAATAAGGTCTTTATAGGGGAGTGGTCTGAATTGGGGACAGAATTTAAATGAGGATAAACAAAGATGTGACTGTAAATTGGTGGTCTTAATATAGAAACAGTCTTTCTATGGAAATTCTACTGTATAGTAATCGTTGGTTTATGGCAAAGCTTGGTAGGTTGGTTAGGGTTCACTTCCTTGGGATGATAACTTGAGAACATATTGGCTGGGACTTTGAGGTTACATTCGTTGCCTTTTTTAATGCCAATTGATGCTTTATAAGGGCCGTGTTGAGACTGCGCACAGGTGACCCTGACACAGGGGTACATTGTAAAATTTGGTGTGGAGATGAAAAGTGGAGAGCCATTTGAGGTACAGCTTGGTCCTCAAGATATACTTAATATCACATTCAGTGAACTTTGAATCAAGTGTGTACCATGATTCCACTACACATGTTGCAGAGAGAAGAGCATGCTTCTAGTAATCTCATATGGTCTGTACTTGCATTTGATTTTAAAAGAAAAAGCAGGTCGGTATCATTTGCTCATAAACACAGGCACAAAACAGTCACAACTGCCTGTAGCCAGTCAGTGCATACATGGTCAGCTGACCCCAGGACCCCCCCATTCGTCTTGTTGCATAGTCACATGGTACAACTCCAGCCACCATGCTGGCTCTGATCCTATGACGGTGGTTCACATTTCTTAAATTTCCAACAAGGGAAATGGTATGTTGCAGAAATGCCCATAAAGTTAAAGAGGCAGATGTAAATTAGTCATAAAAATCATCAGGGCTTGAGAATTCAAACAGAAAAGACCCTGTCCTTGGGGGGTTTTGAAGGACAAGACAGCAGTATAGTAGGGAGGGTGCAAGTGACTGTAAGCTTTGGAGGGGAACAAAAAAATGGGTTTCAAATAGGAAGCAGTAAATCAATGGTCGGGCAAGAACATATAGGTATGGATGAAAACCTCATCATGTATTATGCACCATTGGTTTCCGGATCATTACCAGATCCACTTCACGCATTGAGAGGGGATTGCACACAGCGCTGGCCAAACATGGAAAGTGTGTACACTTTTGTGTCAACATATTTTGTATGTCGCAAGTGAATGGTCTTTCTTCAGGTGAGAGTTCACAAGAAAGATTATGGAAAATAAGCTTGGAGCAAGACCATGATTTATAGTGCAAATAAAATTATGCTTCCTTTGTGACCCACGACACCACATTGAGAACAAACTTCACAGATGGCGGTGAAGTTTTTGATTCTCATACCAGCTAAGCATTTTAATGGAAGATTAATTCTAATGAATGATAATCTGCATGCATTAGCATTGTGTTGGTGAATATGGTGAACATAACTCCCTTCCCACAAACACAGCACAAAACTAAAAAGGGAGAAAAACGCATGTTTTTCTCCGCCGAGTTATGGAGGAGCTGGATGTCGTTGGTACAGACATTTGCACAACATATTTACCTGTGCAAGGAGCTAATTGACCCTCTCAGCTGAGCACGTTCAGTGACAGTTTGACCCCTAATTAGGTCATATGCCATTGCAGATAAATTGATGACTTTCCATTGGAAATGAGACTTGCGAAACTTTTTATCATGAAGAACATATGTTTTGGGAAAGAGTTTTCTTTGGCAGAAATCTCTGGTATTCGTTCATAGTTTGTCGAGGATTCTGTTGTGTATTATTTTCATGAAAATTATCTGCGTATGTGCCAAAAAGGAAAAGTTTTGTACCAGTTACCTGGGAAACTTGATTAAATGAATGGTGAAAGGTCACTTCCTGTCTCGAGTGACTTATGACCCACATTGTGCCTGTGGCTAGCTGCCGTCAGATATCAACTTAGTCTATTCCACTCACTGCAGCGGTCCGGTTACTGAATCACTATTGGTAACTAGCTTTTAAAGAGGTGCACTCTAAGATTGTGTGGCAGAAGGACTTGATTATAGTTATTCATGTGGCAATATTTCTACAGGAACAGGCTGGAAGTATGTGTCAGCGGACATGTCTTATATGACTGAATTAGTCCAAATTAGTCCCCCACCAGGGACTATAGGTTTGCACCGTCCCTCTGTCCATCTTTCCGGCAAAGCTTGTCCCTGCCATATTTCGTATACCACAGCACCTACAGCTACCAAAATTGGGGTACTGTGACCTTGACCTTGAACCCCCTCCCCTCCCCCCCCCAAAAAAAAATTTAGCTTGTCTTGGCTATATTTCCTATACTATAGCACCTTTTGCTATCAAATTTGGTAATAGTGGATCCCAAGTCCATGGTTACCATTGAACATTATTAGGGAAGTACCTATACAGGTTCTCTGGTGCTGTTCACCTTGACCTTTGGCGACCTTGAAAGGTCAAACCTACATATTTGAGGTCAAATTGCGGTTATTGACAACAAAAATTATGGTGGGGATCTTGTTACAGTTGTACCTGCTATAAGGACAAGCTCCGATCTGCACGAGAAACTGCATGTCTTTTCAAGACCACTCTTTGAAGACCCTTGTCCATAGTTTCTCTGTTCCAGTTACCTGTATTTTAAAACCACCTGCAGTGCAGTAGTTTTTGCCGGTAGTGGGGATAGTCTTAAGCCTGTCTTGGTCAGAATAAGACTGAGTCAGCAGCTTTGCTTGGTGCAGGTTGGGTGCATTGCCATGGCAACGTAAGCTGCTGACCTGGGGCTTGCAGTTATGACAGGTCTTACTTATAATTCTTAGCAAAAATATTCCTGTTAACCATGAAATTTAATTGAAAAAAGTGAAACAGATGGCAGTTTACATCCTGGCACTCTTGGAAACTTTAGTAGCAGGTACCACTGTTGGACGTGGTTCCCTTTTTTTATGAATAGCCAGAACTGTGCATTCTGGGAACCAGATTAGCAGGTCTTTATTTGTATGCAATTGTCCAATCAATATTATGTGCATTTAACTTCAAATATTTACACTAATACTCTGATGTAAAAGGGAAAAAAAAGGCATTCAGTGCTCCCATGGACATTTATCTATTGATGTGAATGGTAGTCACCTTTATCGAGCATGGGAGTCGAGGGTTATGCACAATTGTCAAGTAAAAACCAGGGTTCAGGATCTCTTCCATTAAGCACCAGCAAACACACAAGTGGTTTGTTACAATGTATTATGTTTTCGTAGATGTTTGCAAACAGTGCTGCTCAATACAGGTAAACTCCCTTTGAGGAAAGGAACAAAAAACCTAGATGTGGTGAGCCCATCAAAACTGGTTTTGGAGGTTTGGATTACAGAAAGCAGATTGTCATTCATCTCGAGGGTGGTTCACATGTTGTAGTTGTGGCTGTTTTGGTTCCATTTTTGCGGTGGCAAAACAGCAACAGTGCATTGTGTGTGCAAAAGCCAGAAAAAGCTGTTGCCAGGTTTAGCCGGGCAGACTGCAAGTGCCGGCCAGTAGGACAGCCGCTTGGCTAATGCATCTGGAGGTCAGATGATTGCCAACGAGGGGCAGTCATTCTTGGGATTATTTACAAGCATGTCTTGACCCAGTTGTGTAGATGGCAGTTAGGAAGACCTGTCCATTGAAATTTAAAATGTTGCTTTTAGTGGCTGAATGGGCCAAGGCTGAGTTGGCACGAGATCCAAGTTGGCCACCGTTGTAACCAGGTTTTGAAGGGAAAGAAAAGCTGCCTGTCCAGCGCCATGCTTTGATATGCAAGGCCAATGGAGATATCGTATTTTGAAGGCATGAAAGCGACCCTGAGCCAGGTCAGGGGCAGCCAATCAGGCAGAGGGTAGCATGTTATTCCAGCGGCGTTTGTAAACAAATTTTAGTGTCGAAATTCCTTCCCAGAAATAAATATGCAGATGAGGCCAAACATGTGTTGAAGACACGCTACTGGGTGGTGGGCCGAGAGAAGCTCTGGCACAAATCTGCCTGCAGCCTGAGGATTCTGTGTGTGCCAGGGGGCGGGGATCCTCGCCTTGGTGTACAGCACCTGTGACTCGGGGTCTTGCGGTACCAGTACCTTTGAAGCCAATAAAGTGGTCGTGTCAACCAGTAGTGATAAATGTAGGAGCCGCACAACTCCAGTGGGAGTCGGTGAAAATTTGGACCAGGAGAAGTAGTTGAGGACAAAATCCTATCTGTCTGTAGTGGAGGATATTCATAGGGTGTACTGGAAATTTTGTGCTCTCAGGTGACTTACAACTGGGTGCAAATAATGCCTTGGTCGCAGTGACGCCATGCTTGGTATTGTGGGAATTGATGAGTTCAGCTGGCTTGCCACAGTTGGGATTGAAATTATTGAGCACAACCAGCTGCAGGTTACCGTTACCAGGGGGAGTTGATGTTTTTAGGTTGCCCTTCCTTCCTTCATTCGTTCGTATGTGGACAGTGTTTTCTTTGGTATCTTAAAAATGTCGGGTCGGATTTTGTCTAAATTTGGTACAAAAATACCAAAGGCTTCAGATGAACTGATCAGATTTCTGCGTCACTGACCCAACGTGTCCATAACTATGACTTTTTGCTGACCAACATGCATGCATCAAAGAGCAATATTTGGCAGTTGTTTTTCATAAAAATATTGGACATACATGTATTTGGCTAATTAGATTGGACACATGTCTGTGCCTGAAATGAACTGGTAAGATTCCTTGACACTGATCACAGTGATGTACTAATTATTCTTATCATGAGCCCTTTTCTGATCATCATTACAGCTTCACACAATTGTACAACATGTAGCACCTATCTTCCAGTCAGTCATCTTTCTTGCCATGATTTTTCTGTTCCTTTTTTTTTTTTTTTTTTTTTTTTTTTTTTTTTAATGCAAAATTTAAGAAAAATTCTTCTCCAAAACCGCTCAGCCAGTTGCTTTGACACTCGTGGTCACCCCCAGACCTTAATTTGTTCAATAGATTGCACTGCAGTATTTTTTTTTTTTTTTTTTGGTTTTTGCAATTTTTGACTTTTCCAGAAAGATCAAACAATTGTTCTGAAATGAGATGGAAATGTAGCTTGTGGATGGGTCAATCTCTTCCACAGGGGATGTACTTTGGGTGGGTCTTTACATAAGTTTGTTAAAATGGTCATGCTGCATTTATGTATCTTCATGAAATTTTTGCATATTTTTGGGCAATGTCTCAACAAATTTCTCTAAAATAGGTTGACCAGTTACTTCGACATTGGATAGGAACACTTCTGGGTACCTCTAGACTATGGTGGGACATATTATAGGTTGATGGTTAAGATCAGTTAAAGACAAGCAGTTTACATAGCCATCCTGTTTTGGTAAAATCTTTAAAAAAAAAAAAATCTCCGAAATTGCACGGCCAGTTGCTTTGAAATTGCATAAGAACACTTCTGGGGAACCCCAGACCTTAATTTGTTCAGCAATTCTTTTTTCTGTAATTTAGGAATTTTTACCCT
Organism: Hermodice carunculata; assembly: GCA_964020975.1. NCBI lineage: Eukaryota > Metazoa > Annelida > Polychaeta > Eunicida > Amphinomidae > Hermodice > Hermodice carunculata. The sequence goes on from OZ026629.1 coordinate 14,719,960, forward strand.
TGGCACATAAAGTGCTGGGGGGTATTGTCGTCCCCTGCATCATCTGTCCATCTGCCCGTTTTTTTTTTGGCATTACCACGATATGTCAACAAATATTCACCATAGCTGTATGAACTTTTTTGTCACAGAAGGACTTTATGATGGACAAGGGTCCCAATGAAAACCAAGCTTCCTCTGATTATTTTTAAAACTTTTTATGAAACTTTGAATGTATTCATTTGAAGGCCGTTTGAGTGGTGTCAACCCTGATGACGTTACCATGATATCTCAAAAAGTATTGACCACACCTTTACCAAATTTTTGTCAGAGATGTATCTTATTATGGGACAGGCTTCTATTTAAAACCAGTTTCCTTTTTGTATTTATAAACTTTTTATGAAACTTTAAATGAAATAATTTATCTTCTAGGCCGTCTGAGTGGTGCACAAGGGGATGACATCACCATAATATTTCAACAAGGATCCAATGCAGCTTCACCAAAATTTTTTTGAGAGATGCATATTATAGAGGACCAGATTCCTTTTGAAAACCAGCTTCCTCTTGTTATTTTTAAACTTGTTATGAAACTTTTGAAGTATTTATTTGATGGCTGTCTGACTGACACACAGTACAGTGGTCTGTCACCAGAACTTGCCCCAAGAACACATCCAAAAGCACTTTCATTTCATAGACAAAAATATGGAACTTGTATGTAAAATATTCTACTGCAAAGCCTCAAAAAAAAAAAAAAAAAAAAAAGAGGACATGCAGAATTGAGGAAAAAAAGATTCTGGGCACTGAGAATAATTGTTCTCTGAACGCTATTTTTCGGAATCATCTGACAGAGCTGTGAATCTTTTCCACTCACTTTCTACTATTTTGTAAACACCTGTGTGGGCACTATTCTGTGGCTTTCCTGATAGAGGGCAGCATACCCCAATTCCAGTTGTGTGGTTCCCTGTCTCAACGCTCTGCGTGCTTGTCTACAGTCAAGGTGTTCCACAGTTAGGAAAGGGAACCAAGCTAGGCCAGTGAAATCAAGGCTTAATATGTCAAGGGGTCAGCAAGATGGTGTGCAGTCAGGGATGCTTCGCATCAATATTGTCGAGCGATATTCTTTTCTCCAGGAACATTCCTTTTATGGATGGTCATGTGACTATACATCAACCTATTACATGTAAATCTAAACAGGTAGTACAGAATTTACAAAGGCTTGTATCTTGGTGATGATGGATACCAGGTCCTTGGTTAGTCTAAATACTTAGACGAAAATACTTATGGGGTTTCTTTTTGTATTTTTAAGTTTGACCCTGAGAGCTTGAAAGGTTAACTGACATATTGGCTGAAGTTTAGGTAATAATGGATTAAACGCTAATAGGAAAATGCCTATTGAGCTTCTTTAATTTGACCTTGCGTGACCTTGAAAGGTCAAACTGACATATTGGCATACATTGTATATTTTATTAGCAGTGGATTCTGTCACTTTTCATTTTCAAAAATGACCAGTGAACTGTATGACTGAAGCCCAATATTGCAAACAGTGACGATGCTCTTAAACAAAGGTGACCTTGATGTGATTTTGAAGGTCACCAGACTGCTTTAGTCCATACATACAAAGTCAGCAGAGTGCCTGGAAACTAAATTTATAAATTTGTTATGCGTTGTGATAAATTTGAAATATTTTTGTCTGGCTTTGTCTCCAGAGTAGTGTAAAAGTGTCAAGCTTATCTTTTCACTCCCCACTTTGAGGTGGTGCATATGTAGTCTGTTCAGGCGATGTCTGACTGCATATAAATTGCATTCTTCTTGTAGATGCTGATAAGCTGCTCTTAATTCATGCAGATTTTTATGAAGAGTGCTGTCACATCCATATGTGCATAACTGCTTATGTGGTGCTGGAATGTGTGTGTGTGTGGGGTGGGGGGTAGGGCTGGGGGGTTTCATGTGAGGCTTTGATTTTCATGTTAGGTCTTGTGGACGTTGTGATTGTGCACTGCAACAAGCTTCTGTGAGTGCTAAGAAAGCCGTTCCAATTTGAAATTTGTGATCATTATGTCATTCTTGCCTTTGGAACAGATATCAGGACATGTACTGATTAACAAATACATTGGAAGGTTGACCTTGATGGAGTGGCGAGATTGAAGTAATTATATTGTGATACATGTATGAGTGAATTAATTAAATTGTGATACATGTGTGAGTGGCATTTCAGCGGTAGGGAGGTTAGTTAGGGACTCGATTTGTCCCACAGCCAGGTTTTTCAAATTATGAGTGATGAGTTGGCTTCACCTCCAAGCATCAGGTAGAAGTAATGATTAAATTCACAAGTTTCTGATTGCCTACATTTGCTGAAAGTGCAGTCGCATTTGCATGAATATTGACAGTGGCAGAGTGATGGAATAGGGGGCGTGACTGTATTAAGCTGCGCTCTAAGCATGGTATCTGTTAATCATGGTAATTGAGATCTACACGACATCATGGTTTCCTGGCAAGTCATCTGTGGACTGACAATGGTATGAATATGATAATTTAGACTAAATCTGCAGGTAGAAGCTCCATTATAACACTCATGAATCACATTGATTGACCAGCTGTGGGGGAGACCGTGGAGGGAGTGGGCTTGTTTTATCATGGACAAAGTACTCTTATGACAGGGCTTAGAATGCTGTGTTCAATGATTAAAGGCCAGGGGTGTCAAATAGGAAATGTAACCAGCATTAGTTGTGAATGGAAATGGGCAGGTCAATGGCGAAAAATGTGATGAATTACAACAATGATGACCAGGAACAGGAAATATTGGTGTTCTATCAATTAGTTATAATGAAAATGGTCAAATAAATGGCGTGCGGTTGAATAACATGTCAGCCCAAGGGACAGGGGGGAAACTCAGAGGGCAAGGTTGTGGGCAGTCTCTACATTGCAAAGAGCCATTTGTCACATAACCTTGTGTTCCCGGTCAAATTGATCTGGAATACTACATGATGTGCATGCTTGTTAATTGTTTTTTTTGTTTTGTGGAAAAGATCACTTACATGTATTTTGACAAAGTTATGGGCATTTCAAAATTCAGAATTTTTGTGTGCATCACAGAAAGTGCGAGCCTTTTGTTAACTAATACAGAGCACAATTCAGTGTGTCTGTGTGTAAAGCATTTTTGTTCCCAAATTTTTGTGAATTTCGTTTCCGGATGATAGCTCAATTTTATAAAGGAGCTGGTCCTTAGATGGTGAGCAGTGATGGTTGTCCTCTGTAAGGGCTCGTTTGAGAGTTATATGGGTGACCTTTATCAAATTGAGGTCACATGGTAATTGTGATAAATTTGGTTTCCAGTTAATAAGACACAGGGTTAAAACTTTGATGTTGCACTCATATGTCAAAGTCACAAAACAACTCCACGAAACATGGATCTGGCTGCTAAGTCAGCCTGTTTGGGCAAGGACAGACACTGGAACTTCAAGAAGGATCAGTTTATGATAACATGTATGAAAGGGCTTGACAGTGGCAAGGTAATATGAGAAAAAGGAATTTATTTTGAATGCAGGTAATCACCATGAATTGTGAGGTCACCCTGCTTGTGTCTTTAAGCTGGCACTAGGAATGTAACTTTTACTGTAACTAATTTGGCAGAAGTAACATTTACCTCTTTAGCCAAATGTCTGTTCTGTTGGTCACAAATTTACGTTTTCAAAGTGTGCTCAGTAAATCTAAATGATTATATGAAATGTAATGAATAAATTTTTAAATTATGCACCATTAATTTAAATAATTAAGATACCACAACTATATGTAAAAGGTGGACAAATTGCGAAGTGTCCTCAGCCAATTTGGCCAAAGCTTGCAAAATCGTGTCAGCCAAATAAACACATTTTTAACCTCTGGCATTTTGAGCCCTGGATGCTCCAATATCTGGTTCTTTTGGAGGACTCCCTCTCACCCCCCAAGCCCTCCGGCAAGTTGGACCATCTTTTTCCTTTTGAGGTGAGCAACTTGAACCAACATGCTGAGTGCAATATAAATGTTGCTGACTGCCACTTTCAGCAAGTTACAATGCACACAGGAAACCTCTATGTGATCTAGTTAATTAATAACATTGCAAGTTGATGATGATATTTTCATGGAAATGTCTGCAATATGCAGACAATGCCGGGCTGGGATTTTTAAAATGGTGGAATCTGAGATGCACTTTCATTGAACTCCTGTCCCTTTGTTCTTCCTGCTTGTGACATAATATACATATTTCCATGATACTACTGCAGCCGTATAGCCTATGCGCCGGCTGCTCTACGCTTTCATCATGTGACATGGACCATTACATGTTTGTCCATAACGTATTGATAATCATATCTTAACATCTTATGAACTTCAATTAAGCAGACCCATTATTATGGTGATAGAGTGTCACGTGAATGCTATTGAATCATGCTGACAGTGAATGAAACGCTGCAAACATTGTGTTACAGACACCTTATTTTGAATTTGTATCTTCTGTAATTATTCGCCCGTTAACGCTCCTAGTAACTTGCTACACTGTGCTATGTTTCAGTGTGAATGGCAGTGGTGTGACAATGATTAAGTGTTCATAAGTCTGCGGTCTTTTGCATTTATCCAAGCACTTCATAATGAAAATCAATCTTTGATTTCAATCAAAATTCCAGCTTGCACAAATAAGTGAAACTTGCATCAATAAATAAAAACAAAGACTCCCATCTTGAACTGCTGAGTTGTGTGCAGCACAGTTGATGATTGGTCAGTTTTGCTTATATATGTAACTAATTCCCAACACAACTGAAGCGTGGACATCCTGAAAGCCAGGAAACATAACATTTTGAGTGTGTTGCATAACATTAGATGGTTGTGGGTCGATACACCTGGTTGTGGGACTCAGGTCTGTTTGTTTCACACAATAAAATCTGCACTTGGGTCACTGTTAGATATAACGTAGCCAATTGTTGTTGAGGGCCATACATTTTTAGCACCTTCCCTATACATATGAACAATGACAGGTGCATAGAAAAATGACAAATTAGGCAGTGATTATAAGCTGTGTAAATTATTTGAACAGAAGATTACACCAGTTATGCATTACAGAAACTAAACACGCACAAATTGTATAGTTGTGGTGCTGGTAGTCCATACCTGTATTACACTTGATTGCCTTCATAACTGAAATTAATGCAAAATGTCGCGCATATTTAACAACGGAGACATCCAGCGTGTAAAAACATCCCCACTATACGCAAACTTCAGACACTATGTTCAGTATTTCCTTGCATCAAAATGAATCACAGGTGGTGAAAAACTATGCTGCCTGGGAAACAAATATATATATGCCTCCACTTGCAAAAGGAGAAATGCATTGAAAGAATGTAGCTGCCTCAGTTGTGTGTGTGTGTGTGTGTGTGTGTGTGTGTGTGTGTGTGTGAGAGAGAGAGAGAGAGAGAGAGAGAGAGAGAGAGAGAGAGAGAGAGAGAGAGAGAGAGAGAGAGAGAGAGAGAGAGAGAGAGAGAGAGAGAGAGAGAGAGAGAGAGAGAGAGAGAGAGAGAGAGAGAGAGAGAGAGGAGAGAGAGAGAGAGAGAGAGAGAGAGAGAATATATACATAGGAGCATCAAATTTTTTGCCAATATTCACTGGTTACATAGTGGTAAGTAACAAACAGATCTGGCAGATTGAATTGCATTACTACAAAAGAGATTAAGCTTAATATGCTGTCATCTGTGTTAAGTATTCATTGGATGTACATGCAGTGGTGACTAACATGCAGGCCGAAGATAGAATATTTTCATATGGTTTTCAAGGTATTCAAGAAATACAAAAATGCCCTGAAAAAGCACAAGGTGGAATGTTACAAAAGGGGTGGGAGCAAGAAGGTACTAAGTGACTTTGAACCCCAGTGCTACAAAGTACCAAAGCTATATGAAATTGTATAGAAATTGGTACTTTCTAGCATTGGCCTTTAAAGTCACTTAGAACGTTCTTGCTCCCACCCCTTTGATTGCTACCAAATGTTGGATGGATATGCAGTCAATAACTCATGGAATGGCATCACCACTCACAGAAACCGGCTCATGTGACTACCCAGATAATGTGACTAGCTGCCCATTATAATCGGCTGAGCCCTTCTCTCACATTTCTCTCATTATTGTGTATCGTGCTGTTGGAATCATGATTTTATATTACACTGGGGAAGATACTATAGCATAATTGTATGATGGAAGATATTAGTGGAAGTTTTTGTAGTTGAAGACATTATTGCACATGACACTTTTGACAATATACAAGATAGAACATTTTGAATCCAAAATTGTGCACAGTTTTTTAACACCTTCACTGCTAAACTAGCTCCCACTTTTTCAGGGGTGTCATTGGCTTTGCCTCTCCTGCAAGCAGAACCTATTTTTAAAGCAGGCACTTGTGGAACACAAAAAGGCAAAATTTGAAGCTTGCAAGTCTGTGTACAACCATATGCCAAACTTAGGGTTTCTGTGTTATGTATTATGAATTTATCTGACAACAATGTTTGGCAAGATTTAGTGTCAAAGGGAGGAAGGAAGCAGACAAGATTGGAGGCGGGGGGAGGAAAAAATGGGGCAGGCAGGAGAAAAGAATGAAGACAGGGAGGAGAAAAGAATGGAGGCAGGGAGGAGAAAAGAATGGAGGTAGGGAGGAGAAAAGAATGGAGACAGGGAGGAGAAAAGAATGGAGGCAGGGAGGAGAAAAGAATGGAGACAGGGAGGAGAAAAGGAGAAAAGAATGAAGACAGGGAGGAGAAAAGAATGAAGACAGGCAGGAGAAAAGAATGGGGGCAGGGAGGAGAAAAGAATGGAGGCAGGGAGGAGAAAAGAATGGAGACAGGGAGGAGAAAAGGAGAAAAGAATGAAGACAGGGAGGAGAAAAGAATGAAGACAGGCAGGAGAAAAGAATGGGGGCAGGGAGGAGAAAAGAATGGAGGCAGGGAGGAGAAAAGAATGGGGCAGGGAGGAGAAAAGAATGGGGGCAGGGAGGAGAAAAGAATATATGTACAGGCAGGGAGGGACAGAGAGCAACTTTTGTCTGAAACGATGAGTTGAACATACAGTGTGGTTTCCCTCAGAAAGGTGATTCGTTGATGTTAATAAATCGTGCCATGCACTAGTAATATATTGTTTAAATGTGATTTTGAAATTTGGCACCACATTAACATAATGATACTTGTTACTGAACATAGTGGCAGCAATAGGGTTTTCCATTCTTTTTGGATGACCAATCTCCAATTTTACCCCCCCCCCAAAAAAAAAAATAATAAAAAAAATCACAATGGAATAAACAGGAACTTGACCCCCTGAGATCACAAAATATTGACAAAATCAGCATTTTGACGCCAAGATTCCATGACCAGGCTAAGAGATATATATGTTGCTTGAAATAATGTGGTCTCAGTTGAATTCAAGATTGTGTTTGTGGTTAACTTTATTAGCTCTGAGAACTCATGTTAGTCTGTGTGTCTTTACCTATTCTCAAGGTTATTAAGCATTTAAAGTACACTAAATTCATTATATTGAGAAAAAATTAGACTAATGATACCAAATGTACCACAAATGTATATCATGTGGAAGTTTGGTGTTGCATAGAAAGGATGACCTTGACCTTTCACAAAGCTGTGGAGGGAATGCAATTAAAGATTATTAGTTTCTTTTTTGTGATGGCCATCAGATTACATGTCAGCAGAGCATGAAGCCCATGGGCCTCTTGTTAGTGTCTGTGACCTCCTTTTCTGGGTTGTTATCAACTTACTTTGAAATACCTTTTGCTTCTTAACTTGAAAAAAAGTTTCACGTGATTTTAATAGAATTGAGTTCCGTGGGTAGCTTGTGGATTGGAATATTTTGCCCACATGTTCATTAGCCCTAAATATTGAAGATAAAAGTCAGGTTGGGGCGAACGTGAGAGGTGTGGGAAGGGGAGGTGTATTTGCGAATGTGGGCATTCACTTTATGTTGTTGTTGTTGTTGTTGTAGATAATCAAATTACTTGAAATGTACAAGCAAAATGTTTGACATCCAGGGGGTTTTGGTCCGTTTAAAAGGGAAAGGGTTACAGTGTGACAAGCCAGCCAGCAAGGACAGTAACGGATTGATAGGGAAGCACTTCAGGTCTGTCCTGCCTGCAGTAAGTGCTACTGAGGGTGCTGTCGCTCACAGTTTGGCTCAATCATGGGTCGATCCAGATAATTTGGCCTTGTAGAGAAGAAGCTGTGCTATGTACATATTGTCTTAAAGAGGTTAACATTAAAATGACTTGAATACTGATGTGTACAGATCTGCGTTTAAGGGCTCCACATTTTGTATCTTTACATTATACTGTACATGTACACATATACTTTGTAGCTTTCACCTTGATGGTCTCAGGGAAGACTAGTGTATCATGTGCAGTAAGGGAGTCACCTTCACAAAATAAAGTTTTACACACACACATATACTTGTGTTAAAGACCAAACTGAAAAAAAAATTGTTTATTTCCCCTAACCCGACCGACCCATCTCTAAACCCCCCTGTTAACTTACTTCCGACTCCCCCCCCCCCCCCATGGTAAAAACACCTACCCTGTCAAAAACTGTCGAATGTTAAAGAAAACATACCGACCCACCAAAATTATCAGACTAAAAAAAAAAAAAAAAAAAAAAAAAAACACTTATGCCTACCTACCTACCCCCCAAAATTTTGGTCCGTTAGGGGAAACACACGTATATATTTGTTTTTTTTTTGGCCTTAGCAGTCAGAGTTCATTGGAACTTTCATGCTTATTTATATTTTTGTCTGGAGTGTAATATGTAAGGAGGAAATGTTCTGAAGATAGAGGGTCCAAGACCATATCAAGGGGGCGGTCTTCGGACACTCCCAGGGATATCCTGAATTGAAGTGGCTGTTGGTCTGGTTTGTCACCCTCCCTCCCTTGTTTTATGTGAGCACAAACAAAGAAAAGACAAACTTGAAAAGATGATTTGCTTGAAAGCAAATCTGTGCGTGTTTACAAAGGAAAGTTGTTGCCTTGTATATATTCAAATTGATACTGGAAAAGCGGCTTGAGAAAAAGTACGAAGTTAAAGAAAAAGAAGCTAGAGCAAAACAAGGCTTAAAATTGCAGCCTGTAGAAAAAAGGAAATGCCAGACAGAAAGAAAGAATTCTTGATGCAAGTGTCAGCTAACAAACAAGATTTGGTCATGTAGTGAGAAATTCTAGCTAACTCTAGTACAGTTTTTATTGCAACTTAGATTCATTTATGGATCATTGTTGACACTGCAGCATGGATTGATGATGCAGTGGTCATCATATGGTAGCACGAAAGTGTTATGTTTGACAGGAGTGTAAACAACGAATTTATCCTAGTGATGTATCCATTATTGACTGCTGATGATGGATCATGGCCCATCACATGTCTGATCTATCACAACTATGTACAAGTCTGTGGCTGTTGCTCCTAATTTGCATAATTTCAACTTCACTAACAGGACAACACAGAGACATTCCAGCTTTAGTGGTGTCTGGGAGCCGAGCTCTGGACAAAACTGATGGTGGACAAACCTAGGATGTGAACTCAGAATGGCACACCAGCGTGTAATAGTTTTGAAGAAAGATATTCAACATTTACATTTTTCAAGTCCCCCTAATAGCATAAATCCAAATCCTACAACTTGTGTTTCTTGGATCACAGAAAGCACCTACAATGCAACCGGTGAACTGAGTGAGAATGACACCTCTGCCTATAATAACTGTGAAGATATTCAACATTTAAACTTTTCAAGTGCCCCTAATTAGCATAAATAAAAACTCTACAACTGTTGTTAGTGGTTCATTGGATGCATTTCCAGTACAAACCTATGAATTGAAGTTGGAATGGCACCTTCGTGTATAATAGTTTTGAAGAAAGGTTTCAATTTTTGAATTTTGAAATGGTCCTGATTGGTATAATTTTCCAAACTTTCACCCCTCTTCTTAAAAAAGCAAGCCATTATGTATCTATATGAAAGAAAAATCATGCGAAGTTTGCAGTTTCTACATATAATGGTTTTCAAATAAAATGTCAGACAAATTTGCTGGTAAGTAAGTAAGTAAGTAAGTAAGTAAGTAAGTAAGTAAGTAAGGAAGGAAGGTTGTGGTGCACAGATGTAAAAATGAAAAGCAGGAATACATTCTCAGTTTGATGCAGTTTGTATGACATTTTATGTGTGAACATGTCAGATCATAGTGAAGAAGGGCACGCCATAACTGTGGACCCAGTTGGATGTCTCTCGTACAATCTTGACTATTTGAGTGCGAGAGCACCGGAAAGTCCCTAATGACTGGCTTTCACTGAGGAGTGGCAGGTTCCACAGTGGTCTTGACCTGGATCGGAGCTGACCACCATGTTGCCCTGTGCACAAGCCATGATTATGCCACAAGCAGGAAACTGCTGCTAAGATATTATAATGAACAGTTTGCTGGCCGATGGGTCATTGGGTAAGCTCTCAAAGCCTCCATCAGGACACTGCAACTGTGGCAGGCTGCACCCTTTGTGTGGAGTGGACCCCACCAGGTCACCAGATAAAGCAAGCACGACTTGGTAGGGACCCGGAGATACTGTGACACCAATGGTAACAGAGACATGTTGTTAAAACCCTTTCCCCCTTAAACCATCCCACACTGGCAGGTGGTCAAATGTTGTCGGCTTCGACATTTTTGACTAATTTGAAGAGGAAATGAAAGAAAAATTTTCTGAGAATTGTAGACGAGACCTATCAACCTATCTGTCAACATTCCACACCTCAAAGTAGGGAGATTATTGTAAATTTGAAAAGTCTGTGGGGGGAGATATGTATTTCAACAAAGAATGTGATAGAAAGTTCTAAATTTTCATGGGGGAGATTCTGCCAAATTTGCAAAATTTTTCATGTAAATCAAGGAAATTTGGGTGAAAAAGTGGGAGTCTCCCACCTTATGGGGGAGACATGACAGGTGTGTATGAAGATAACATGGCCCAGGTCAGCAGCTTTCCTTGACATGGGTTGAGCACTTAACACCCAACCCATGTCAATGGTAGATGTTTACTCAGTTTTAATTGAGGGGGGGGGGGGGGGAATGGAATGGTTAACTCATTCCATATAATGGTGACAGGCAGTGCTGGAACCACTGACTTGAGACTGTAGGCAGGTTTGTACTTGAACGAAAGCTCTTTTCATGAAGAATTTAAATATGCAATTGTTATCTTAAATCTAGGTAAATATACGGAAAAATCAGGGACTGGTATGGAATGAGTTGAACTTTTCATTTTGGTACTGCCCATATTGTGAGAGTGAAGTATAGGGCCTGTATGTTTCTGTTTTTAACGGAAACAGAATGGAATAATTAATTTCTGTCACTTCTGAAACGGAATTTGCTGTTTTGCCTTAATGTGTTTTACATACAAAGAGAACTACTGAAACGGAATTTCTAGTTTTTTGAAACGGAAAAATACAGGCCCTAGAAGTATTAGCTCCTCTCATGTTGCAGAACCAGAGTGATCTAAATTTTCAAACATCTAAACATGTAAATGAATGAGTGGTTCCTAAACAGGTTCGTGACAAGTTATGGAGATGCTTATTTGGGGTGAATGGGAAACCATGCACTGCAGCTGTTATAATCTGCCGTGAAGTATTTGTACCATATTCAGCAATGTGACCAAATGAGTTCAACATTTTAGATTTTTTTTTTTTTTTTGAAGCAAAACTGTTCTATGGAGCAGAATAACAGTAACAATGAAGTCTCCCTCCTATTTAGACCTCTCTGGAAAGAGACCACTTCCCTATTACCACCCACCCTTGTGCAATCCAGTTTCTGATTATGTCTTAACATTTTGTGTTCTGTATTGAGACTTAAGACCTGTTTTCATCAGTACTGTCGGTGGGTTTCAGTGGAGAGATCCTTGTGCACTCATGGTTAAAATTGATCCTGGGAGAAAGATGAAAAGGCAGATATCCACTATAATAATATCTGAATGTGCCAGAAACTAGAGGAAAAACAAGAGACTTGTAATGGACAATGGAATAGAACATCAAATAGGTTTAAAACATTGCAAAATTAAAAAAAAAAAATCTAGTTTTGAAAAGAAGTATGCATTTATAAGGAAATCTGCCTATCTGCAAATGGATGCAGGCCACACATCTAAAGTTCAGTGCACGTTCATTTAACACTCAAACAGGGCAATTTAACTGTGTAGAACAGAGAGCAGAACATGTAAGGAATGCAGCAGTGAGGATGACAAACATTTTATGCTTGACTGGGCAAAATATATACAGTGGTACCTGCTGTATGCAACGACTGCCTTGAGCAGCCGCATTGCTTTTTGTGGTCACTAGGCTCAGACAAAGGAGTCAATTTCTTTGTAAAATTTACTTGTGGTGACAGGTCACCTGCTGTATGTGGCCATTTTTTCTTGGCAGAAGGGGGTGGCCACATACAGCAGGTACTACTGTATACCTTATATAGAATTTGAAAACGGTCACTAATGTATTATGAATAAATTCACCTCATTTTCGAAAGAAAAGAAATTTAATTTTCTGATGACTTGCAACAATGGAGATTTCACTGTTCTTCAGCAGGTGACTAAATACACATGTGTAGACTTGGGTCTTAGCTTTCAAACAGAGATTACAAATTGTAATGGTTATGCTGATTTGATTATATCTTTGCATTTCATGTGTATGTTTTTCTGTGTTCCTTCTCCCAGGGATCAAGAGTTACTTGTTACAAGCTCTTTCGATTCTTGTACAATTTCCTGGCTGTGTTATTTAAGTCAGCGGCCTGACAATGGACATGTTTACAAGATAGCTCTGAAGTCAAAAGCGTAAAAAAAGAAGCTTAGTTTCAGTTATCAGTGAAACCAGTAAGATAGTGGATGTTTGATTTTGTCATTGTGGAATGTAATTTTGTTTCTAGGCATTTTAGTTTTAGTCATTAGTGAAAAACAGTATTATAGTAAACCTTTGATGTTGTGCTTCAACAGTCCTGGTCCAGTGACTGTTCAAATTTGGACATTCTTAGAAGACCTGAACAGGAACCATTGGTAACCAGGTCCACAACTGGACCAAGTGTCAGTCTCTACCTCATCTACTTAAAAATTCACACTTTCTGTTGTTTGAGGCACGGCACACCAGGTTCGCATTGAAAGTAGGCCTAGGGCCTATGTCTGTGCCCAATAAAACATAGAATGAACAAGATCTTATGTGGCTGGAGAGTGAGTTACTATTTTTCTGTCGCTCAGGATCGTTGTTGATGTGGAAAATCACTCGTGACCTGCAGTCACTCATGATTTTGGCCACCAACAACGATATCTCATGAGAGATAAATAGTAACTCACTCTCTGCCATGTAAGATTCTCCATTTCACACCCAATTCCTCAAACGTGCATGACATGACTTGTCTCCAGTACACTCTGTAGGATAGCACATTGTGTTCAGATGTGTTGAGAGCAAATTCTGTCTACATGCAGGTTGGACCTTTTTTTTAGCTCTGCTGACCTAAGGTCGTAGAGCTTATGTGACCACTCAAGTCTGCCTGTCTGTCTGTCTGTCTGTCCATCAACTTTTGTTCGTTAGCGCATTACCGTCCTTTGTTTTCAAGTAAGCCCCATATAACTTTCAAGACTTATACGGTGTATGAAAATTTGGGCCCCCTTTCAATATTGGTGGCATCACCTACAATATTGTGCAATATAAAGGTCAAAATGAAAAAATCTTGTGAACACTCCAGCAACTTTAATTTTTTGGCGGATCTTGACGAAATTGGTGAGATAGTGCCAGGAGTCGAAGCCTAAGGTACTAATGATACTAGTGGCGCCACCTATAATTTGACCGAAGTTATAAGCGAAACTTTTCAGCGATATAAAATTCTATATCTGGAAAAGTAATTGGGTTACACCTGCCAAATGTATAGGATGTATAGACCATGTCCAGTGCTAGAATGTTGTGTAATATCAATGACCTTGACCTATTTTTGTGAGGTCACCATGCCTGTAAAGTTGAAAGAAGTGATTTTGTAATGGTAGGGTGTAGCTTGGACATCAATGGCAAAGATAATTGACCCTCCAGATCAAAATTGCACTTAATTACATTGTACGAAAAAGTGTACTTAGTGACCTACTATTCGGGTCACTATGACCCATGGAGTTTGACTCTTGTCCAAATTTATTGTTTTTCTTCACTTACTTGAAAAGTTGTTGCACAGTGTGAACAAAAGGACGATGTATGGAAAGGTTGATGTGAGGTGCATATACAATTTTTTTTATCCAAGTTGAAGGTCGAGGTCAAACAGCCAGTTTGAATATATGGGTCATCTCATGAATGCTCTGCACCCCACAGTTTTTGAGTTAAGCCCGTATAATGTTTGGAAGTTATGAATTGCATGAAAATCTTAGTGAACATCAATGCTGGTGGCACCACCTATAGTATTATATAATATACAGGTCAAAATGTGAAAACTTGTGACCAGTCCAGCATCCTTAATTTTTTATGGATCTTCATGAAATTGAGTGGGATGGTAGAAGAGGTCAAAATCTTGGTCTGTTATGTTACTAGTGGCACCACCTATAATTGGATGGAAATTATGAGTTAAAATGTCATGACAGATACAAAATTCCACATCTCAAAAAGTGACTGAATTAGATAAGTCAAATTTGTAGAATGTATGGATCATGTCCAATGCTAGTGTATTATGTAAGACCAGTGACCGTGACCAATTTTTAAAGGTCACAAGACCCGTTAAGTTCAAAGAGGTGATTTTGTAATGGTAGGGTGTAGTTTGGACATCAGTAGCAAGGAGAATTGAGCCTCTAGATCCAAATTGCACTTGAGTACATTGTATATAAAACTCAGCTTGGTGACCTACCTTATTGGCCATCATGATCCAATGATTATGTGACCCTGATCTATTTTTTAAGGTCATTAAGCACCTAAGAAAAGGACATTTGATTTAGTATCTTGATAACGAATAATGTGAATGATGCCAAATGTACCTCAAATGTGTATCATGTGGAAGTTTGATATTGCATAATATGGCTAACCTTGATTAATTTTTCAAGTTCATGGATTGAATACGTTTCAGAATATGATTTTTTTGGTGATGGTGGTAGGCAGAGCATTAGGCCCATTGGCCGCTTGTTTTGTATTTCTAAGGACACCATCCTACCTGTTTCCAGGATAGTGAGTGGCAGTATCCTGTTGTGGCTTTGGGCCTACACTTTGTATTTTGTGCCATACCCACCAGATGTCGGGTTCCAATGCAATAAAGATAACAGTAATCTCCTCTAAACTTGCCGTCAAATGGCCAAACCTCAAGCGGGCACTTGGTAAACCTGGAGTTTTCCTATGATAATCCCCCCTCCCCCCCCCCCCCCCCCCCCCATGATCATGCATGTATTCATAATGGCTGAATGTTACAAACCAGTCTTCATCCAGCTTTTAAAAAAAAAAAGCGCTGGGAGTTTTCATTTTTCACAAACACAGGGGCCAGCCATGGCAGGGGGATCTGCTGAATCAGAATCAGTTTACTGATCAAGACAAATTGCATCCCGCAGGCCAGCTCATGTCTGTCACATTCTGTTTTGTCATGTTGAGGAAAGAGTAATTTACTTGAAATACAAGACACCTACGAGCTCTTGCGACTACCCCAGTGTTTTCCATAATAGCGAGGGGAAAGCGAGCTTTGCATTTGATCTGGTAGTCATTGGGAAAGAGAGCCCGGGCCACAGTGGCCCCTGGGCTGTGTGATCAGATGGCTTTATGGAGCAGTGTGTATACAATCTGAAAGACTATGGCCCGAGTTGTTAGCGATGTGACCTGATGAGGTCATGCTGTCAGTGCATGATAACACACACAGGGCAGTGAAAGTCTAAATAAATATGTGCACAACTAATAGTCTGGTTTACACACAAGTTGTTACTTTTCCTGGCAAGAAGTACTGCATGTTATTAAACAGTGACGTGGGCATTGCCAGATTGTTATGACACCCTGCATATGTATTTTGGCAGCTCTCAGATTGAGTTTCAATGAATAACCTGGAGTCAAATAGTTCAAATTTCCTCTTTAATTATGATCAAATTCATCTTTGACAGCGTTGCTAATATTTTAGTGATGCTGAACATGAAATGAGGTCTATGGTTTCTTCCGGTACATTGTAATACAACAAACGCCTGGCTAGAAGGGACATGTTCTACTTCAACAAAAACCCACCTGTCATGAATGACATACTCATCAGGTATAAGTTGGGGAAGAGGGGGGAGTGGTTCGTAAAGGGGGTTGTAGTCATGATACACAGTTCATTGTACCAAGTTCATTTTTACAGTTTTAACAGAGGACTACAAAATCCCGCAGTTGAAAGTTCATGTGCCTTCAAAACCACATTTACCAGGTCATAAGAGGTACTGTCATTCCCCGTACTTAACTCCCGTTTAGAACCTGATATATATATTTATTTGTTTGGCTATTTATTTTTTTTTCTTCTTATTAATTTGCTTACTTATGTATTTATTTATATTTTTCAAGTTCCACTGCACGCTATCTATTTGTACTGTCATGCAGATGTTTGCCTTTTTCCAAAGCCACATTTATTAAAATTGACCAGTTGTGATCAGATGGCTGCGTCAATAATTGGGCACATACAGAGAAAACGCTTCTATTTCTTCACATCCAATACGTGTCTTTGTAATTAATACCAGCATGTTGTACTAATGTCCTTATTTAACTATTTCAGTGCCAACTGTAACTAAAATTGAACTACATGTACCTGAAAGGAACTGCTCTGACAAGGGTGCAACACTGCTAGATTGATGTTCCTTTAAAAGAAGACCTTTGCCTGCAGTTATATGGAATATGATAGTCCAGGGCAACAGCTTTCCGCAATGTGCTTGTGGCTCAATGTGCCCAAAGTGTGTTGAGAAAAGCTGTTGACTCAATCAAATATGTGGCATTGAAAGCGTTCCCGGATGATAGAGAGTAATACTGTGACAATTTTTTTTTACATAGGTCTACCTATAACATTATGCATATTGTTTTCCATGCATTGTAGTTCCTCATCCCCAAACATAAAAAAATTATAATCAGTGATTATCGTAGTAAGATCAGTGGTTGTCACAAGAACAAACTGCAGGCAGTTAAGTTGGAAGATTGCCCATTTATAGGCTTAAACAAAGAGTTACATTATCACTCTGCTAGTTAATAGCTCAGTCGAAGCTGAAGGTGCATGCCTTATTTTTTCCAAGAATTTTCTATTATCTGTCAGACTCATACAGTACATGCAGTGTTACTATTATTAAGGTTTTATCTTATTGGACTTCCACTGAGCAGAGATCAGCTGATGCATGTGACCTTTGTGCACCTGTCTCAGGGGTAGCCTGGCTGGGAGGGACCCCTGTATGGACTTCACAGTTCACTGGACTTATTATAACCCTTAAACCTTTGTCCGGATTATACCTCCTTCATCAATAATTACATCTTCTTAAAACTTTGTATGCTAATTCTCCTTCACAACACGGTGTGTCATGAGGCAGCTATGACCTTGAGCTCTGTAGGTCAAGGTCACTGGCATTTCTCAGGAGACAAGCATTTGTTGGTAGACATACTTTTGTGTGGACATGAAATCTTTCTCCAACTTTGCGTGATTATTGCTTCTTACAAAAGGGTATGTCCTTGTGCGGCAGGGTATACTGGTTTCACCATGCCTGTCTGTCTGTCCGTTGGTCTGTCTGTGCAAAAGCCTTGTATTGTACTGTTGTTTATCACTTGAGGTTGTTTCATGAAACAACATTGACCTTGAAGTTGTAGGTCAATGTCACAGCTGGCTTCTGTGACAATAACTAGGTCACTGTGTCAGTTAATTGGGTCACACTTTCGTCAAAGCTAGTTATCATCTTCTCTTTTATAAGAAGCAATAATCACATACCCATCGGTAAGAAGCAATAATCATGGAAAGTTGGGTCCATAGCAGAACGTTTGCAAGCAAAATATCTCATGATTCACAAGCCACATCAAACGGCCAATGCAGTGGTCTCCATGCAGAGACCAATGAATATCCGAGCTGGGGGTATCCAGTCTTGACTATTTTAGTTTCAGCACTAGTTATCACAATTGCAATTCCTTTGGAACAGATTCACATATCTTTGATTTGTTACAACCTATATAACATTTCATGAGAAATTGGTGTTTTGTGTTTCATGGAAAATTAAAAAGCTTTGTCACAGTATTCATGCCGGTCCTTCTGTGCCCGCCCCCCCCCCCCCTCATCTCCAAGGTGTTATTGAAATTTTGATATGTTTGTATTGAACATGATCCTTGGGTCTTGATTGGTTCCCAGATTAAATGTTTTGAAGCTGAAGAATAAATAAAACAAAACAAAAAAATCATGGAAGTCTATTTGCACATTATGTGTTTATTTCGCATTGCCAATTCAGCAAACTGAGACACTGGAGAAAGTCTACCTGTTGAATTAGACAAAAATAAATATCAGAAGTGTGTATCCATTGCAGTGAAAATCAATATATTTTATTGTTCATTGTTATGTGTGCCCATAATAATGTATGGAAGAGTAGTGTGGATGTGACTCGCAGTCAGCAAAGCATGCCTGATAGGATGTACACCTCGGGCCAACAGCAAATCTTGTCCCTTGAATGTTTCAAGTTCCAGAGCATTTTTCATATATATGCAAATTTAAGATCAAAGCTGAGTATATTTGTAGATCAATAGGAGTAATTAGGAGATGGGGGGGGGGGGGGAGAGAGTAAGCCTAGTAGCAGTGTGCTTGAGGACAGGTATAGTTCATTGTTACCATTCCATACCCTCACACAAGCATCGCGGAGCTGGAATCATTGTAACCATGGCAACTATAAATTTGGAGTGCCCTATGGTACTTGTTCTGCCTTAGAAAATGGCTCAAGGTTCCTGATTTTTAGCATGATTGGTTAGGTTCTCCAATGTACACGGTGTGGGGCTTTTAACATGTTGAATGGTGTAGTTTGTGATGTGTAGTGTGGTCAGTGGCAATGATAAGGCAGGGGCTTTGGCCAGGAGGACACTGGTATGTGCAGTAGAGGCAAGTTATCCCCCCCCCCCCCTTCGCAATATGCACAGAAGGGGGGTGGTGGTGGGAGGGGAGAGGGAGAGGGAGAGGGGAGAGAGAGGGTACCTAAAGTGCTCCTGTGATTGGCCTATCAGGCCCTGGATTCACCAATGATTATATGACAACTTAGAATTCAATTTGAAGGGCCTTGTGCAGCCTGGTGTGCTGTTGCAGCCAATCAAGTGGGGCTACTTGACTTGTGTATCAATGCTGAATAATGCATTTGTAGTATTTGGCAAGAGACACAGATACTGCTTGCCCCGTGAGAAAGAAAAATGTACATAAACATACTTGTTGAGAAATCACTGCATGCAATTGTTTGTGTCCTTCACTGCTCCCTACTGTATATCCCCCCCCCCCAAAAAAAGAAGAAAAAAAAAGAGCTTCTTGGTAAAGGGGTAAGATAAACAGTTTGTGTCAATACAGCTTTTTCATCATAAATTTGGTTGGTAGGCAGCGATGCATGTGGGGAGACACTGTTGAGTGGAATATGACAAAGATGACGTTGATTAATGCTGGCATATGTGTTTTTCTGGCTTCTCCATTATGCTGTGTATCACCAGGGTAATACTGATTGGGGGAGATGCTGGTCTGGACATGCGGAATAATGAACTTGGGGGTAATTATCTTATGTTGGGACTGCTGTGTTTTGTAGTTATCTTTTCCAACATGAAATCTTCTTGCCTGCTGTTGAGTGTAGCCGCCTGGGCAGTCTTGGGCGTACGCTCACAGATTACGTCCATAATGAAGGTACACAAACATTAGCATCTTGGGCTTTGATTTCGAAGACAAAGACTGCTGTCAGAGGTATTTTTCATGAGATTTTTATCATTGGTGCATATGTTGCACTTTGTTTATACAGGTGACCTTGACATAATTCTCAAGGCCACATGGCTGTTTCTCTGATACGAGTTTTCAGTGGTGTCAAATGGAAGAAACATACAAGGGTATAAAACGGGTATAAAGAATGCCTTGTGTCCATCTGTCCTTCCCTCTGTTACACTGAACTTGCATCCGCAACAGTCTGACATCTTTTGTCAGATGAATTTCAAACTTTGCATGGTTGAGAGGACCGGTGTATGTTGCATGGCTCTGGTGCTGCTCACAATTCCTGATTTTTAATGATTTTTTAAAATTACACAATGATCTGTTAAGTGTTCATGTCAGCATTGGTACCTGTGTGCGTTAAGAAATAGTATTCTTAAAAATGTTGGCCAAATCTGCTTCAAACCTTGTAGGAATAGACTCCAGGTAGGTCTCAACTTGCAGTGTTTCACTGTAGAAAACTGGGTAAGTAGGTCAAATATCTGGGTCACAGTGATAAAATCATGTACTGTATGTCATTAAGCTGCAACATCTTTCTTCTTTGACTGTTTTACAAAAAAAATCACTCAGCTACATTGAAAACAAATAAAACTAGGGCACTAGCTCAAGTATCTGTGAGTCCAAATAACATCCACGAAATACCGTGCTTCTGTGGGCTATAAGTACTTTGTGGATCTGCTTCAAACTTGATAGGGATGGATGCCAGGTAGTTCTCATCTTGGTGTGTTTGATTTTTAGAACTAGGTCACTAGGTCAAATATTTTGGTCATTCAGACACCCATCATGTAATGATCTGTGGACTATGAGTACTTTGTTCATCATTAGCTGACACACAGACTGGTTGCTTGTGTGGGGGTAGATGCTTTTATCACCTTTGGATGTCACCTCATTCTGGTTGAAAAGCATGTTCAAATTTGTAGCTGATTGATTGAATCATATAATGTTAAAAAATGATTTCAGTGCAAAAATCTCATAAATTTTGAAGTAAAAATCATCAAAAATATCAAAGCAGTTTTATTGCAAGAATAATACTTGTTCATTTATGGCCAGCAAATATTGTCTTTAATTGTGTTTGGCACAATATTTTGTGTGCTGACTAAAGGTCAAAGAGCATATGGCATCAGTCATTAATTAAGTACTCTCCACACACAGGTTTGCTCTACCTCCAAATTTGATTGTCAAGCCTATTGGAAAACAGGAAGAGAAAAAAAAATTAACGGCTGAGGTGACTGGGCAGAGATTCATCAGGCCAAATTGTGAGGCTGTGTGTAATATTTGAAATCTTGTGTGGACTAATGCCAATAACAAAGGAAGCGTGCCATCAGTCACAGGAAGACTTGCACAAAGAAGCCGAACGGTTTGACGTGACTGCACTATGTTTGTGGTGGCCTCAGAAAAGGCCAACATGCGCTCGAATTGCCAAGTGGCTCTAAATGAGGACCACGGAGCTCACACCACCAGGATTTAGGGACAGCAGGGAGGTCAGCAGTTGGATTGGGGGTCATCAGAGAGCAAAGACCTTGTATTGTGTTAGAGTGTGTGACCAGCTGATGCCTGTAAACATGTCATCAGTGGGGGTTTACAGCACAATCCTTGTGGCCCGGTCCGGCACCATTATGGATATATGTCCTACAGGTCGGGGGTCATTGGAAAAGAGTCAGTTCTGAATGGATGGATATTGGCAAAATGAAAAATTATCTGGGTCAGATCCAGATCTGCGTGGTCATGATAGATGAGCATAAAGACAGTTGAAGGGGGGGTGGGTGGGGGGTTGTTTCAGTTAGTTGAAGTGAATCTTGAAAGAGTTTACTGTGAGGGCGATTATTGACACATGTGTGATAAATGAGAATTTCAGCAATAGACATGTTCATTGAGCGGCAGCAGGTCAGAAAACAGCAGGATTGGAAAGGTCTATGGCAGGAGAGGCTGGGATAGAGATAAGGAGTCTGGGACCGGCAGTGGGAGTAGAGGGCTATCACTTTGCTACTGGTACCACCAGTTTTTCCTGTCACTGTGTTTATGCATTAGTTTGGTCCAAATATACCACCCTTACTTGGGTCCCAGCCTGAAAATCACAAAGGTCAATCCTATTTTTGAAAAAAAAAAAAAAAAAAAAAAAAAAATAGAGAAGATAATAGTGTTTCCAGAAATTTCCATCCAATATCACTCTTTACCTGTATTTTCTGAAAAAAAAATGAAATAGTTTTTTTTTAAAGCTCAGCTGACTTGTTGACTTTAAAGAATGTTCACAGTTCATTTCCTGTTATTCTCCAAAACCATCCACCAGATGCTTTTCAAACTTGGTGGAGATGTACCTTGGGTGGGTCTCTGCCAAGTTTTCCCAAGTTGTCATGCACCATTGATTTTTGGAGTTTAAAAGATGGTGACCACAGTTTGCAGAACTTACAGCTTCACTCACATTGGATTGTTAAAGGTCATCTTGATTGAATGGGTACCACAAATTAGAAAGTTGATGTTTAGGGTGGTTAGGAATGATACCTGAAAACCAAATTGTTAAAAATCATTTTTAAATAGTGGGTTTTTTTTTAGCTCTAAAAGTGCACCATATTTGCTGCATGAAAGCGCAGGAATTTTCTCCGATCATGGCCCGATTTTGGGAAAGTGTCAGTGACGTCACAAACGCAACCTGCTGGCTCGGGTGGATGTGTTATAAGCCAGATTGCCTTCAGCTGGCCAAGAGTCATGGCAGATACAGCAGAGCATAGTGATTCCGGAGAGTCTGAATTGAGTTTCTCATGCACATGGTCTGATAAGGATGACGAAGTATTAATTAGAAAAGCTATAGCAGCAGAGGAAAAGATCATTCAGACATGAGCAGGATGCGCAGAACCCTGCATCATGACTAGTACTGCAGCCATGGGACAGCCAGACGACTGTTCATAGCTGTCAACTCTCCCATTTTCACTGGGAGTCGCCCTTTTTGGAGACCCAACAAGTTTTTAAAATGACAGGGATTTTGAGGCAAAATTGACTGTTTCCTTTAATTTCATGCACTTTTTACAAAACCTCCAGGTCACGTGTCTTTGGGGGTTGCAGGGCCAGAATTTCGCAAAATTTTGCGAGAATCTTTTTTGATTTTCGTCAGTTAGTTTTCTTTCTAAGGAAAGACAAGTTTAGGAGAATCTCTACGAGAATGGATTCTTGGATTCTTGCCGAAATTCTGGCCCTGGGTTGACACCTGTGGGATCCCAACTTACTTGCTGTCTGAGAGATTATAATTTGTGGCAAAAGAGATGTTTCCTATAAAAAATTACAAGACTTCATTTAACAACAAGCATGAATGCAATGAATTTGAATTTACTTCAGGATGGGCCAGGTCTTGTAATGTTTCAAACGGTTTGACGGAAACAGCAACGGCCTATGCCTACGGTATGTAAAAGTCTGTACAAGCAGTTGATTTTCCCGTCCCGTCTGTATGGTCTAGGGATGATTCAATATAAGCAAATAGGGACTGGGCAAAGGCCGTAGATGGCTGAGGCTAGGTTTCTTTACAAAGGACTAGTTTTGAGTATCTCGTACTCTCATCAGCTTTGAAAACCAAACTGACAAAAAAGCTGCGTTAGCCTGTTTAAGTACGTTGGGGTAGCCATTGTTGCTACATAACACACATGTTATTGTTCACGTTTCATGGATGGCTGAACGTGCATATTCTTCCTAGATATGACGTTTGTTCCAAAGAGATTTTCTTGGAAGACAAGGGGTTTCCCAAATAAGGAAACCCGCAAGGAATTCCAATATAAGTTTGCATTTATGAATGGCTTTCAATATCAAAACTCCTACCCGGCAGTTGGACGGCAATAAATTATGTTTCTGTATACATCGGTCATCAGTATGTGGGCGTGAGATCCTTTATTTCAGATCAAATCCATTATGTAACACTTGGAAATATTTTACTCTGACTGACATATTTTCTGGGTCCATATTAACAACAAAGATACAACGAGATAAATTTTTTTACATCCCATTTTTGGGAGCTGGCCGTGGACTGTCACAAACAGTGGTACATGACTGAAAGTGATGAAAGGCCAGCCACGCACTGGTCTTGGCAGCTGCATAGATGGGGCATGAATGTGGTAGCTATCCAAACAAGTGTTATCTGGTTATGGGATTAAACACCTCGCAATATACAGAGTAATTGGACATACATATTACAGTGGCCATGCAGCTAACTCAACCTGTTATAGACTGTTCAACCCTAGACCTGGGTATGGAGCAAGGTGGGTCCTTTTTGCCCATGTTGTCCACCTGTTTTTAAGCTGATAGAAGATATTGGATAGGGGAGGGGGGAGGGGGGAGGGGGTTAATTTCCATCCATGGTTTTTGTCTTGCCAGCGTAGCTGTTTGCGAGACTAAGCAGTCACTTTCCGGATGGACGTCTGTCCGTCCGTCAGTCCGTCCATCCGTCAACCAAAAACTTTGGAGTGGCATTATTTCACTAACTAGATCAGATAGGGCTATCATACTTGGGTGGATGATTGATTGTAATCATCACTAGAGATGTGGGCCATCAATGTTACACTTCATTGATTACTTCAAGCTTCATTGAGCATTGGAGAAAAACTTCGGAGTGGCATTATTTCAGTAACTAGACTACATAGGCCTTTCATATTTGGGTACATGATTTAATGTAATCATCCCTAGAGAACTGTCACACTTCATTGATTACTTCATGCATGATTGAGCATTGGAGAAAAACTTCGGAGTGGCATTATTTCAGTAACTAGACTACATAGGCCTTTCATATTTGGGTGGATGATTTATTGTAATCATCCCCAGAGACGAGGGTCATAACTGTCACACTTCATTGATTATTTCATGCTTGATTGAGCATTGGAGAAAAACTTCGGAGTGGCATTATTTCAGTAACTACACTACATAGGCCTTTCATATTTGGGTGGATGATTTATTGTAATCATCCCCAGAGACGAGGGTCATAACTGTCACACTTCATTGATTACTTCATGCTTGATTGAGCATTGGAGAAAAACTTCGGAGTGGCATTATTTCAGTAACTACACTACATAGGCCTTTCATATATGAGTGGATGATTTATTGTAATCATCCCAAGAGACGAGGGTCATCACTGTCACACTTCATTGATTACTTCATGCTTGATTGAGCATTGGAGAAAAACTTCGGAGTGGCATTATTTCAGTAAGTAGACTACATAGGCCTTTCATATTTGGGTACATGATTTAATGTAAGCAGTCACTTTCCGTCCTTCCGTCTGTCCGTCCGTCAACAAAAAACTTCAGAGTGGCTTGAATTACGCTGGCGAGACATTCATGCCCCCGGGCATGGCTCTGGTATTGGATAGTTGGAAAAGTTCATTTTTGTACACGGCCCCTTAGAAGATGTATGACCAAATTCCCAATGTCTGCAGGTTGGTTGGTTGGTCGTTAGAGAGGCTATGGTTTCCGCACCATAACTCAGGAAATTTTTGAGATAGAAGTTTGATAATGCCCAGGTATCTAGTCTTATATAAGGGCTAGGTGAAGTATGAAGGTGGTTGACCTTGATGCCATTCCCAAGGTCATGGAGGTACTGTAGTAAGTTTTGGTTTCCTCACGATGACTAGAAAAGTTTTTATGATAGAACCTTTATATTGCACAGGATTTTTGTCCTTATCCAGGGCTAGGTCAGGTTCAAAGATGGGTAACCTTGACCTAAATTCATAGGTTGCAAAGGCACTTTAGTGAACTTGGTTTCTGCATTGTAACTCAGAGTTTAAGTTATGACTCCAATATTGCACATGGTAATAGTCCTCAATTAAGGCTTAGTTATCTTAGAAGATGGATGACCTTGACTAAATTCCTTAGGTCACCACCTAGAGTCCTATCAATGAACTTGGTTTCCGCATTATATTTAAAGATGTTTTCCATCTGGGGCTTTCATATATATGGCACAGGAATATAGCCTTCTGTAAGAAGCAGTTCAACGTCTGAAATGAGTGACTTTCAGTCTGTTCCCAAGGTCACAAAGCCACATTACTGAATTCGGTTTCTGCTTAATAAAAGCAGAATGTTTTGAGCTTTTATTTTGTAGGTGTTTGTAGTCCTCTAGGGGGTTAGATCAGCATCAAAGAAGGTTGACCTTGACCTAATTTCCAGGGTCACAAGGCCACTTTTGTGACTTTGGTCTCTACATTCACTTCTCAAGGTCATGAGTGCCTCATTTAGTACTATCAGCAGGGTGGTGAGTGCAAACATAATGATGTTAGGGGGCATCTGTGTTTTACAAACATGTTTTGCTGCTTGTGATCTTCCGTATCAAAAGTGTCACATTCACCAACAGGGAGACCACAGTATGTTTATTTTTTTTCCAGCCTTTGATCATGAATTTAATATCTATTTAATTCTGTCATACAGATTTATTCCATTCAAACATGTTGATAAAACTGGTGACAAGCACAACCACTGGGCGGACTTACACTGCACCTAGAGGTAGTTCATGCAAACACAACAACAAAGTCTATTTATTAACTTGCAACAAATTTATGCAAGAAGCAATACGTGTGCTAGACATACCCCCCTTTAATGAATAGACTAAGGGAGCACCTC
Source organism: Hermodice carunculata (assembly GCA_964020975.1). NCBI lineage: Eukaryota > Metazoa > Annelida > Polychaeta > Eunicida > Amphinomidae > Hermodice > Hermodice carunculata. Next base: position 14,746,443 of record OZ026629.1, read on the forward strand.
TACTACATTAACAAGGGGGATATCACGCAACCACTTCGAAGACATTTTGCCAAACAGGATCATCCAGACCACAATTTCACGGTCCAGATCTTGGAGCACCCCACCCCACTTGAGTTGGAAAAAACAAAAACACTCAGACTTAGCAGAGAGTACCACTGGATCCACCAGTTATGCACAATGGAACCTTTTGGTCTGAATGTTATGGGGAAATAGGCACACTTGCCAAGTCTTGTGCTAAAATTTATACCTGTGCCTTTTCCCCTTAAACATAATATAAACATTTATACAACAGAAACCCTTGATTTCTGTCTTTAACTGGATGCAATTTTATCAGGAAAGTTGTATATGGATTCCCCACAATCATATATAATATGTAGAGATCACTAATCATAAATAATAGGGCCCATGATCCCTCCCTGCATGATGCAAACAACTATCCACAGAGAAAAATATAGACTCTGGGATTCCCTGAGATAGAGGAGACAAATTAGCCTCCCCTAATTACCATTTCTTTGCAGTATGCACGTGACATTAGTCACGCAACCGAGAATAAATAAGCACGTCATGCAGACAGTTTTCAACCAATGTTTGAACTCCGTGTTCAGCGTTAGGCCTACAACGTAACTTTTGTTTCTAGGACAGTGTTATGCTCTGGTATATAAATGACATGCACATCCATTAAAAGTTCAGTCTCTGATGAGCCCACTCCAAGAGGGCAAAACCGGTCAGACTTAATACCACACAAAATAAATCAGTAATTTGACCGGATAATTTGGCTATCGGGCACATAGGCACTTTGCCGCCTAAGCACTTGCCAGGATTTGACTATATTAATAAAATTAAAACAACGAAATTTTGTTAAAAACATCAAGAATGATGTGACACATCGGAGACAGTGATCAACACATCATGTTTAGGCAAATCTTCACTTTGTCACTGTGTGGTGTGACAAATCTGCAAATTTTCCTTGTCTTCCATTAGGAATTTTCACTCCTGCCTTTATCTGTGTCAAGATTTGTTTGATGGAAGTCTTTTTGTGCAAATATGGTGGGGAAATTTAGCATCTTCACTAATCTTGGTCCAGTAATCTTCCCAACATTGCGGCCATGAGACATGCTCATAGGGAACGAGTTTGTTTGGACAGTGAGTGGCACATGATCAAATCCACCCAATGAGAAGTCTGTAATGTCCCAAGCACACTTATTATGATGTAAAATGACATATACATTCTTATTCTGGGCTATTTTTGGAGGGATACCCTTGAAATATTTTTTTCTTAGCCAATAAGAGAGCTTGTTACATAGAAAGATGAATATCTGAGGTTTCCAGCAGTATAAAACATAATGGTGGATGATGCAAAACATTGTGACCATAAAGGTGCAAAGTTACTAAGTTTTGGCATAAAGTTTACAGTTTTTTTTTATCCATTTGATAAGAATATACTTTTTTTTTAAACTGCAAAATCAAAATAGCCATCCACAAGTATTGAATTTTGTCTACTACATGCTTGCAGGTAAACAAACATTGAGGGGCAACATGAAGCTGATGAAGGTTGGCTTGTGTTGCTCACAACTCGAATCGACCAAAGTGGCAAGCGATGCTCAAACGCATGTTGAGTGTGCCTGACAATGGCATTCGAGGGGGTAAAAAATTAATAATAAACAGACAGAAATATGAATGACGGGTCTGCCAATTTGTAGCGTAAAATACATTTGCCAGATTGGCGATTGCAGCCCAAATTGGCCTAGCCACATCAAGGTTATTTTCACCACTAGTGATTTGGCAAATGGATAGTGCGAGCCTAGGACATGTGCAACAACAGCCCTCCTGATTGAGGTGCCCTCCGCCAGCTGGATACAGGAATCTTGTATTCATACTGTGTGTAATTTGTTCTTGAGTTGTGTAACCTTGACCTCATTTTTCAAGTCCCAGGGTCATTTAAAATGTTAAATATTCATGACTCCTCCAGTAATGGGCGGATCATTCTGTTTTGGGGGTTGTCTGTCTATCTGTACCATCAAACCAACCACAGTATATTCAAAAGGCCTGGAGGGGTTTTTCACAGATTTGTTACTGAGGTGCATTATGAGACAGAGATTAGCTGATTAGATTTTTAGATCACTGTGACCTGGTGAGTGTGAACTTTTAAGCTCTGTCCACCATAGGTCACATGTAAGCATGCGTGTTTATCGATCGGTCCCTCCGTCTGCCCATAAACTTTTGCTTGTGAACACGACACAGTGGACAGTTCTTATGTTGTCCTAGTATAACTTGCAGGACTTACTAAGTCTATGAAAATCTGTCTAATTGGTGTGGCTTTTAGAGTAAAGAGAATAGGAACAGCAAATGCAGCATGTGTGTATACCCACAATTACTTTAATTTCGCACGGCGCGTCATGTTAAATTTGGAGAGTAAAATCGGGTGACCTTGATGTAATTCATAAGGTCTCGTGGTGTAGCTTCTGCACACGTTCTCTTAAGTTAGCAAACAACTGATGATTTATTTGAGCTTGGAATTGATGTTGCCCATGTACTTGATGATGGTCTTCCGTTTAAGGTGGACCACTCAACAGCTTTGTCATAGTATACATACATGTGCAGATCAATATCTCGGTCAAAATGAACATTGCAATCATACTAAATCTGAGCAAGGGATGGGGTACAATAGGTAGGCCTATTCTCTGTCTATTTGTGAAAATGTTGAAAATGTTGAGGTGTTACCAATGACAAAACAGTTGCGTACCAGTGACCTTGACCTTATTTGCAAGGTCTCAAAGCAACTTGGGTGAATATAAATGGGCCTGTGGGCAGTGTCTGGTTTATTGAACACAGGCTCTCACTGTTGCATATAGTGCTCTCGCAAATTGTCCATGTGAATCCATCAGTGAGTGACAAAGTGACAAACTCTCCCTGTTAAATTGATAAATATGTATCCTGTCACTTGCCATGATCACTCCTATAATGATGTAGAGGTCGTCCACAGTGTGAGTGTTTTCATGATGGTACAAACTGTGTATAGGGGGGTGCGTGGGTGTGTGGGTGGGGAATGGGCTATGTATTATTCGAGGTTATGGAAAAATTACGATATGCTCACACCAATGGCAGTTCCAACCTTTGACCTAAATTCGGAGAACAGTGGAGGGTTATCAGAATTAAAACTTGATATGCAATTGTCAGGATGTCAGCAAGCATGAGTATGATTGTGGAATTAAAAAAAACAAAGACAAAAAAACCCCAACAAATCTTGAAACTGGAGATATGGAATGTCATGTCACCGATTGAAACTAACGGTTTGTTCACTTGTTTATTCTTTTATGATAGTACCAAGTTGATTTTAATAAGGAAATAAATGATAAAGTGGGCTACATGTATATAAAAGAGACCCAACTTTTTGAGTAAATTTATACAGGGCAATTGGGGTTTTCCTCAAACCCCTATAGCCCTAGAATTTTTGGGCTTTACATCAAAATTTAGGGTTTCAAATTTGTTTTCCCCATTATATTTAATAGGAGGTCAGGGCTTTCATTTTCCCATGGTTGCTATTGCAAACAACCCCCAGAGCTACTTTTGAAGAATACCCTGGGCAGTAAAGTCAACTAGGTACAGTGATATGATTTTTCAGATTACACTTTTTTTCTTACTTTCTTTTTTTTTTTTTGGGGGGGGGGAGACATACCAGAAAGAGTTCTTCATTTACCACTCAGGAAAATTATGATAATTGTGAATAACTTATGTGAGTAACCTTAGCCCACAAGGAATTTTGAATATAAAGGCATTAAAGCACTTGTGCCAACATTATATCCGAGACCAATATTCCGAGTCACAGATAATACTTATCATTGTGTCTAAAAGGGAGGATTACATCCCTGATTTTTTTTTTTATTGCAATAACACATGTATTTAAATGTAAAATGATCCTTCATACTTATTACCAGTCTCTGAGTGCAAGGTCAACAGAGCACTGTACCGTCACAGTCCTCTGTCTGTGTGTACATGTTTTCTTTTTGTTTACATCTTCAAATTTTTCAGAGAGGAGAAAGTGTCCATTCACATTGGATGACCTGAAAATACATAGGGAATACATAGGGACTGTGTCAGAATCAGAGATGGTTGTAACCAGTGCATATGTCATTTATGATGCTGTTGGGGCGTAGGAGGTAATATATTAGGTGTAAAAATTGAGTAAGACAGCCGTGCACTTGAAGGCTTTCACCACATTAATGAAATGAATTTGAAAAAAAACGTTGGTACAGGCTTGGTTTACTAGAGCCACACGTTCGTTTACAATCGGTGAATGAGATTCATCCTGATGCTTGGCACTATATATTATGCTAAGATATTTGGGTGTCTTACAAACATATGATTAATGCTAAAATACTAAATTAGCCCAGCACTATCTCTGTCATGCTTTCTTTGCTTGGCATGTGCCGCAAAGTGAAATGATTTGCCGAGCCCCAAAAAGTAGCAAGCGACCGACCGTGGGGTCCATAATCACATCAGAATTATGCCAGTGACGTTTCCTGCGGGGTCCCTGTAGCCCTGAATGAAGCCGCCAATATTACTGTTCCAATATTGGCATGCAGTACCCTGTGTTAGTGGTTGTTGACATGAGCCAAGAATGGTCAGCATGTCCCTGGGCAAAAATGTTGGGAGGCTTTGAGGTAGATCAGGGAGCAGCATGTTAAGTGTGTTGCATTTGGGGCTGAGTGGGAAAAGCTTCGTGCCTTGGCAAGTGAACCCCAGCTCTGAAAGATCATCGCCTATTGGATGACCTCAGCAGTTCTCAAATTGTCATTAGCACAAACAATTTTCGGACTACCAGTTAACCTTATGCGTGACCTATTTCTATGAATAGGGCTTGGTGAAAGTAGTTCCGGTGGGTCACATGACCCTATGATAAACATGCAGAGTAGAAGAAAATGGACTGACCACGCAATGGCTGCAATAGCTGTCCATTCTAATGATGACCATGACCGCATGTAGATTGCCATGCATTTGTGCACCATTGATGCTTCTAATGAAACTCATAATCACTAGCTCATGTCAAGAATAGGAAACTTTTGCCATATGTAGGTTTGATCCAAGGCCAGCCCCTTTTTTTTCTTTTCTAAGGACAAGCTATAATGATCAAGATCTCATTGCCTAAGTGGATAAATTCACACCAGCACAAGCAATATTGGTTTTTCATAATTATTATAAATGGCAGGGAAATGTGATTATCAGGGTAGGCAGAATCTGTGAGTATGGGAACAACTAAGAGCTGTGAGTGTGGGACCAACTAGGAGCCATACATGTGGCAGGCATACCAGCTTCTGGCCAGGTATACTGGGGTGAGCTGGTGGTGATAGGTCACAGCTGTCACTTCAGCTGAAGAGAAGGGCCATATTTCTGTGTAATAATATGACTTTGCTTCCTTCTTTGAGTATGACGGGGTTTCTGTTGAAGCAGATCAGTGATGATGAGCCCTGGGCACTATCTTCGTACCTGTGAAATGTCATCTGTTGATGTCGTGCCACAGAAATGACAACATGCACAAGGGAATAAAGGATGGAAAATATATTCGATATTGTCCTGCGTTATATTATGATCCATCAAGATCCAGTGCCTGGAAATTAAATCTGATACTGAAATGCTTCCATAATGGCATCGCCCGCTGTTAGCCTACCCATGGAGGAAGTAGATATCTTGCCTTTTTTTCCATGTTTTTTTTTCTTTCTTACATTGTGAAGAGTATCCTCATCAGGTGAAACATTGTGGCCTTGCCTGGCTTATGTAGGGTTAAGGTTGGCCACTCAGGAAGCAATGTAGGTTTACCGTATCCTATTACTATTTTTCCAGTGAATTGCTGGTATGAAGGAAATAGCTCAGTTTGGTGAGTAACCTAATGAGCAGGCGTGTGGAATGTTTCTGCAGACCAACCTGCTTTTATTTAGGAGACCCATGTAATAGCAGGAGAGAATCGGGAGAAAATTGGATAATGATATTATTGGATGTAACAGTGCTGATAGTCACTTGGTTGATCAGTGTTTTTATTTTTGTACTGGTCAGTGTGAACCATTGATCAATTATTATTGATCTATGGAAGATAGATGTCGAGCAGGGAAATAATGAACAAATGTGGATATTGAGGCATCTTTTATGTTGATAAGTGCTTGTTGATGGAAGCTCCATTTTATTGATCGGCATATTAACATTGATTCACGGTGCTGTGTTCTTTAGGAATTGGGCCACATGTTGACCACAGTACACAACAAAGATCTGGCTCGGGAATTTTTTTTTTTCCGCATGCGCAGTATTTGGTTCTGCGAGCAAATGACATTTTGCAAGCTATTTTGGGACCGTATTTGGCAGATACTCTAACAGTGTAGGATGAGGTTGTTCATTGTCAATATTGGGGATATAAAATTCACAAGATTTGGCAGCTATTCCGGGTCACAGTGATGTTTGTTAATGTATGTGTCATAAAAAAGCATAGAATTATGTGATAAGGATTCTTGTCCACCTGCAAATCCTCCTCCCCACCCTCCCCCGATAAGATTAGTATATGACATATTTTAACTCCTATCTGAAAAGGGCAATATGTATACATGTATGTGTGTTCACACATACATACTTTTAAAATCACTTAAATAGGAAGAGAATAGTGCTAGAATTGTTATATATTTTTATGATACATAGTTGGTTAATTTTTCAAGCGTGTATGGGTATTGTATTGATTATAATTTTAAGAAGTTTTAGTTGTCAGTAATTTACAAGTGCAGTGAGATTCAGACTGGGGACGGACCCTTGGCTGATTGCATCCAATTTGCAAGTGTGATGGTCCACACAATCATTTATTACGAGTAACGCATTTTCCCAGCACATCTTGACTAATTGTGACAAGCGCAGTGGTCCCGCAGGGTTTGTCGTATTTAAGGCCACCCCAAATGCACCGGAATTATGGCCTTACAAAGGGGGGGGGGGGGAGGGGGGGAGCGTCTCATGAGGGGGATAAATATTATGGAAATGCCATCGCTGATGAACAGAGAATTGGGTCTTTCTGGAGGAGGTGGCCAGTCGTCAGAGGGGCCTGACAAGAGGGGGACCATTGTATATGGTACCTACACAAGTTGTTCAATTTACTATTCCTTTGAATATTACCAGTGAGATTTAATTGTAGCGTTTGCACTTTTGGCAAAATACCTCAACAGAATTTGAAACTTAACCCATACCTGGTTGGAATTTGTAAAGAAAGTCTGTGATAATCTTTGGTCCAGGATGGGTGCTGAGCTCGCAACCGTGGTTTGGGAGTTTATAGAAAAATGCCTGATGTGGCATGGTTTGGTGATATGGCTGCCTCGTGTTTGGCATGCTCGGCATGGCTCACTGACAAGTCGCATGGTTCATGCAATCACTTGTCACTTGAATCAGTTCTTTGGTCTTGATACCAAAGCCAACAATTACAAGCCTGAACATGATAGCATGCATCCACAGTATGCAGGACTAAGATGGCTTCATGAAATCTACCAACTCAGCTCAGCAATCATGCACAGATGACACACACATGCACACACAGGTACAGTTGGGGGTGTAATTCTATTGGGATTCTTGCTACGATTGGAATTAGGACAGTATATATATGCAGAAACTTGTTAATCGTTTGAGTGGTGATCATGACAATAAGTCTCTAGTCTAAATTATTACGACAATTCCACATGCAAAGACCTCGTGTTCAAACAAGAGAAGAGCTTGTTCAAATTTGGTAGTTCCAGAGACAGTAAATGGTCCGAGTCAACAGTTTAATCAGCACACATTGCATTGGAAATAAAGTTGCCCAAAACAGGTCAAGCTGCTGCTTCTCAATTTTTTCCAGAGTTAAATTTACTGCGTTCAATATGTGAGGGTGACATACACCCAGCTATAGTGGCCAGATCTTGCAGTCCTGATTGTTTGTTATTTTACGCAATTTATTATTGAACTTGCTTTAAAAGTTAAACTGCACAAAGTCAGATCACAAGCTAGTAAATTTGCAGATATGTTTTATACAGTTTGAAGTTCAACAGGGTAGTAATGACATTGACAACTGCTTAATTACCGATGGTGTGAAACACAGACCAGCAAGTGGTTACCCAACACACAGAGAGGGAAAACACAACAGGAGGGGACAGTTGGAAGAAGGGGGCAGAACGGTAAACATGGACTGAGCCAAGGTCCTGCCGTCTCTTGTGTGGTTAGCCATACAGGCAAAGATTCATGTAGCATTGGTTGCCTGCTCAATGTGTCGTGACCTGACTATTTTCTAATTTCTAATTTCTTTTGTCATTCAACAAATAAACAACTTCAAACAACTCTAACATCTTGTCTGGTCAGTCAGCAAAGAGAAACACACTCATCGCCCCTACAATCCACACTGATAGTATGTTCTGCTTTCTTGTCCATTATTGGGGTGGCATGTAAGGAATTATACTATGGTAGCCAGTTTGGCTTTAAAAGCAACATATTTATTTATCTTTGTATATTCATGTGCTTAAAGTTATCAAGATCAGCTCAGTTCTATGGGTGCTGATGTGGGGATAACATTGCTATTAAAAAGGAGCATGTAACAGATGTGGGGAAAGTGAGGTCATCCCAGTTGTCTTGCATGTAAAATGTACATGTTTTCGAGTTGCAGCATAGATGATGATGAGTCATTTATATCTATATGTATATTTCTTTATTTCAGACACATACACATGGTCCATAGATTTACAAAGTATAATATGTATATATATAGTCATGTATACAATACTGTTACCAATATCTGACAAACATTAAGGGAGATACATGCAAAATCAACTAACAGTATCGCTGCTAGAGTACATCAGTTGTTATGTGTGTGTGTGTGTGTGTGTGTGTGTGAGTGTGAGTGAGTGTGTGTGTGTGAGACATAATGTAGGGAATGTGTTCCCTGTGTTGTTAGTAAATTGGTCTGAAGGGACAGTACAAAGGGGAGGGGGGGGGAAGGGGTATAAATGACTGGTCACAATGTGGAGTGGTGATGGGCATATAGAGTGGATCTCCATTGGTGACAGAGAAAGCAAGGTATGGTTTAAACATATTTTCTATTTCAAAAAGTGATTGGAAAGTAGGCAGAGCCTATATTAATTCCTCTCTTACCAAAAAAAAAAAAAAAAAAAAAAAAAATACACATGTAAATGAAAGACATAATATGCTAATTATTAAGGGTGCAGGTCCACCACAGAGCCTTGTGCAGCTGCTTGCTACAACAAACCAGTGCTGGATGTGTTTTCACTCGGGCTACCTTCAGGTGAAGGTACCAGTATACTATTTGCAACTGGTACCCTGCCAAATTTCCTGTTTGGCACTGTGCCAAGTAAGCTGAAAATGTATGCAGATGGCTGGGATAATTTCAATAATGTGCATCTTGATGCAGCTCTATTTTTGCTGTCCACATGCTTTCACCTGACGATATTGGCACACTGTAAGCTGAGTTGACACATGTTTAGCAATTGTTTGACTACTAATGATGTGCTTGCAACTAACTGTGTGGCAATCAATGAAGTGAGTGGGGCCATTGAGTTATGTTCATGTATCTTCATCCTCTTTAATAACAAAATATTACTGTTATTATTATTAATAGTAGTAGTATTTTTATTTTTTTATTTTTTTTTTTTTTGGTTATCAAAATTGATAAGGCAAAAATGCATGATGCATCTACTGCTGAATTGCTGTCCAGGCACAATTGAAGTGGTATCACGCAACAGTTTGCTCCTCAAAATTAAGGAACGACTACTCAGGTTTTTAGCTCTGTTGCCCAAAGGTCACAAGCGTATGCAATCACTCGTATCAGTCTTGTCGGTCCATCTGTCTAGGGCCTGTATTTTTCCGTTTTTAACCGAAACGGAACGGAATAAGGAATTTTTCTCACCTCTGAAATGGAATTTGCTGTTTTGCCTTAATGTGTTTTACATACAAAGAGAACTACTGAAACCGAATTTGGAAATTTCTGGGTGGTGAAATGGAATTTCTAGTTTTTTGAAATGGAAAAATACAGGCCCGATCTGTCCGTCAAGCCATAAACTGTCCACAGTGTTTTAAGATAGCCCCATATAACTTTCAGGGCTTACCAAGTGTATAAAAATCTAGGTTGAGCTCAACAATGGTGGCACCACCTGCAGTATTATGTAATATATGGGTCAAAAAGTAAAGAATCTTGTGCCCACTCTAGCGTCCTTAATGCTTGATTGATAGATCTTCATGAAATTTATTTGGATTGTAGAGGTCAGTCTGAGTTGCTTATGATACAAGTAGTGTCACCTATAATTTGATGGAAATTATGAGCCAAAACGTGTTTTAAAATAAAAATTTCATTTCTGGAAAAGTAGTTGGATTAGACTTGCCAAATTTATGGGATATATAGACCATGTCCAATGCTGGTATGTTATATGATATCAGTGACCTTGATGTATTTCTGTGAGGTCACCAGAACTGTTAATAGGAAGTGGTGATTTTGTTATGGAAGGTTGTAGTTTAGACATCAATGGCAAAGAGATTTGAGCTTCCAGATCAAAATTGCACGTCAGTACCTTGTATATAAAACTCCACTTCGTGACCTACTTTTTATGTCACCATGACCAAAGGATTGTGTGACCTGGACCTATTTATCAAGGTTATTAAACACTTGAGAAGACATTTAATTCAATATCTTGATACAGAATAAAGTGACTGATGCCAAATGTACCACAAATGTGTATCATGTGGAAGTTTGATATTGCATAATGTGGCTAACTTTGATTACTTGTTCAGGTTTGTGGATTGAATACATAACAGAAAATGTTGTTTTTTGTTTTTTTTTATATTTGGTGATGGTGGTCAGCAGAGCATTAGGCCCATGGGCCTCTTGTTGGTTATTTAACATGTGCTAATCAATCTGCCTCTAGTGCAGTGAAACTGCTTATCACAAACTAAACAATATAAATCCATGTTTTCGTCAGGATTTTTCTTCAGGGGGGTCACAAGAAGGGAAATTCAGGGAGAAAAACAGATTTCCACTAATTTTACATGTAAATAAACAAGCCTTGGGACCTTTTAGAGTTTTCTCAGAGGGCATTTCAGGTTTTGAAAGGGTAATATCCTCTCATTTGGGCGTTAACAGAAACACTGATAAATAATGCTTTGTATGTGTGTTCTGCGAAAATGTACAATTGGAGGGATTCACAGAAGAGACTCATTCCTGGGGATATGGTTGAATCATTTTACTTTGTCAAATGCAGACATCATAGATCAGCCATGCACTGTTACAAGGATGTGCTTTTCCACGAACATCTCACTACTTAGTGCAAAGAAGATCAACAAACCAAACTATCATGAAACTGATTCCGAGTAAATCATACCAATGTCCAGCATTTGTTAGAGTTAAAAATAACATGTACATTCCTTCTACCGTAAAAAATGTCAGTTGTATGTTGTGATGGAACAAATCACGATCATATTGATGACTGAATAGAAAAGGCCCAATGTACCTTTGTAAATGTTTTGCTAGGGACTTCAGTGAGAACTGAAAGGACTTGTTTTGGTGCCAGCTCCCACACCAGTGTTTGTGCTGGCAGCACCTGTTTGTCCGTTATATTTTACACAAATACCCCAAGCTGACAGCTGTAATAGAAATGTGTAGTTGTCACAAACAATCAGCAATAGCAGTCATAAATGTTTAGAGCCATAAAATCATGTGATAATATTACAAACATGGTCATGTAACACTCGCTGGTTTCTGCTTAATCAAACAGGTAAAGTTCAGAGCCTGTTTGCGCCAACAGTAAATTTTAGTCACCACGTTGCTCAATTGCTAAATATTAACCCAGTGAACTCATGCGTGCCCAGCCTTGCACGAGGCCATGTGCTCTCCATGTTAGTCCCACTGTACGATGTACAATGCAGTGAGAGATCGGGTGTTCTCGGATTCATTTAAACCGAGCCGATAGGAACAGGTCCCTTGTTACATGTACAGACCTTAAAACCATGTGTATGGATACATGGTCATGAATAGGTGGGTGGGTGGGTGGGGATTGGCTAGAGTGAGGGTGGCAGTGGGGATAATTTTTGAAATATGAAATGGGAGTTTCAACAAGGCTGTTGCAACTTTTTAGTTGCGTACAGTTTCTTGGTGTGTGTGTGTGTGTGTGTGTGGAGAAAAGCTGCTTGTGATTTCATTTTTATAAGTTCCTTGTAGAGACACTGAAGGTAAACATGGCAAAAATGTAGCTCTGTGATAAGTACAAGATTTTCAGTAAACTGATTATGTACATCCAATAGGACTGTTACAAAATAAAAGTGTACAAGGAAACAAACGAATATCAGACAAGGAACATAGAGCTGTCGGGATACATTTGTCCAAAAAATGTGAAGAGTTATTGAGTGTTAATAGCAACTAGGACAGGAAGATTTAATCAGCAGCAAATTTGTGTGCATTCCAAATATTAATACAAGTGAAAGAGTACTATTACTATTGCTCTTTATTATGCATTTAGTTTAAAGATACCTAACACAGAGGGAGGGAGGGAGGGAGGGACAAAGAGAGAGAGGGAGGGAGGGAGAGAGAGAGATTATATTTACGATCATACCATATTAATTTAGGAGATGTTGGTTCAGAAAAACAAGTCACATACATTATTCACATTTGAGACACCAAGAGAAACACGGTGTGATTAAGACATGAATGCTGGTTTGTGGAGTCCGACTCAAGGGGTCAGCAGATATCAAGAAACTGTTGCTGTTTTGGAACACATGAGCAACCTAAGGCCTCCTGGAAGAGAGTAAATTACTGTGGACAGAAATTCTGGGCCACTGGGTGAATAAAATTAGCTAGGATGTTAGGTGATGTAACAGGTCTTTGGTGAAACCACTGTGGCCAGGCAGATAAGTTGCTAGGATAAACACTCCCTTGTCTAGGTTTGAATTATTAATTACACACTGCCAGTTACATAGCATTTGGGCATACTGTATATTCACTTAATTTGGCTGTATTTTTAATGTTCCCTTGTTTTGCTGATGGTACAATAGAATGCCATGAAAATAGAAACACGATGAAAGTGTTTTAAGGTAGGTTTGTAAGTTTGGTGGGAACGGTGTCCAAAACGGTGAAATTAAAGCTTCAGCTAAAAAGCAGTAATGCAAAAGTGGTGAAAGTTTGTCCAGGTGAAAATAAGTACATTTACTGGTCTAACAAATGCAGAATGTATGCTGTATGTTGAAGAAACAGGCATCCAGTTAATGACTGTATACTTTGGGAGAGGTGTAGATTGACAGGAGCATGGTTGGTGATGGGGAGTTCCAGAGAAGAAACTGTTAAAAGCCGTTGGGAGTTTCTGAAAGGAAAACGAATTATGATAGACTCTATCAATTTCAAGGCCTGACTTATGAATCTGAAGGTCACTTTTAAGAATTTTTTTTTTTTTTTTGAAGATGCAGAAAGGTGTAGAAAGATAGCTGACCATAGTGCTGTCAAGTGGGGAACATACAGGAAAACCTTAAGGAAAATATCTTTCATGGCTGTTGTACATGTGTGGTTTGTGACTTAAATCTGCACAGCAATTTCTTCAGCTCCAGTGGCTTGTGTTAGCAGAACAAAAGTGAAAATGAATGAATGAATTTTCAAGCAAGCAAGCATTTTGAAAATTTAGCCTGCATCAGAAATATTGTTTAAGCTAAAAACTGACAAGAGTAGAATGTCTGTGTGGTTTCTGCTTAACCCTTAAAGTGCTGATTTAAGACCGAGTCAACAGCTTTCCTTTGGGCACTTTGCACACAAAGTGCCCAGAGTCAAGGTGTTGACTAAGACTCCTTTTTGCTTTAGGCTAGGCTCGCTGGTATTTGAATCAAAGGTATCTTCATGAGAAATTTGAATCTTCTAACCAGTATGTTAAACAGTAATGAGAAAACGACTTTAGCCGTGATTAGCACTTTAAGGGTTAAGTTATCTGGCCATGGCCCTCCATGTGTGACAATGAAAAGTTAAAAGCTTATGTTAAAATAGTTAAACTAAAGGTTCTTTCTGTTGTTTTACGCAGAAGAGAACGAAATCTGATGGGTTTGCTCACTTTTGATTGAGATTTTAGTTCAAATTTTTCAATGTCAGCATCTTGTTTGAGCCATGGAATTGAGTCAGAATGGGCTTGTGGCAGACATTTGTTCATTACAGAAGCAGACCAAAGAAGGTTATCTTAAAGAAGTGTAGTTTTTCTTGACAGATGTTAACTGGCATCACAACACTGCCAGAGGTGTTAAGAAAAAAAAAGAAAAAAAATGCTGACTGCGCATGAAGAGCCATCTGGTGGCACTGAAAGGCACTAACCCATGTTTGTTGTAGGACAAGGTTGTATGTTAATGTTGGGTCAGTGGGTGTCATCCAGTTCCCAGTTGTGTGATTTGTATTTTAATACGGGTCAGAAGTTCACACGGTTAAACTATTTATTTACATTATTGGAAAGTCGTGTAAATTAGGGAATTGAATGATATTTTGTTAATGTGGCAAACACAGAGTGGATGCATTGTGTTCAGAGTACATGTATTGCACAAGACATGGTCTCAATCTGCAGTGAAAATAGAAATCGTAGTCATATAATGACTACCTTTTTTTGCGGTGATGCTGAATAGTAAAAATCAATTGATTTCTGGTTGTGTAATAACATAATAGTAGCAAGCCTGTGTAATAACATAATAGCAAGCCTTCGGACCATGAATTTGGAGGAGTGACTGTTCATGGCAGAAAGACCATCTATGTTTTGTATGCGATAAGGAGTCTGAGCTTCAGTTATTGGGGTGGGGGTGGGGGGAAGAGAAAGAGCAAGGACCCCTGTCTGTCACCTCGTTTCTTAAGCATATGGACAAGATTGAATACTACCTGTGTTTGTCTTACAGTACGCATAGTTCCTCTTTTGAGAGGACACTCCATCAACAGACCAGCTGCCTTTTAGGAACACTTTTAACAGATCCCTAAGTCTGTTTCATATTATTTTTCCTCCAATGAGAGACCACCTGATTTTTGTGACCACTTTTAGACCTGCCCGTGGGGTGGTCTCTCAAAAGATTAACTACTACATTGCGAGTCAGAAGTTCACAAGATAAGTTCATGCAAGATACGGACACTGCTAAAAGAGAAAAATTGGATTGCTTTATGAATCAGCATTGTTATATACATCTGAATTCGTTTATTTCACCAGCCAGCATTGATATATACATCTAAATTTGTTTATTTCACTAGCCCTAGGTTATCAAGTGCATGTCCTGTTGGCTCTGCTGACTTGTCTGTGGAGGTTTTAACATCACTTTCTTTGTGTCTTGTGTGTGTTGTGTATACTTCATGTACTGGACTTTTTAAAAATCCGTTGCCCCATAACTTCAGATGTACCATGTGGAACTATTTTATCCCCTGAAGTGTGCCACATTTGTGTGCAATGAACCACCAGGTGGCGATGGTAGTCTTTGTACCAGAGCTGTTGCAAAGCAATTATGATTTGTGAGTACTGGTTTTCAAATTAGAGAGTGGTTTGTTTGAGGGTTACACCTGCATAGAAACTGCCATGTTTGTTGGGTTACATCATGCCTGATTCGACCTCTGTACACGTCAGGCCCTTCAAGGACAACAAGTCAAATGCACTCAATTTGTATAGTTTAGGACCGGGGACACTGCTGAAATGGACGCCTCCTTTTTTAACTCTTTCAGTGCTAATCACGACTAAAGTCCATCTGTCTAAGTCAAACTAGTCTGAATTATAACAAGGATCCCAGATAGGTATTCCTCGTGAAAAGACCTTTCATTCAAGTACCAGTATGCCTATAGCTCCAGAGAGAATATCCCAGGTCAAAAGGTTTGCATTTTGCCCAATGCAGGCCGAGAAAAGCTGTTGACTCAGCCCAAAATTTGGCATTGAAAGAGTTAACTATAAAACAGGGCAACTATAGTCTATCAACCTTGCTCTACGGAAACACATTTTGTGAATATTACAACAATGGATTATTACTTGCCGACATATCTGATGCATAACCATTTCTCATCAATATACCTTACTTTTGAGGCATATGTGGTAGCTATATGCACTTTGTATTTCTTTTCACCCGCATTTTGGGCCATTTCTGCGGTCGCAAGCAAAACTTAGCGCAATCCATATCGTCCAAGAAATGATAAGTGCGCTTGCGCACGTGATTAACAGGTCCTTTTAAACTGCCGGCACCGTTCGTGAGTGCACCGCAAAAACGCTAAAATTGCTGGTTACAGAAATAAATACAAACCACACTGCAAACAAATTTCCTTCAAGAGTAGGGTAAACTGCTCAGATTTGGTTGTGTATGAAATACATGGTCATTTTTCACGCTATTTACGAAATATTCGAGAAATCCCCTTCCGTAACTCAGGGTTGATAGACTATAACTCTAAAGCGGTGTCATGTCAGAACCGGGTTAAAGTTCAGAAAAGCAAAAGCTCGCCGGAACTCATCTTAAAATAAAGGAAAAGTTGTAGAACACTTGCACACATTTTGTCAGCTGAATGCACCCCCAGAATTATTTGGCTGCCATAGAAGAAATGTAGAGCTCTACACTGCAGTGCATGGTCTGGATATGGAGCAGTTATGGCAAATGAACTAAGTAGCAAATGAGACAGATCCTCAATGTTTGCTCTTTATTTTTATGGAATCCTGCAATATAACTGTGCTCTTTAGAGCTTCTTAAAGATTACAGGAATTCAGGAAAGACCAAACTGTAAAACTTCCTTTTGAAAATTTTTTAAAAAGAAAAATGATTTTTTTTATCAGAAAAAATATTTTAGCGATCACTGCCTACTGACAGACAGCGAGTGGCCCGAGTGAGGCTTGGAGTAATCCCCTGTCACCTTGCAGCTTTGGTGAGAAGAGTTCACACAAAGCCAAATTGTGGCAGTAAGTCTGTTGAAGCCTGCCAAGATGTGTGTCCACAATGGACCATTTGGGACCCAGTCTATTGAATTATTTGAATAACAGTGAAAATTGGATTTTGTACATGAATGGCTGATTATGAACCATGAAACATAGCATTACATTGTAAGTGGCTGCGGGGCTGTAAGCTGAAGGGGCCTTGATTACTGTGTGGGTCCGCATAGTGCCCGCTGTAGCCAGGGGAGTTGATGCTCGTAAATCTCTTGACTTCAATGCTTGTCCAAAGGGTTGTTTTGACATAAATACGGTGTCAAAACTTCAGTTTGACTAGGTCCATTGTGTCCCAAAGGGTCACCAGTTGTGATTAAAAGTGGCATTTGTCTGTGAAGGATGCTCTGTGACCTAACTTTTGATCGGTTCCAGTTGAAATGCATGGATTTTGTCATGATACTGAACAGTTTTAATTCTCATCCCCCCCTCCCCCCATTTTGTTGAGACACCCTTTGCATGACATGATTTTGTACCCTCAGTAAATGAAATTTGGTAGGAAATACTGTTTTTAGCTTGTCCCAACAAGTCCTTTTATTACAGATTCTTACCCTCACATAAAGTGCGGCAGGGTATTGTCATCGGTCCGTTCATCTTGTTGACGTTACAGCTAAAAAAACAATCACTCTAGGTGTACCAAATTTTTGTCACAGAAGGACCTTATGATGGACGAGGTTCCTATTGAAAACCAGCTTCCTCTGATTATTTTTAAACTTTGAAACTTTTAATGTATTTTTTTGAAGGTTGTCTGAGTGGCGTCAACCCTGATGATGTTACTGTGATATCTCAAAAAATATTGATTGCAGCATAACCAAATTTTTGTCAGAGATGTATATTGGGATAGACTAGATTTCTACCTAAAACCAGCTTCCTCTGATTGTTTTTTTTACCTTGTTCTGAAATTTTTAATATATTTATTTGAAGGCCATCTGAGTGGCGTCAACCCTGATGACGTTACGACAATGTCTCAAAAAATGTTGACCACAGCTTTACCAAATTTTTGTTATAAATGCATTTTATGATGGACCAGGATCCCATTTTAAACCAGCTTCTTCTGATTATTCCTCTGATAATTTATAAACTTTTTACGAAACTTTAAAGTATATATCTAAGATATATACTTTAAAGTTTCGTAAAAAGTTTATAAGGCTGTCAGAGTGTACACAAGGGGACAATGTTACCATAATACCCCAACAAGGATCCAACGCAGCTTCACCAATTTTTTTTTTATCAGAGATGCACATTATAGTGGACCAAATTCGTGTCAAAAACCAGCTTCCTCTTATTATTTCTAAACTAGTTATGAAACTTGCGAAGTATTTTATTTGATGGCCATCTGAGTGACGCATAGTACAGTGGTCTCGGAACCAGAACTTACCCTAAGAACACATCAAAATTTGGTCTTTCAGTTCATGGACAACAAGATGGAAGGTCATAGATCTAGCAATCTTTGATTGCATTTTAATTACGTGATGTGGATGATGACAGCAGAGTGCCGAGACCCTTTGCACACTTTTTTTTTCCATGTAAACAGTCATTTATGGAAACAAGTCCTTATGGTAGAATCCCGTGGTATTTTTGTGTATTATGCATTTGAACCTCGGGTATTTAAAGAAATCAATGAGAAATAACATATCGTAAATGTGTGTTTTGAATGTTTGACTTCCGTTTGCTTTCAGAAATGTCCCGGTTTAAAGTGGAGCCTCAGTCCGTCACCTCAATACAGGGACAGGTTGCACGCTTTCACTGTCAGCTGGATGCTGTTCCTGCTCCTCTGTTCCTGTGGCAAAGGAACAGAGCTCCTCTACCTCTAAATAATGACAGGTAGGACACTTCCAGTTGTTATAGTAGCTGTGCCTGTGTTTAAATGACTCTTCTAGTTGTAGTCACGATACTAAGTTGTGCTCATGTGATTCCAGATCCACCCCCCCCCCCCCGCCACCCCCAGTCATTCAAGTACCAACATGTCCGCAGTTCCACAGAGTAAAAAAACAATGGTCTAGGTCAACATGTTTCCTGGGTGTGCTTTGGTGCAACACAAGTGTCCTGAGAAAAGCTGGTGACTTAGTTTATAATGTAACAGTGAAAACTCTAAATGTCCATAAAAAAAATTTCGTATGGAAGGTTTAGTTTGAAATACAGGTATGATTCTGACAAAATAAATAGAGGCCATCGTCATCAAAGAATGGTCATAAAGTTACTATGTGGTCTCATCAAGGGTGGTCATTATAGGGGGTACCAAGGTGATCTTTACAGCAGGTACCACTGCATACAGTGAGGCATGCCATTTAAGACCCTATTGTAAAAAGAAAATAGCTATTATTTTTGCCCCCGGCCTTGGGGGGAGCATTTAGATTTTGCTTTTGTCTGCATGCGTGCATCTGTCTTTCCGAGAAACTTGTGTTGCACACCTGGGGGTTGGCTTGTCCATGCATCTGTCTATGTGTTTTTCCAACAGTGTTGACTTTATGATAGTGACCATCGCTAAGTGGCAAACTTGTGGGCTGTGAATCTCTCAAAAGTGTGTGACCTACAGTCATTAGAAATTAGTACAGATAGCAATCAGCATATGAAGATGCACACCTGGGGTTTTGTTCCTTGTCATGTCCACCTGAAAACCTTGACATAATGAAAATTTGTATTGTTCGATGTCAAACTTGCATTGCGTTGGGTGTCCCTCTCAATTGACTTTTCACACCACACCCTTGTTTCTGTAGAGTTTGACAAGTAACAGTCCCAACAGGCAGTCTCAAGAGTCTGCGGGCACATAACAGATTCCAACAGACTGTCTCGGAGTGGAACTCTCTTCCAGCTCGTAGTGTAAATGCTTTCTTTATGGAAATTTTTATGCTATGTGTGTACAGGATTATCTATCCACTGACCTCCAGCCTTCCAGATGACTAAACGTTGGAGAAGTCATGGGGGTGGGAGGGTGGGGTGGGGGGGGGTGCAGTTCGTTTAATTTTCATGCCATCTTATTTACCTTATTTGATAATCACTTGGCATAATTATTAGTTTCATTAAGTATGTGTGTACACCTTAGAATTTACTTCATGTTCAACACCTGACACTTTCTGCTGAATCTTGATGTAACCATTGAAGGCATATTGGTTGTGTGTTCCATGCATGGTTGGTTTCACAGACCAAAACAGTGAGCAAAGCCGGAAGATAAAACTTCATTACAGTGTTACCTGGCTTGAGAGGCCCCTCCAATGAGAGACTGCGTATCTTTTAAGACCACTCTGTTAGAACACTGTGCTATCTTTTCCATGTTATTATACTTCTAATGAAAGACCACCTTTTTGAGAGACGATATTTTCACCTGCCCTAGGGCGGTCTCTCAAGACAGGGACCACTGTACCTCTTTGATTATAGAACACTTCAAAGTATAACATGCAAAATTTTGAATGTGCACCATGTTTTCCCTGTGGACATTTTTACCATGTGTTGAGTCGACAACCTGTACACATCCCAAATGATCATAAATACAGTGACAGTTGGGGGCATCTGCGTCCGTTGGACGCTCTTCTAGTCAAGACCACATTTCAGATAGCTTAAACGTTTGTTTCCATCCAAAAGATACCCGGGGGAGAATGATGTGCCACCAGTGACTGCGTGTGGAGGAGCAGCGGTGGTTAGACTGACTGCTTTTGTGGAAGCCACAAAGAGAAGGAAATGTCATGATGCATTCACAATACTTTTCGTGCATCAGCTGTTATGCACATACCACGTGTGTTGAGTCTCCCCACGTGAGACTGGCAGTTGTCCCCCCCCCCCCCACCCATTTTTGTCCATTATAGTGACGGTTTCAGTATTGAAATTTTAATTATTTCTGGTAATATCTCCCATGAAAATCCATATATAATGTCTTCTGTATTCCTCATTGAATGTAAAATATTCCCTGTTGGGAGCAGAGGATGTTGATGGTATGGTTTTTAGGAAATTCTTTGGATAAATTCAGAGATCAACAAACCAGGCCTGCATTTTGAATGTTGTGAGAATTGTACGCTGTCGGGTGTGATGAAGGCAGGTGAGGGTTGAAAGAAAAAAAAATTGACAAAACTGGGAGAAGGGTTCACCGATGTGGAAATAAGTTGGACCAGTGATGTCAACAGGGAAGGGGATAAAAATGAGCATGACCAAGAAGGATGTTAAGCATCGCCTCGGTAATCCTTTGCCCCTGGAATTTAGACTGAGTGTAACATTGAATCAACAGCTTTCCTTGGCATGGATGTTACACAAAACAACCAACCATGCCAAGGAAAACCGTTGACCTGGGCCAAGTTATCTTCATATGTCTCCTACAATTCTCGTTCAAATTGTCATTCATTACTGTTGAAATTAGTCAAAAACATTGACGCGGCAACATTCGGCTGCCTCTTCTGCCCTCCCCCTCCCCAAGTTGGTCTTGGCTGGTTGGGGTGGGAGCGAGAGGTGGGTGAGAGAGGTCATAGGCTCGTTGCAAAGAAAGTAGGATGGCACAGATAGTTTCTCATTAAACAAGCAAGATAAGCTGTCTTTATAGTTTTTTAATAAGCATAAATCTGTGGGACCCTTGGGGGAGAATTTTATCTTTGTCTGCATTATTGACTGGCAGCTGTAGCTGAAGCATTTAATAAATCCCCACGCGAGTCTCTTAAAATACACAGACCAAGAAAAGAGATGCAACTATATCGTGTATATTGTCAGCACAATTTCTCCATGAAGATAACATCAAAATCGAAAGAGTGCAGGACTTCATTAGACCTTATATAACAGTCTGTGGATATCCTTGTTAGCTCAGCTGTCTTGTCAGTCAGCTGAGCACGCAGGATGGTTATTAGTCTGGCATTCTTGTCTGTCTGTTCATCCATGCACAATACACGTTTTTTACTTCTTCTCCAAAGCCATTAAACAAATTCACTTCAAACTTGGTGGAGAAGTACCTTGGGTGGATCTCTACAAAATCTGTTCAAATGGTCATGCTCCAGTGATTGTTTTTTGTTTTTTAAAGATTTTTTTTTATTTATTTATTTATTTTTTTTTTTTTTGCCAAGGCTTAAAAAATCTCCATAATAACAAATTGCTTTGAACTTGTATGGGAACCCTTCTGGGTGACTGCTAGACCCTAATTTGTTTAAGAGGTGGTGGTACAATTTTTTTTCTAATGTTTTTGAATGTTCGGTTGCTTTGTCAGTTTCTGACTTTTCCTGCAGAATGTCCTAGCAGGATTGTTCAGAACTGTTCTCAGTTAAAATACTCTTAGTTTGCAAATGTTTGAGATATCTTGGATACTTTTCAACTTCCCATTAAACTTAGAAAAAAACTTTCACTTTTTTCTTTTCCTCCTTTCATGGATGAGTGTGCAGTTAGATCCATGCTAAGACATTGAGTATAAACAGCCTTGGGCAAAACAGCTGCCAGATAGGAAGACCCCTTTGCATCTTGCAGAAATCGTGAGAATAAGGAGCTAAAAACAGCTCTTGGACTAATAACTGTGTGACAGATATGGGCTTCAATAGTCGATTTATGGCACAGGTATCATTTATTCATGAATTTGTTTGCCATTTCTGCAATATTCACGAGATTTTGTATTCCATGAATATGATGAAATAGCTGATCTGATTTCAGCACGTGGACTACAATAACACGATCCAATCACTTGGTCTGTGCCATCAAATAGCTGGGAACATGTTTTAGCTGTTTCGTCTGAAGGCCTCTGCGTAATTTGTACAGGACACGTGTTGAGTAGTGGCAATTAAAAAGGGTTTTGTTCCTTGCAGACACATGGCCAGTCTGTGGAATTGAATCGCTGACAGACTGGCCTTGTGTGCGAAGGAGAAGGGGAAGGAGAAACTAGCATGGGGAAAAAAACCTTGGCAGTTGTTAATCTTAGGTCCAGGTTAAGGAGCCGTTGGTGGGTGGATGTTTGGGTATAAACCACCCAAAAAAGTTGAATCTTGGATAACCCCTACTTGTTTTTTTTTTCCAAGGTCAAGGCCTGGATTTTACAGCTGAGCACAGGACTGTCACAGTCCACCTGGGTATATGTACTCAGCATGTTTACTAAGCAATGGTGGGCCCAAATGACTGTTGTACCCATTGGTGGTTAGTTATAATGTCGTACGCTGTTGCCATGGAAACCAATTTTTAACAAATATGTCCAAAATTTATAAAGCATTTGTACTAAATTAGTGCAAAAATAAAATAACATGAGAAACTATCCAGTAGAACTATCTGGAAACTCTTTGAGTAATTTTAGCTGAATTGTGACACAATTATGCTTTCCATCTTAGTATTTATCTGGGAAGTGTTTTGTATATGGTTTCCATGGGAACCACATAAGTCTGTGTATATGTGGACCTCTGTCTTGAAAGTGTCAATTTGGTTCATGCACAGATGACGTTCTGAGGTGTTAAGTGCAAAAGGCAGACCATAACAACTCGCATTGGAGAATGTGAAGTTGAATTTTCACTTTGCCGAGTACTGTTTCAGTGCCTGGGCATATGATTCAGTAATTTTTGATGGAAGCTTGCCATAACAAGTGCTCTTTGCTGTCCTAGTCACCAACTGAAACAGTTGAATGTTATTCTATCTCCATAAATAGTGGAAAGTTAGACCACAAATAAGCTTAGATTTCAGTCTTGAAGAGTACGAAAGTGTCACCAACATATAAGCCCATGTCGTATATTGATTTATTGATTGTCTCAATTCTTGCAACACAGTGATCGTTTGTGATTGATTGTCTCCTTTGCTCACCAGTTATACCTCATATAAAGCAATTAATCCCGTACTAAGCACAATGCCAGATATTTAATTAGTATTTTTGTGGAGCAAATGGCCAATTTTGTGACAAAATTGCCGTGCAACCCTGGCTGTTTTGACTTCATCAGCTGCTGTCACTGCCTGCACTTAGGGACACAGCTATAAGAACAGTTAAAACTGGGGAGCTGCAAACTAAGAAACAGTAGTTAGATTTTGTCTGCAGAGGAAGGGCCCAAGTTGTAGTTGTTCGGCTAATCTTCTGAACTTGGTGGCTACTTCTTGTTCCATTCACCTGTCAGAAAGTCGACACATTTGGCACTGGAGTTGCATATTTTGCCAGACTCTCAAGTGGAAGTCTCGGGGTCTCGTGTATAGAAATCTACTTTCCAGCTTGAACTGTGAAGATCTTGCATTCAGAAATCAGTCGTAACTGATAATTGTTGAGAGCGTTTTCATAGGGTTACTGGACCCTTCATATAAGTGATCAATACTGGTTATCATTGGGAGCACTTGTCTCCGTTATGAAGTAGGGTTTTCAATGACGATACTCGCCTTAGGCATGGCAGCATCTTGAGCATCATTGAAAAAGAAAGGACGCTCTTGTGGTTATGCGAGAAGACATTTGGTAACAATGGAGGAGTAACCCTCTTGCAAGACACAAGAGTCTGGCTCTCCAGAATCACAAGCCTTGGGACATGAGCAAGAAAGCTGGTCATTCTTATGTAGGGAATCAGGAATGCATGCTGTTACTGTTTGGATGTTTGAGTTGGCTTTTGTATGGCTCATTGTTAGTCAGGCATAGTATTTTAGTGGTGGAATGGTAACTGCATTTCAAGTAATAAAAGTTATGACTGTCAAGTTGGGAATGATGGGGGATTTTACAGGCTATGGGGATAAAATCTAAGTCACTAAAACCCCCGTTTCTAGGTGATATTGCTGCTGTTCACTGAATGTAGTCCTTGTGGCTGTTGTCCTGTGGTCCCCTTGTACAAAAAAAAAAAAAAAAGTTATGTCATTATACCCCCGTAAACAAAGTATGGGGGTATAGTGCAAAAACTTGCGAGCAAGATATCTGTCGATTCACACGCCACATCAAACTCAAAGTTACCTCAATTGTATCTTGACAGGAGATATTTGGACATAATATGAGTACAGTGGTCCCCCTCTTATAAGGCCCCTCTCACCAGAGGCCACCCCTCTTGAAAGACCAGCATTCTTGTGCACAAAGTATGGTATTTCCATCATATTCTCCCCCCTCAAGAAAGGCCACCTCTCTTATTTAAGGCTACTTTTTGGCGTCATTTGGTGTGGCCTTATAAGAGGGGGACCACTGTATTAGCAAGTATACTTACCTCTCAACCACCATTGCCAGGACCTCTGTGTCTCTCAAAGACACCCAAGAAATTGAGTTGAGTCTGGCTCACTTGATCCTGAAAAGCTGACGGTCCCATAGCAGCACCTCTCGGTTCGTGTGGAACTGGCGGTGACTCCTGGTGTGCATGCTCCCCATATCATCCTTCCTCTTTTGGGCACCATTTTTGGCTTGCCTTGTTGAATTGAAGCTCCGTGAATTTTCATTCATGCTCACTGCTTTAGTGCTTTACACACACTCGAATCTGCGGAAAATCTTTTCTCGGCAGTCCGGGAAAGTATGGAAACCTAGATAGCTGATTTTTGTGCTGGGATTCCACTGAGCAAGTGTTAGCTGGTCGTTTGGCTTGGCACTTAGGTTTTCAAGATGGCATGGAAGCAATCAGAATGCAGAGAGAGGGAGAGCAGTGCACACCAGGCTATTGCTTCCTTTGGGAGGCAGTCCATGGGTGTAGATCCAGTGACCTCTTTGTCCCCATCCTTGTCTTGTTGGATAGGGGACAAAGGCTGGACTCACGGAACCACCACAGGGCAGCCTGGGATGATCACCAGAGAAAGTCTGACCATGCAGGGTGTAGGTGGCAGGGCGCTAGAGTTGCCAAACGCCAAGCCGTGATGCCTGACTCCGTCGCGTCTTCACCACAGAGCCCCCCTCCCCCATGAGCAAAAGCGTAGACTTGCTTCGACTCGTCTGCAGTCTCATGTGGCTGATGGGAAAGAGCGTAGACTTGCTGTGGCTCATGATGGATGTCTCTACACACGATACCCTTTGGGAGAAGGTGAAGAGATGTCGGAGTTGCAAGTCAAGTAGCAAGAGATCACCACGTGGGGATCTTGTGCAAAAGACTGTGCCCCAACCAACCACCACATCTGCTCTTGGCAGGGATTCAAAGGTTGTCCCCACTTTGGAGACCATGTCATAGAGCATGATAATGCAAGCTGAGATGTCTGTCCGTCTGAACGTCTGTCTGTCCATCCGTAAAATTTTGGGTTGTGAGCGCGATAACTTTAGAAGTTTTGATGTGAGCCCAATATGACTTTCAGAACTTAAAAGGATAGGGTGTGTGAGAACCTAGGTCCCTTTTAATATTGGAGGCGCCGCCTACAATATTATGTAATATAGGGGTCAAAATATGAAAATCTTGTGAACACTCTAGATAGCATCTTAAATTTTTGGTGAATCTTCAGCAAAATTGGTGGGATTGTGTGGTAGGTCAAAGTCTAAGCTACTGATGATACTAGTGGTACCATCTATAATTTGATGGAAATTATTAGCCAAAATGTGTGTTAAGATATAAAATTCCATACTTGGAATAGTGATTGAATTAGACTTGCCAAATTTATAGGATAGATAGACTTTGTCCAGTGTTAAAATGTTATATAATGTGAATGACCTTGACGTATTTTCATGGGGGTCCCTGTGCCTGTAAAGTTTAAAGAGGTGAATTTGATAATGACAGGGTGTAGCTTGTACATCAATTACAATGTCAGGACAGCACCAGGCCCATGGGCCTCTTGTATTACATAATCTGAGTGACCTTATCTTTTGTCCCTAGGTCACTGAGGACATAAAGTGAAGGACTCACTGATTGTTGTCTTGGCACATGCAGCAGTATCTATCACGGTAATTGCACAAATAAGCTATGATTACATGTGGCGCAAAGTGCCATCTGGTGGACAGTTTATACTCTAAATATACATATGTTTGAAATGTTCAGAAGCCACTTGAGGACTTGCAACTTTGAAATGAAGATGCAGACCATGTGCAATATAGGCACGGTGCCAGCAGAGCATTAGGCCCATGGGCCTCTTGTTTTTATTTGTGCTAGACACCTCTGTGTTGAAGGTCAAGATCATGTGACAATGAAAAAAAAAAAAAAGGAGGTCAGCTTTTGCCTTTGAAGACCACATAAAACAGGTCACTCATGCTATTTTGCCCAGATTGTTTGACCTCTGCTGAAAGACCACCTGCTCTATATGAGCACTTTTGGACTTGCCACAGGGGTAGTCTCACAAAATATGGATGGACCACTGCACCGAAACCCACATTTCACTGGCTGTGGTGAGGTACATGTACTCACACTTTCAGCGTGGGTGACATGGACTGACAGATGCGAAAAGGCAGGGAAGGCATGCTCGTGAATGTCTGTGTTCACTGTTTATTTCTGTTTTTATTTTAAATTATTTTTTTTCGTGCCTTGATGGAAAGTTCTGTGGTTTTGTTTTTGCAGATTTACAGTTTTGTCCTCAGGTGTTCTACAAATTACTGGTGTACTCCCATCTGATGCGGGTAGATATCGCTGCTTTGCTATCAATGTAGCCAACAAAAGACGTAGCAAGGAAGCGGTATTAAATGTAACAACAACAGGTGAGTTGTAGAGGATTAGTTCTGTACTCTTAACGTGCGTAATGCACTTTATTTCATTTCAAACCACTTAGAAAGTCTAAAGTGCCAGTGGATGTGCTTTTGCTCTAAAGCAATTTGCTGCTTTGAAAGTGCTTTATTTTTTATGTATGTGAGAACAGACAACCTGTAATCGGTTTGAATTGGGAATAAGAGCACTCTAATGTGATCAAATTTCCTCACGAGAACAACCCTTTAGGTACATGTTGTCAATTGTACAATGAAACTTGAATCATGGCATGTGAGGCAAGATTGATGAAAATGTGTGTTTGTCCAAAATGTCAGTAGAATTGATGTCCAAAAAGCTCAGCAGTGGACTGCTCAATACACATCTACAAGGAAATGTAAACACAGTGAGACTGACTTATAAATGTTCCTTGCCAGATATCTTGGCAAGCTCCTTAATAGAATCATAATGAAGTCTCCATGTGGAATGGGGAGATAATAAGAATGGATGAAACTCTTGAAGAATTAGATCTAGGAAAATTGATGAAATTTGGTAGGATTGGGCGTCTTGGTGAGAACTAAGTTGAGAGAGAGAGAGAGAATAAGTTGAGAGAGAGGGAGGGAGGGAGGGAGAGGGAGAGAGAGAGAGAGAGAGAGAGAGAGAGAGAGAGAGAGAGAGAGAGAGAGAGAGAGAGAGAGAGAGAGAGAGAGAGAGAGAGAGAGAGAGAGAGAGAGAGAGAGAGAGAGAGAGAGAGAGAGAGAGAGAGAGAGAGAGAGAAGAGAGAGAGAGAGAGAGAGAGAGAGAGAGAGAGAGAGAGATTGCATGAGCAAGTTTTGGTTTTGCCAACCAGTTCTAAGAAAGTTTCAAAGAAATGAAGAGGGAGGGAGGGAGGGAGGGAGAGAGAGAGAGAATGAATGAATGAATGAATGCAACACTCTCTGGACCATCTGTATGTTCAGAGTTCTACTATTACCATGATTGCTGGAAGCTAAGTTGATATAGTTATGGGTGCATATTTTCCAGGGGAAACAAAGTCACTGCCAATTATTGTAGCAGGGCCAGCTCGAGTAATCACGGCGCGTGTAGGAGAGAAAAAGACCCTGGAATGTTTAGCCATTGGAGCAGCATCTATAACCTGGACTAAACAAGGTGGGTGTCTCGTGGCTAACTTCCCATGCCGGATGTGAATGTCTCGGCAAAATGTAGAGTAAGGTGTGCATAGTGTCAAGTGAGTTCAGCACAGTTGCTACTGTCTTGAGCGACCACTCCATTGAGTGCTGAAATGCCTTGCAAGAAGATCATGGTCTCAACTTACTTCGAAATTTTTTCATATTATTTATAACTGTCATGAAAGACCACCTGTCTTGAGAGACAACAATTTTGTCAAGCCCTTGGGATGGTCTTTGCAGGGTAGGTTTCACTGGAACAGACATTGACCATATTCACAAATAATTATAATCTAATCTAGACTTAAAATGTAAAATGAAAATTGAGTGACTGAGTGGTAAGATTACTTATTCTTGGGCCTAGAAGAGGCTTATCTTTTGTCAAATCACCTGGATTAACCTTCCATCATTTTTGGTGCCTGCTACAAGATATTTGGGTATTTTTGCCTCCTAAGGGTTTGAGACGCGGATACATGATTTGTGTTGATTTTTGGTTTGTTTTTAAGTAAAGAAGGTGCTGTAATTTTGTAACTTTTTTCTGTGGTTGTATTTTATGAAATCTCACTTTGCTTCTGGTGCTCAGAGCATGATAAAAAAGACCCGGGACTTTTCACATTTGCAAATGAGGCCGTCGGCTGTAAGAGTACAAAAGAGAAGTCGGTGACTATAGATCTCTGCTTGCTTTTGTCAGATACAGTAGTACCTGCTGTTAAAGACCACCCTGTTGCCAGCCCAAGGTGGTTTTTTCCAGCAGATGGTCTTTAAGCCGTGCCCCCTTGAATTAAGACTGAGTCAACAGCTTTCTTTGTGGCCAGTGTTGAAGCCATGCCAGGGAAGGCTGTTGACCTGGGGCATGTTATCTGCATAGGTCTCGTCAACAATTCTTAAATTGTCTTTTATCATTGTTGAAATTAGTTGAAAACACTGAACCAGACGACATTTGACGTTTTTGGCCAGTTTAAGCGCGAAACGGATAATCAAAGGTAGAATAACATCAGAATGTTCTCATTTGCATGAACATATGACTTAAAGTGATGGTTTCATGATCTGCAGATGGTTCAGCGGTGGTAGAAGGTGGCCGTGTTCGCAGACTGGGACAGGGAAATTTAGAGATCCAGGACATCTCCCTGTCCGATACAGGGATTTATACATGCACAGCCTACAGCAACTCAGGACAAACTGCTCGTGCTCAGGGAAGCCTCCTTGTACAGAGTACGTATTCCAGGACTTCACATTAACCCTTAAAGCACCGATTTCAGACTGAGTCAACAACTTTCCTCAGGACACTTTGTGCACACTATGCACAAAGTGTCCTGAGGAAAGCTTTTGACTTGGACTCCTTTTTGCTTTAGACTGGGCTTGCTGGTATTTGAATGAAAGGTTTGTTCACAAGGAATTTGAATCTTTTATACTTAATATGTTGAATGGTAACGAGAAAATAAACTATGGCCATGATTAGCACTTTAAGGGGTTAAGAGTGTCAACACTTGCTCTTTTTTTATCAGTTTTTAGTTCAGCTGCCTTGTCAGTCAGCTGAGCTTTTGTGAGGGTCTATCGTCCGTCGTCCGTCTGCAATTCACATTTTCGTCTTCTCCAAAACCGTCTGCCAGATTCACTTAAAACGTGGCGGGGATGTGTCTTGGATGGGTATCTACCAAATTTGTTCAAATGGTCATGCTCCATTGATTTTGGGATTTTTTATGATTTTCTTTTGTTCTTTTTTGGGGCAAATCTTAAAAAATCTTTTTCTTTGAAATTGCTCACCCAATTGCTTAGATATCGCACAGGGACACTCCCGGGGACTCTCAGTTCTCAATTTCTTCACCAGTTGGTGCTGCAATTTTTTTCTTTTTTTGCTTCTAATTTTTTGTGTGTTTTTGCTATTTTTAACTTCTTCTGTTCTTCTCAAGAACCGTCACTCAGATTCAGCTGAAACTTAGTGGATATTCTCCTTGTGTAAGGGTCAAATAAGGTTCTTGACTAGGTGGCACTGCTGTGGATTCCTGATTTTTCATGATTTTGTTCAATTTGGGTACTTGTCGCTCACTGCAGCTTTCCTATTGATCACTATGCAAGTCCATGGGCATTCTAATGCTAATTCACATTTTTGACTTCTCCAAAACCGTCATCCAGATTGACCTCAAACTTGATGGCCATGTACCTTGGGTAGGTCTCTACCAAGTTTGTTCAAATGGTCACGCTCCAGTGATTTTTGGATTTTTTATGAATTTTTTTGATCTCTTTTGGGGGCAAATGTTAAAAAATATTCTTCTCCAAAACTGCTCACCCAGTTGCTTTGATATCGCACACTCCGAGGACTCCAAGTTCTTAATTTGTTCACCAGATGGCGCTGATATTTTTTTACTATCTTTTTTATTATTTTTTGTGCGTTTTTGCTATTTTCAACTTCTTCTCCAGAACCGTCACTCAGATTAAGCTGAAGCTTGGTGGATATGTTCCTTGTGGAAGGGTTCAAGCGAAGATATTCACTAGATAGCACTGCTGTGGAGTCCTGATTTTTAACAATTTTTTTTAATTCAGGTACTTATCGGTAAATGCACCTTTTCTATTGCTTATTATGCAAGTCACTGGACATTCTAATGGTCATTCATATTTTGGATTTCTCTGAAGAAACTGTTTATCAGATTCACTTCAAACTTGGTGACAATGTACCTAGGGTGGGTCTATACCAAGTTTGTTCAAATGGTCATGATCCAGTAATTTTTGGATGTTTTATTTATTTATTTTTTTTTTGAAAATCTTTTAAAAAGTTTTAATAGGAGAGGTTAACATGGGGATTTCTGTAATTGTTACAACTGAAGTAATTTTGGCCAGATTTGTGCCAAACTTGGTAGGGATGTAGCTTTTATAAGTGTATACCTATTTTGTGCAAATGGTCCTGCTCCAGTGATGTTTGGAGCTTGACCTCATTCCCACGGTCACAAACAAGATAACTGACATGAAAATTGCTGTTCACTTGATAACTTGAGATTTGTTTTGGGTTAGGACCTTGATGTTGCACATGTTAATGTTTCTCTATGAAGGTCATGCTTAGACAGTACATGAGTGACCTTGACCTCATTTCTGGGGTCACAGTGCAACATACATGAATTTTTCTGTTCACTGTAACTTGAGAACTACTTGAACTGGGACCTTGATGTTGCACATGTTAGTGTTCTTCTATAAAGGTCATACCTACTCAGAACATGGGTGATCTTGATCCTATCCCAAGTTCACAGAGTCACAAGTGTGATGAATATCTAGGTCAGCTGAGCATGGGCTGTTCACACAGTCCTCTTGTTAGCAAATGTAGGTGTCCTTTACACTTTCACTGGTGCCCAATTCAAACAGTGTACTTGTCACAAGGAATCTGGCAATCTTCAATGGTGAAGCCCTGTATTTTATGTCTGGGTATTTGGGATAGCTGTATTGCATGGACAGTTGGGTTGAAGGTCACCTGTGGTTTTGTGAATTTTTTTTCAGTCTTTGCCAGTAAGCAAAACTGGCAAAGTGGATTTGAGGTGATTGCTCTTGTTGTGAAGATTGACATTAGTTCGCTTAAAGCTGACGCGTGATAGCTTAAAAAGCAGACTATTCTTCTTTGAGGCTTTTTTGATTGTTTAAATGTTTGGTCAAAGAATGTCCAGTGTGGTGGTTAAGGGTACATGTATTTACAAGATGAAAACTGAAATAAGTCAACGTAAATGAAACTTTTTAAATAGAAGATGTTTTTTTAAATGCCCCAGCTTAAGAAAAGCAGTTGTGCTCAAAAAGATACAGGTAGCTGCTGATTTTGTGACCCTAGGTGAACAGAAGTATGTGTGGGTATGTTACTATAAAAATCATTTAGTTTTAGTATATTTTTTCTTTTTGTTTATATCGCTCATGGCACAAAACTGAGAATCTAAAAACAGAATAAAGATTTAATAAAAAAACTCTATCAAAAATAGTGAAATTAAAACTTCAGTTAAATTGGTAAAATGCAAAAGTGTGAAAATTGGTACATTTACAGTAAGTAGCAAGTTCCTGTTTATAGCATAGGAAACCTCACTTGTGTCTAATTTATGAAAATTTGTGATTTTAGCATCAGTGTGGATGTTTTCACAAAATTTTATGGCAGGCACAGCAAATTCATATATCTTGAGAAAATTCATCAAAGCAACAACAGGTTGCTGTGCAAAATATTGTGCTCCTGTGCTCAAACATTTTGTAGTGATGTACCATGACACACTTATTTGTGATTTTTAAAGAAACCTCTTTATCCAGGTGTGTACTTTCATTGAAATTTCTTGTGTCAGTAAATGTACCTTTACATCAATGAGGTATGTAAAGAAGTTGGATGTATGTATGGTAGTTTGGCTTGCCAAAAAAAAAAAAAAAAAAAGAGCACCAGAAGATGTTGTAGATGACCTGCTATCAGATCAGGTAGATTCGTAGCACATGCTACTGTTGTGGACCTGAGAGGTTTCAAAATCCGAATATGAAATATGCCAGAGAAATGTATGTCAAGTTTGCTAGTGTGACGACTACCCAAATGTGAGCATCTTCTGCCTGGGGTAGACACATGTATACCTGTATCTTTACTGCTCACCATCAAATCTCTGCCGTTGGTTAATCATATTTGGAAGAATTTCCTGAAAAAGTGGGATCAAACCAATGAGCCAAGCTGTACGCATACTGTAAATTGCTTTAATTTCGCTGTATTCTCATTTTCGCTTTCGCTGGTCGCACAAAACCGTGAAAATAAAAACACAATGAAATAGTATTTTAGCATTGTTTGAATGGGAGTTATGTCCAAAACAGTGAAATTAAAACTACAGTGGAATGTCAAAAATACGAAAACCGTGAAAATTTATGCTCGCAAAAATAAAGCAATTTACAGTAGTTTACATGCACTGATTTTGACAATCTGACTCGACTGTAGGTCAACCATATCTGGAAGAATCTCCGGAAAACAAGATCAAACCAGTGGGCCAACCTGTACGCATATCGTGTCACTTCAAAGGTATTCCAAGACCGAAGATAACCTGGTACAAGAATGGCCAACCAGTCTACCTCAATGGCAGGATAGAGGTAAGGGGTGCCATTCGCTGAATGGAATATAATTGTACCTGGGGATATGAACCCCAAAAATTCAGGGGGAAAAAAAGGCATTGGAACATTCAAGTTGTATGTTTTAACAACAGGGCTTGAATATGTCAGTCATTCGTAAGTGGCTAACTGTATTTTGTTTGTTGTTGTTGACTTTACATGGCCAGAGTTTCTATCACTGGGTAAAAAAAATAAACCATTGCCTTAAATATTTTGAGGATGCTTTTGTGTACCCCCCCCCCAAAAAAAAATCGTAAGTGCTGTTTGTACCAGATATACCTCAAAAATGTACCTAGAAATCTCTGTATTACACAGCAAAATATGCATCACACCAGAATGTTTGCATACCCTAAAATATCTTCTTGCAGAAACCCAGTTGGCTAAGTGTATATTGTTTGATAATGTACGAGCAAGCAGTGGAGCTTTTTTTTTTTAAAAAAAAAAAAAAAAAGTGATTTGGTGACAATTTTCGTATGTTACAGATCAAGAACGTCTATCATCTGCTGATATCACATAGCGTATCCTCTGACTCAGGCTACTACCAGTGTCGTGGTGAGAATCCAGCAGGAAGTGCCCAGGCAACAGCCAGGCTGCAGATTAAAGCGTCAGGTACGTTCACTGCACAGGTAGTGGAAGGTGGACTAGCGCACCATTTTTGCCCGCCGTCAATATCCAGTATTTCACGAATCGCCCGATTGGGACACGAGTTAATAAAATGTCGAAAACTGATACGAGTATCTGATGCTGACATGAGTTTCTGATACTGACATCAGGATCCCATAAGAATATCCAGTAAGACTGATGCTGGCAGGTGAATCGGGCGTGACGCAAAGGGGGCTGCTTGTGGTCCATTGTACATGAACCAAAGCTTCTGCATCAAGTTGGATGTACATGTACATTTATATTGACCTCGTCAACGGGGAATGGATCAGTTGCACAGCTTTTGGATGTTTTAAGGGACCACAGAATTCAGTCAATATGTTCCCTGTAAGACCTGTAATACTTATAGCCCAGCTTGACTGGGTTACCTCCAAGGAAAAGAGTTCTCGGGATGGTTGTGTTTACCTTCGTAGGCTTCTGTTCAAACAGCTCTCATTTTTGTCTGGCAAAGTTAATTATCAGTGTAAGCTTAATTTAGTGTCGTATGACTTTTCAATTCTGGTATCCACTTCTATGTCCCCATACAGGAGAAAGGGCCGGGTATGCTGGATATTGTTGATATAGATTCTGGAGCAGCCCCAGTACAAAGGCAGGCCAATTAGGCGGTGGTCACAGTAGGCCATTAGCCAAGTATAGTGGTCTCACTGTAGTGTGGGCTGTTTGTAATTGTGCGTTCATCTACCTCGGTAAGCTAGCCACGCTGTGCTGTTAGCACCATGATCTGCATTGAGCATGCTGCAAAATTACCCCAGCTATCCACATGGATTGATAGCAGTAGTGCCATAAATAATACATGTGGGTCATAAACAAATTGAATTTATGGTACAGGCATGACCAGTGTTTAAGTGGGGAAACTTTGCTCTTCCAAGGGTTACAAAGAAAAATGTTTTTCTTTGGCCCTATGTGATACACATTGCCTGTCAGTGAAACAAACATGTCACATACCTATGACATTTGGCATTATAATTTAATTCAGCCCTACCATCCAGTAGATTGGGAGCAGCTGTTTGATTGTCGTCATAACAGCTATGTCATAATAAAGTTGCGCTGTCCATGCCCATGGTAGCGTTATCCTGCCCTTTGAAAGGCCCACGTGTCTTGCCGCATTCAGTTTCTTTTGAATCACAGAGCACAGGGTTTGAAACAGTGACCAGCTCTCTGTAAATAGTAAAAATGAATATTTATGGTGACTCGGTGGTTGAACAGAACTGGCTCACCTTTGAGTCCAGTTATGGATGAAAACGGTCAGGCATTTTGGCACCTTGGTGTATCTATTTGTGTCAACACTTGCCTCGTTTTCCTGTTGCATCTCCTCAGTAATGTACAGAGGACAGGTTGAATTTCCTTGTGCCCCAACTGGCACCTGTCATGTAAGACCACCCCTTTATGCTGCAAAGAGTGACCTTGTGATGCAGATGCTCGTAAAATGAATGTACCGTAATTCCCTGTGGTAAGCACGCAGCCGTACATAATGCACAGGTACGATTTTGGTCAGTTAAGGCTAGAAAAATGTCCACGCCGGTATATAACCTGCAGGTAAAAAATACACAAGACCAAGAGGCCAAGGGCAAGCAAAGCATCAACCACACATTGGTGGGAAGTGTCCCCTAAGCCAGCCATTGGAAAACATCTGGTACCTTAACTTTAATCAATAAAAGCATTGATGTTTTCCCAAATACCAACTCTTGATTAGTCCACAGCAAAGTTGCACAAGGGAAATGCTCAGGAAAACTGAAAGGGGCTTTGCCATGTTGTGTGGAGATTGTCATTCATTGCCATCGCCATTGGCAGTTTCAGTTTCACACCACCACACGCACTGTCATTCATATTGACCAGATTTCGTTTGACAAGGCAGGATGCCACTGTAAAGCCATCAGTATAAAGCACAAGTCAAGCCAGAGTTGTGACTTAGCCAGGTAGAAAGTTTGCATAAATTGGACAATCCCCCCCCCCCACCCCCCCACCCCAAGTTTTGATATGCGGCAGTATTGCCATCTAGTGGACAAAATGTGAAAATGCCACTCAGGAACCCGAAGCTCCTGACAAGCCACGATTTGTTTGAAAGACCGTGTAGGGAAAATAGGAATACAAGTCTTTTGATGAAATATGCTGGTTTAAAGGACATGTTTTAAGACTGTTTTGATGAACGCTTGTATTGTCGCCAGCTGCCCATTCACCATGAACAGCCAGGATTGAAAACTGGCAGTCATGAAGCTGGGGGAAAAAAATCTCAGCCTCTGTATCTATGGATAATGTGCACCAGGGCTTGATGCAGGTGAATTTTGCTCCAAAAGTGCACATTAACAGTGGAGAATTTGCAGTAAATTCATGAGAAAAAACAGACAAGTGTCAAGATATGGTTGTCTCCAAAAGATATCCAGCCCATCCTGTGAGGTGGTCGTAGAGCTGCTATCACTGTACAATGTAACACGCAAATTAATTTATATCACAAGGAGATCATGTGTTTGGATATAGTTGAGAGGTAGTCCTGTTAGCCTATACGTGCCAGAAGCACTGGCACCTCCATTCACTATCCTTTTGATATCTCATTCACTATCCTTTTGATATGAGGTGAGTAAACTAGTCCAGGCACCCAGCCCAAACCTTTTGCCCCCGTTCTTGACCTTGCGAGTGAAATACATGCACAGCTATTTGCCATCCACAAGTATCTGCCAATCATGTATAACTTACATGTAATGAAACTTGGGATCAGTCAATTGATATTCGTGGGATCTGACATAACCGTCAGCCAGTGATGATCGATTAGGTCATGTACTCTGAAGTGTGGATTGACCTGATTTGAAAACTCACATTGATATGTTGCTTTATAATAGTGTTTTGTTTTGTTTTTTTTCTTTGATAACTCTGACCATTCTGTGATTAAAACTCAGACATGTATTTATCCAAGAGTGGGAAATATTTATTCCATTGTTACCAGCTTTATCATCAGACTTAAAAGAATATACATGTTTCTTCTCTTCGTGCAGATACAGTTAACTAGGTACTGTTTGCAGATAGGGTAGTTTTCCCAATGCCACCATCTTTATGTGATTGGAAGGGGCATGTCACAGACAATATTGATGCACAATTAAAATGTGACTGAACTCTCTTTGTGACAGTGTATGCACCAGCATCTCCCATCAACTTAAAGGCCATGACGCACAGCAGCACGGACATTGTGCTGACGTGGGACATGGCTCCTTCCAGGGGGAACTTACCCACGGTAGCCTACTCCGTGCACTATGTCTCCACTGCAGGTACGTAACCGAGGCCCTCGGGTCGCCTCTTTCCTCTTGTGTTCCTTCCCTTTCAGTAAAGCTGAGTTCTGTGTTTTGATGTTGGTGAAAAGATCTGCATAAGAGAACTTGCAACGTGTTAACTTGCTGATGCTAGCAGCAGAAGTCGTCTCTTTGTGCTGAGTTGGGACGACATTATACACTAAATATGATGGTAAGCGTGTCTGATTGTCCACAAAGGGCCACGTGACTGCTGCAAAGTGCATTAAGGTAGATCTTGAATCTCTGGTCCAGTTGTTGCTACCACAATATGAAACGCCAGATGGGAGCTCATTATTGTACAAGTTAATCATATGTTTAATGCAAGTAAGGACACGGTTTCCACACAGACGACCAAGGACGCGTAGAAGCTGTTGTCGATTTGTGAGGAATAATGCACATATGACCAAGCTCGTTGTGTTGCAGGGGGCGTGGAGATGCAGAGAGTGGTGGACTCCAGACGAGTGGTCCTGCAGAACCTAAGACCCTACACCAACTATACCTTCTACGTGGTGGCTTATAACAAGAAGAGTGCTAGCGAGCACTCGACCAAAGTCACACAGATCACAGATGAAGGCAGTAAGAAGCACATTAGTTAACCCTCTATGCCAACCCCCCCCCCCCCCACCCCTGCCCCCGCAAATGTGGTCTGCTACTGTCATGTATGATTTTTGTTAATGTAAAACACTTGCAAAAAGGGTCAGCGATGTCACCTTTAAGGAGAGACTGTGTCAGGCAAACAAGTCTCCCTGAAGCACATTCAGTGCTGAGTGACCAATCCACTCAAATGGAAGCGGAGTCCCTCTTATTCTGATGAGTAGAGGGTTAATTATGTCTCCCCGTGCAACGGGGGTACATACTGTTTTTGTGTCCGCTTCTTCTGCTTCTATTTCTTGTTCATCAACTTTGATGAACTCAAGGATTTCACCTAATTTGATCAAACTTGGTAGAATAATATTTTGCGTGGAGGTCTGTCAAGTTGGAAGATGGGTGACCTTGACCCAATTCCCAAGGTCACAGAGCCACATTTGTGAATTTTGATGTGGACGTGATAACTGGAGAAGGGTTTCACCAAATTTAATCAAACTTGGTAGGATAATGTTACCAATCAAAGTTTAGGTTAGGTTCAAAGATGGGTGACCTTGACCCAGTTCCTAAGGTCACAGAGCCATAAACTAATGGTTTCTGCATGATCGTAAATTTTTTAGGGCTTCCTTATTGCACAGGATTATAGTCCTCTGAGGGCTAGTTCAGTATGAAGATGGGTGACCTTGACTCAATTCCTAAGGTCACAGAGCTACATTAGTAAAGTTTGACACCGATGCAATAACTCGAAGGATTTTTGGCAAATTTAGTCAAACTTAGTAGGATAATGTTACTTATCAAGGTCTGGGTCAAGTTCAAAGGTTGGTGACCTTCACCCAATTCCCAAGGTCACAGCCATATTAATTAATTTCAGCGTGGACATGATAACGCAAGAAGTATTTCACCAAATTTAGTCAAGTTTGGCAGGATAATATTACAGATGAAAGTCTAGGTCAAGTACAAAGATGAGTGACCTTGACCGAATTCCCAAGGTCCCAGAGCCACATTAATGAATTTCAACATGGGAAACAAATTAGTTACTGCACATGTGGCACCTATTTATTGTATGGTGAAATTTGTAACAAAGTCGGTTCACTTCAACATGCATTTCAATGAAGGTGACCACATTGGTGACTATGTTTGTCCAAGGTTGAAGCACATGGCTTAAAGGAGGGGCATAAAGTTGCCTTGGCCTTAATAATAGGTCACTGGGATTGGTATGAGAAATTTGTAGGGGCGACAACTGGTCAGGGCGCGCAAGGAGGCATTTGATTTTCTGTTGAAAAATCGACTGTTCTAGTTATGCATTATGTTAGCAGTGCACTTACAAGCTCCAATTCCGACTGGATGCTTTTGGAATTTACATAGTATTTGGAGAAATAAATACACATTTTCACAAAGCTTATGATTTACATCTGCTAATTTCTCAGGCAGGCATGTAGCCAATAGAGCAGTTTCCTGGCAGAAAGAGATAAAAGGTATCGTCTTTGGACGTGACTTTATCTTATCCTGCACGATAAAGTTCTAAAGACGTTTTCATGGGAGGATATTTCATGTTGCCCTACACCATAGAGGAGCATACAGACACTGCCATGGGAGACTTCATGATGTCCTACACCATAAAGTAACATGAAGACTTTGTCCCAAGGGGAGACTTCATCTTATCCTGCACCATACAGTGCTGCAGGTCCTACGCCATAAAGGAACATGAGGACTTTATTCGAAGGGGAGACTTCATCTTATTTTGCACCATAAAGTAATACAAAGATATTGTCATAGGAGGAGACTTCCTTTTAATAGTATAAACACGATAAAGTAGCATAAAGATATAATTGTTATGGGAGGAAACTTGATCTACTCCTGTAGCATAAAGTAATATAAAGACACTGTAGCTGCTCACATGGCCCAGTAAGTGAAGAACTAGTGAGATGAGGACTGACATTATGTGCAATGATTCTGCCATACAGGGGCTAGGCACACAGTATATGGAGGAGACTCGTCTGCTTTTCAGAGTCACAGGGCAGCTTTAGGGAATTTTGTTTCTGGATATATATTTCTCCTACGAAATGACTGCTTTGCTTGGCAACTGTCAATCAGTGCATACACGAAGTCTGTTGAGCATAGAAATGTCGTGGTGTCCTCGTCTAATCGTAAAGATGCATCTTCTTCCAGTGCCCATTGCTGCTCCAGCGGTTAAGCTGTCGGCCATAGGGAGCACCTCAGTCAAGGTGTTGTGGAACGAGCTACCGGCCAGCAAGGCACAGGGGGTCATCAACAGGTACAAAGTGTTCTACAGGCAGGAGCACAAACAGTACTCCAAAGTGGAGGAGATGGATGGCAACAGTAATGAGTACATTATCACAGGTACTGTCAGCAGTCAATACTTTTGAAAAAAAGAAAAAAAAAAAGTATAGACACATTTGTTTACATGGATTGTGAAAGAAGTCAAGCATTGACTTATAGAGTCACTCTCCATGGCACAGATGTTGGCGTATACTTCCTACCTTGCCTAGTGGAGGAAACCGAAGAACTCTGAGAAAACCAACGTGCACAGTTAAAGTGACAGATTTTGACAAAAGTGTGCATCTGTTGTTAAAGTGTATCACACATTCGAACATGTCTGTATGATATAATGGGGGAAACTGCACTTTACCACCTTTGATTTATGTGTACGACTGCTGTGGATGTTGTTTAGGTGGTGTACACACGGTCAGGATTGATCATTCCATAAAATGGACACATAGAACTGTCACTTGATTATTGAAGTCTTGTAACCCAATTTAACATTAAATGGTTGATTTGTATTGCTGTATCAGTGCCAGTGTTGAGAATTTATTTCTTTTAGATTTGTAAGAGATCTTCATACTGTAAGAATCTTGTATGATATATATATATATATATATATATATATATATATATATATATATATATATATATATATATATACAGTGAAACCTCCCTATACCGAACACCCTTGGGACCAGAAAAAAGTGTTCATTATAATGAGGTGTTCGGTTTAGGGAGGTTTGATAGTGGAAAGAATATATTTGGGACCGAGAAATGGTGTTCAGTATAGAGAGGTGTTGGGTATATGGAGGTGTTCGGTTACAGAGGTTTTACTGTATATGTTTATTTTTGATGAGAACTTTGTGTGCATGATAGGTAAATAAAACAAAACGTGCAACTGTTAAATGCAAAACTAATTATTTTCTGTTCAGGTCTGGAATCAGGGAAGACGTTTGAGGTGCGGGTGCTTGCGGGTACTCGCATAGGTTTTCCTACCCTGACAGACAAAGAGTGGCCCTGGAGGAAGATCCAGTTGATGAGCCATGTTAAAGGTGGTAAGTACATCACGATCACCTTTGTCAGCCCAGCTAGAGGATGTCATGTGCTTTGGTTAGATACACAGCGGTCCTTGCTACCAGGCACCACCCTTACTGAAACCTAAAAGTGGTCTTAAAAAAGACAGGTGGTCTCATGACAGGTAGATGAACATGGAAGTATGGAACGGGGGAATCTGTAGACAGTCTCGTTTGAAAGAGTGATCTCTCGTGATGGGTCTCTTGTGACGTGAGCTGCCGAACTGGACGCTAGCAGCTTGTGAGGGGGGACAAACAAGAATAGAATGTTTTTGTGCCCGCCCTGTAGAGGGCAGGTCAAGCAGCAGGGTTAGGGTTTGTGTATTTCCATCATTTCACATTGTAATGGGGGGGGGGGTTAGTTTAAAAGCTTAAAACATAGGGTGAATCAATGAAATGTCAAATTTTTCATGGTAAAGTCAGTAGCTGAAATGAAATGTTAGTATGTGAGTTGTAAAGATAACCAGGTTACTCAATGTGACTTAG
Organism: Hermodice carunculata; assembly: GCA_964020975.1. NCBI lineage: Eukaryota > Metazoa > Annelida > Polychaeta > Eunicida > Amphinomidae > Hermodice > Hermodice carunculata. The sequence goes on from OZ026629.1 coordinate 14,788,465, forward strand.
TCGATATTCCTCTGGGAATATGCATGTCGGGCACACAAGGATTGTCTGTATTAGGTTGTCTAAGATAACTGAACACATGCGACCTCTCCTATTGTACGTATATTGTATTCATCATATTTGTGTCCCCCTCCATTCCACACACGCACATACTGAACTACACCACACCTCACAGACTTAAAGCTGCAACTCTTAAGTCCAGACTATAGTTTACTTGCCTTCCAAATTGTAAATTCCAAATTCCAGTCCACCCGGAATTATGAATTCCATGTGCCAGTCTATCTGGAATTGTGAATTCCAGGTTACCAGTGTACCAGGTTTTGTTGCTCTACCTAATTGTGAATTCCAGATACCATATACCAGTCTACTTGGAATTGTGATTTTCAAATTCCGATCCATCTGGAATTGTGAATTCTAGGTACCAGTCTGGCAGGTTTAAGTGCTTTGCTCACAGTTCCAGTCAGTACTGGTGTGCATTTCAGATTGCAGGGATGGAGAACAGAAATATTTTTCTGAATGCATGAACCTTAATCGGGAGGAATTGGCTACTTTTCAAGTACCTGCAGTACATCATTATCTAACATTCTGTGATCGTTAACACGTTAAACTGAGAATTTCAAAAATGCAGCATGCATTTTGAATTGAATGAAACTGGGCAAATAAACAAGTTATCAAAATTATACATGTAGAAATTATGTACAACTGGGATGCTTATCTGCATATGATGGTATGTCACATATTAAAAAATCGATTCGGATGTATGACAGAAATTCTGATAACAATTTGTGCAAAGGTAAATTAAGCTGATGGGACTATTTTGTGTAATTTCTCGTGGGCATTGTTGAAATTTTTATCATCTATTACCACAAGTGACAGAAGTGGAACAGAGTTCAGCCGAGGTTTTATAGTTGTTGTTTTGGTTGATCGTGTGAATAGGGTACAGACCATAACCACAGCCCTTTCATTGCTTGAACAATCAAAGCACTGAACTGTCGGATCACATTTAGCTGTGATGACCATTAAAATGCAGCAGAGCTCACGGGGGTCACTCATATGAACATTATTTGTCTTGCTTTCACACCATCATCAAGGCATCCATGCATAAATTTTCTGGTGAGTACAACACAGTCCATGGTTTCCAACGAAACACCGTCAAACTTTCGGCACGTGAAAATAAAAAAAAATAAAGTCTTGATCTGCACTTGGGAGAGAAAGAATTGACTCTCATCTTGACACCTGTTAGTCGGAGGAATTGATATCCTTATCATCTAATGAAGGGTGTGAACATTCAACTGTCAATGCACACATGTATGTATATGTACATTGCCAATACAGAACTTGGTTGACAGATTTTGGATATTGATGGTATGAATGAGTTGCAGGACATTTGACTCTGAGATAAATAAGGTTAGATATGTATCTCTCGTGGTTGGTACTCTTCATAGCATAAAAAATTGTGATGGAACTTTCACTACAGTGGTACCTCTCTTGAGAGACCCCTCTAATGAGAGACAGCATATCTTTTTAAGACCGCTGTCTCAGAACACTGCGCTATCTTTTCCATGTTGTTGTACCTCTAATGAAAGACCACCTGTTTTGAGAGACCGCATTTTGACCCGCTGCAGGGGTGGTCTCTCGAAAGAGGTATCACTGTATTCAGTTTTGGCTCCACCCCTATGTATTCAGTTCACCAACTTTTCACTACAATACAAGTACTTTTCAAGCTTTCTGCAAAGCTTGGATGATGATAGCATTATAATGAAATGGATGTTGTCATGAGGTGGATGAATGTGCAAGGAGATCAGAACAAAACAAGAAACGGCTTGTGTGATTTGATGGTCTCAGGATTTTTCGTGCGGGGAAAAAATTTTTCTGGAGGAACTGGAAGTGTAGCATAAACGTACAGATAGTGCCTAAAAATGTTTCTTCCTACAGATGAAATTGGAAAATTTGCTTTATAGATGATCAATTGCTTTTCATGTGAACGTCAGGTCCACAGAGGAGATGTTTGGAGGTGAAGTGGGCTATTCACATCACAACAATATACCGTCAAGTGTCTGTAAACACTGTTACAAGGACTGCAATGAATTGTGCGTGTGTTCAAATAGAGGCACGGAAGAGCAGTATTTGTGTTGGCTGAAAAGTAATGGAAGGGTACTTGAATTTTGGTAGTCGCGAGTTTATTTTACCCCCGACATCACATCTGTTGTCACATAGTACTAGGCCCACGAGCCGCCTTTTCTGGGTCAAGATTCAACTGTTTGTAAATCCTAATTAGAAATATTGACAAGTGCAAAATCAATATTGTGACGGAAGGTATGTCATTATCTGTGTGATCCAAGAGAAACATTTGGATATTAACTCTTTCGGAGCACACTTGAGTCAACAGCTTTCCTGGGTAAATTGTGGTTGCAATATGGCTGAAGTGGGCAGACTGTAGCTGTTGGCCTGGGCTCTTGCTCTGTTCCACGGAACTGCAGGCATGCTGGTACTTGAGTAAGTGGTAATTTTTTATGAGGAATTTGAATTAGGTATCATGATAATTCAAATCAACACAACTTTTGCAGTCATAAGGGAAATGAAAAGCTGGTGTGGTGGACTAGCAGAGTTATATGGAGGTTATCATATGTACTAGGGGAAATGAAGTGTTGTATTACCTTGTTGTAAATAGATTTATAAGCATGGCGTGAGGTGTGTTTTATCTTCAGCTTAAGATAGAAGAGACATTCCTGTTATGCACAGAGATAAGGGCCCGGATTTCCTGAACTAAAATATGGGCAAGAGATTGGGGTGCTAGAATTCATGTTTGGGAACTTTTTAGCTCTGCTGACCTAAGGTCATAGAGCATATAGCATCACTCATGTCTCTCCATCCGTCCCTCTGTCTGTAAACTTTTGGGTTGTGAGTGCGATAACTTTAAAAGTTTTGATGTTAGCCCAATATAATTTTCAGGACTTACAGGGTGTATGAAAGTCTAGATTCATTTTGATATTGGTGGTTCCACCTACAATATTATGTAATATAGGGTTCAAAATGTGAAAATCTTGTGAACACTCGAGCCTCTTTCATTTTTGGTGGATCTTTACCAAATTTTGTGGGATTATGCAGGAGGTGAAAGTCTCGAATGATACTATTGGCACCACCTATAATTTGACGGAAATTATGAGCCAAAATGTGTTTTAACCCTAGTACTGCTGAATTGTTTTCTTAAACCTTCGTTTTTGACCGTAGAAACATGGGCCCCGCAGCACTAGGATTAAGATATAGAATTCCATATTTGGAAAAGTCATTGGATAAGACTGTCCAAATTTATAGGATATATAGACCAAGTCGAGTGCTAGAATGTTATATAATATGACTGATCTTGACCTATTTTCATGAGGTCACCATGCCTGTAAAGTTGAAAGAGGTGATTTTGTGATGGCAGGGTGTAGCTTAGACATCAGTAGCAAAGAGAATTGAGCCTCCAGATCAAAAAAGGGGTGATCTGGGTTGATTTAATTTCTTGACACACAGCCTTTTGTTCCCAGGATGCATGTTTGTGACACCTAGCAACCCATGCCATTAGAGGTCAGGTGGGTCAGCAAAGCCCATTACATTACAGTGAACCTGAAAGTGTCACCCTGCATATGAGGAGGATTTTTGGAATTATCATCTTCTAATTTACCTGAAGTACATATAACTATCTTTCAAATACACCCAGGTGTGATAAAATGAAAGTTTAATGCATATTTGGCAACATATAGAGAGAGGTTAAATTTATATTTGCTAATTCCCATGTTAACCTATGGAGAAAAAGTGAGGGCCATGGAAAGTGAACTCAAGCTGTGGGCGGTCAACCATGAACAGAATGGGCAGCGCCACTTTCAGGTGAATTTAGAACTAACCCAAATATAGACTATTGCGCTTGGTTACATTGTACATAAAACTGTACTTGGGTCACCATGACCCAGTTATCATGGAGTTTGGCGCTTGTCCAATTTTATTGTTTTTCTTGAATAACTAAAAAAGTTATTACCCTGTTTGAACAAACAGACCATGTATAGAAAGCTGGATGTGGGGCACATATTTTGAACAGTCTCAATTTTTTAATCCGAGTTGAAGGTCAAGGTCAAATGGCCAGTTAAAATATAGGGGTTATTTTGTGAATGCTGCTTCACTCCACAGTTTTTGAGTTAGGCCCATATAAGGTTTAGAGGTTGTAAAGTGTATGAAAATCTTCAACATCAATGTTGGCAGTGCCACCTATAGTATTATGTAATAAACAGGTCCAAATGTGAAAATCTTATGACCCCAATACTGTCCACATTTTTTAAGTCAGCCCAGTATAACTTTCAGGACTTATAGGGTGTATGAAAATCTAGGTCCCTTTCGATACTGGTGACGCCACCTACAACATGCAACATAGGGGTCAAAATGTGAAACTCTTGTGAACACTCTAGCCTCTTTAATTTTTGGCCTATCTTCACGGAATTCGGTGGGATTGTGGGGGAAGTCAAAATCTAACTTGCTTAAGATTGTAGGGGAGGTCAAAATCTAACTTGCTAAAGATACTAGTGGCGCCACCTATAATTTGACAAATTATGAGGCAAAATGTGTTTTAAGATATAAAATTTCAAATTTGGTAAAGTAATTGGCTTAGACTTGCCAAATTTATAGGATAGATAGACCTTGTCCAATGTTAGATTGTTATGTAATATCAGTGACCTTGACATATTATTTGTAAGATCACTATGCCTGTAAAGTTGAAAGAGGTGATTTTGTAATGGTAGGGTGTATGTAGCTTGGACATCAATGGCAATGTCAGGCAGCACCAGGCCCAAGGCCCTGTTGTATTATATAATCTGAACAACCTTGATCTTGTGTCGCAAGGTCACTGAGGACATAAAATGAAGGACTCACTGATTGCTGTCTTGGCACATGCAACAGTATCCATCACAGGAATTGCACAGATAAGCTATGATTGCATGTGGTGCAATGTGCCATCTGGTGGACAGTTTATACCCTAAATATACATAAGCTTGAAATGTTCATAAGCCACTTGAGGACTGCAACTTTGAAATGAAGATGCAGGTGCAATATAGCCACAGTGCCAGCAGAGCATTAGGCCCATGGGCCTCTTGTTCAGTGGAGCAGACTTGGTATTCAGCTGAGCTCATGGAAAGGAAGGTTGTCTGTGTGCCATCCATTCACAGTTAAATTTTGAAATTGTTAGCTGAGTACTCTTCAAACTTGATGAAAATACACCTTGTGGGGACCTCTACCAAATTAGCTCTCCAGGTAGTGCTGCCATAATGTTTGAATTTGTGCATTTTAAAAATTTGTTTTGTAGCTGAGCAGAGCTGTCAGTTAACTGGACTTAAGTTATCGCTTGTTTCATTCGACTTCCTCTCCAGGTAGTGCTGCCATAATGTTTAAATTTATGCATTTTAAAAATTTGTTCTGTAGCTGAGCTGAGTTGTCAGTTAACTGGACTTTTGTTATCACTTGTTTCATCCGACTTCCTCTCCATGAAAAGAAAAACACACACCCACACACACACAAAAAAAAGCAGAGCTGAAACTTTATCAGACTTGATGGGGATGTACCTTAGGTGGATGTCAATTGATTTTAACTCAGCTGATCAGCTGAGATTGTCATGTGCTTTTGGTTCATCTGTCATCTTCATCTGTCAGCAATTTTGCATTTTGGACTTTCAACAAAAAGTGCTGGCGAGCTTCTCTTCCGATGTGGTAGGGATGTACTTTGGATGGGTCTATATCAAATATGTTGAAATGATTATGCTCCAGCAGTTTTTAAAATTTGAAGATTGTTTGGGGGGAATTTTTTATCTTTTGAATAGTTTGGTCAACCAAGTGCTTCAAAATTCCATAGGAACACTTCTGGGTACCCCCAGACCTTTATTTGTTTAACAGGTGTCACTGCACTTTGTAGCTCTGCTGACCAAAGGTCGCAGAGCTTATAGCATCACTCATGTCTGTCCGTCCGTCCATCCATCCATCCATCTGTAAACTTTTGGTTTGTGAGCGCGATAATTTTAAAAGTTTTGATGTAAGCCCAATATAGCTTTTAGGACTTATAGGGTGTATGAAAATATTGGTTCCCTTCAATATTGGTGGCGTTACCTATATTATGTAATATAGGGGTCAAAATGTGAAAACTTTGTTAACACTCTAGCCTCTTTAAAGTTGAAAGAGGTGATTTTGTAATGGCAGGGTGTAGCTTGGACATCAATGGCAAAGAGCATTGAGCCTCTAGATCGAAATGGAACTTGATTGCATTATACATAAAATTGTACGTGTGACCTACTGTTCTAGTCACTGTGACCCAGTTATTATGGAGTTTGGTGCTTGTCCAAGTTTATTGTTTTTCTTGAATAACTCGAAAAGTTATGACCCGCTTTGAACAAACAGACTATATATGGAAAGCTGCATGTGGGGCACATATTTTTAATGGTAACAATTTTTTATCCGAGTTGAAGGTCAAGGTCAAATGACCAGTTTGAATATAGGGGACATCTTGTGAATGCTCTGCACTCCACAGTTTTAGAGATAGGCCCATATAACGTTGAGGAGTTACAAAGCATATAAAAATCTTTGTTGGCATCAATGTTGGTGGTGCCACGTATAGTATTATGCAATATACAGGTCAAAATGTGAAAATCTTGTGACCGTAATACTGTCTACAGTTCCCAAGTTAGCCCAGTACAACTTTCAGGACTCAAAGGGTGTATAAAAATCTAGGTTTATTTCGATATTGGTGGCGCCACCTACAATATTATGTAATATAGAGGTCAAAATTTAAAAATCTTGTGAACACTGTAGCATCTTTAGTTTTTTGGGAGATCTTCACCAAATATGGTGGGATTATGGGGAGGTCAAAGTCTAAGTTGCAAGTGATACTAGTGGCACCACCTATAATTTGACAGAAATTATGAGCCAAAATGAGTTTTAAGATACAAAATTCCATATCGTGAAAAGTAATTGCGTTAGACTTGCCAAATTTATAGGATATATAGACAATGTCCAAAGCTAGATTTTGATGTAATATTAGTGACTTAGACCTATTTTTGACCTTGATATTCTGTCCTAAGGTCATTGAGGACATAAAGTTAAGGGCTCACACATTGGTGTCTTTGCACATGCAACAATATTCATCACAGGAATTGCACAAATAGAATATTTGTATCATGGCTAAAATTAGACTGTTACACATTATGGATAACCTTACCCTACTTGCTCAGCATCACTGGTCAGGACTATAAAGTTGATAGAGGTTTGTAGCTAGTGGCGGGCCTTGTACATTTAATTGCTGTTATGATGTGAATAAAGCATTACATGTTTATTACAGAGACAAATCCTTATTGTGCGTGAAGTACTGTTGGCACCAACTGTTGTATTTTTTGGAGAATTTGCCAAATAGATAGTAAACACATTGAATTCATTATTTTCACAATCACCTATTTTAACATTACAGAATTTACAGGTATGATACCTTGGGTCAAGACTCATAATTTGTTTTAAGATGGATGACCGTAACTTATATTTTCAAGGTTACTGGCAGCACGTATACATGAAAATGAGTTGTAAATGCTACAATTCCTACAATTTTCTATGTAGACACATGTAACTTTCAGAACTCAAAGCAGGCGCCACGTACAATGTTATGTTATATAGGGATCAAAATGTGAAAATCTTCTGAATATTCTAACATCTTTAATTTTTTGTGGATGTTAATGAAATTTGGTTGGGTGATGGGGGTAGTGAAAATCTCAATCATGGGTGATACTGGTGGCGCCACCTATAGTTACATGGAAATTATGAGTCAAAATGTATTGAAACGTTTATGAAATTATTATTCCAGCAAAGAATGCAGATAGGCATACCAAATTTACAGGATATATGTACCATCACTAAAAGTAGAATATTACTTAATATAGATGACCTTGAATAAGCAGAGCACCAGGCCCATGGGCCTCTTGGTAATTTTTTAAAAGTCATTATTATTTTTTTTAACATCTGCCAAATCACAACCTTAGTAGTGAAGAGCTTCTTATGATATCAGCAGGGTACTTTTTGAAGCAGGGTAGTTGTAAATATAATCTCATCTGCAGAAGAGAGATTTAGATCAAGTGGGTATAACATAGGGTAATGTCTAAAATTCTAGCAAGGTCCTGTCAATAGGACAAAGTCAGAGGGTGAACTAGGAGAAAATCTCACAAGTGCAAACACATAAGCTGAACACAGGGTAAACGAAAAAAAGTGACATTTCCTCAAGTTTAACCATTCTTGGTTACCACGACACCCAAGTTGAGAAGTTCCTTTATGCTGCTTTGGCAAGCAGGCAACTCTATCCAGAGTGACAGATCTGGACATGCTCATATAGTTGGTACATCTCATCAGTAATGTTGTCACGTAGAGACTGATGGAAAATCTCAATGAAAGCTGGAGAAAATACATTTGAGCGTTGTAAGCTACTGTGAGTATCAGTTGGTTAAAAGGAGATGCCCAGCTTCAATAAACATGGATTAGACTTGAACAGTAACTTTAACTCATTCAGTAGCTTTCCTTGGCGCAGGTTGGGACCTTGGCGCGAGTTGGGCACATTGTGCCCAGCCCATGCCAAGGAAACCTATTGACCTCGGGTGTGTTATCATGAATGGTCTTACATACACCTCTCAGCAAAAATGTTTTCTAGTAAAAAGAAATCTAAATAAATATGCTAAGGCAGAAGACAATTTACATCTGAGCGCTTGAGGGGGAGAGGGTTAAAGAAGCGAATGTCTTGACCTCTGTTTATAACACAGAGAGGATGTGACCCAGGTATGCACGGATAATGCCACAGTTTGTAAGTTGATTTTGGCGGTGACCTGCATGAATGGCCACTGGCCATTTAATTCCCCCAGCAGAAAGGACCGTCATTCTCGGGCTATGTGCCTTTTCTTTGCAAATGCTACAGATTGGATAGAATTGCCTTCATTAGCTACGAGGATGAATGAACAGGTGAAATGGCCGAGGCCTCACAAAGCACTAATAGCAACTGGAGAAAATTCTGATGATCAACACATTCGCTCACCCCTGGAGACACTGGGGGTGGGATTTTTGATAAACAAAGTGCCCAAGAGGTGTTCGCTGCGAGTACAAGAGGCAGGATCAAATGGAGTTGAGGCCCTGGACGGTGGCAAGGCAGGCAGCGTGGTCACTGTCACATGAATTAGTCACAACTAAGTCGCGAAGAACTCCTGATTTTCCATTGTTAACCCTTTTCGTAAGTTCTGTTGGCAAAAGGCTGCATAGCTCAAGCCATCCCTCATGTTATGTTGGAAGTCCTTTCCTCCTAAACTAAGCATCTGCAAGTTTCTGGTTAGCCTTGTTAAGTTTTTACCCTCGGCGCAAAAATTGCCGGAGGGTATTGTCATCCCCTGTGTTGTCCGTCTGTTTCCAGAGATATGACCAAATACCTAATAAATGCAACGCTAACTCGAGAACATTAGTCAAACAATGTCAAGATGGAGCTTGAAATAACAAAATGCCGTCCTCAAAGTGTTCAGAGTGGTAAGAGGGAAAGTACCCGGGGTAAAGTACACTTAACCCACGTAGAGAATTTTCTCTACTCTGTCTTAATTCAGAAAACCATGATCATACTCACTTTTTGCAGGATTTCTTTCATTTCAACCTTCATCCAGTATAGAGGAAGAGGTGGCTTCCAGCTAATACCTTAGTACACTTTACCTCATAACACCTCTAGTCAACTTTATGGTGCTAAAAATTGTATTACTATTTACCTGTTTATACCAGTGTTAGTATGGTGGAATAATGTATGAAGCTTTTATTTTTCTAAGGAGATGTCCATCCATCTGTCTTGTCGACATTACCACAATATCCTAAAAAATATTCATCGTAGCTGTACCAAATTTTTATCAGAGATGCAACTTACAATGGACCAGATTCCTATTGCAAACCATCATCTTAGTATTTTTAAACTTTAAATGAAACTTTTAAAGAATTTATTTCAAGTCTGTCTTGAAGCATTTATTGAAAGGCTGTCAAAGGTGGCACACAAGTGGACAATGTTACCATAATATCTCAAGAAGAATTCATCACAGCTTCATCAAATTTTTGGTGCAGTTACACCATTTTATGGCACCTTTGAAGTCTCAAAAAAAAAAAAAAGAAAAAGAAACAAGTTGCAGAATTGAGGAAAAAAAGAGTGTGGGCCCTGAGGGTAATCTGTTCTCTAAAAGCTATTCTCTGGACATATTTTGTGCCAGATAATCTAAGCCTGAGGTTGCTGTTGAACGCACAACACTCCGAGGAGTTTGGTGTTGACACAACACAAAGAGTAGGTTTGTGTGGACACAAAGACCTTGTCTAATTTCTCACTTGGAAGGACCTTTGGCTAGGGTATGTTGGAAAAGCCAAAGTATACTGATGCAAAGAAAGAGAGAATACTTTTGTTTCATTGAAAAATAAAGATAAAAGACCAGTACTTTTGAATGCCAAGTCACCCAGGGGCAAACTTACCACTAACCATTCACACTCTGGAGCACATCTAGACACCATCTAACTGTCATGTACAGTGATACTCAAAGTTGAGAGAGAAAGTCACCGGATCCATCATCTATACACCACAGGACTATCAATATTACAGGTAGATTCACTTGCCAAGGCTCGTGGTAAAATTTACTGTTGCAGGTCTGTCTACCTCAAGGAGACGCTTCTCTGGCTGCCCCACGGAATGCCATCATGTTTATTTTTCCATTTTTTATATTTGTCTTTATTGCACATTGTTTGGAAAAATTAGATATTTAGCTGTTCGCACCATTGATGTGAGCTAGCACAAATCGTGCCCAGTCTGTAGTGACTGAGGACTGCCAAGGACTGGTTACACCTGTGTGTCATGTTCTGATCTTGCATGACGGGTCTACTGGGACTGTTTGACGGGTAGACCCAGCATGCATCACATCCTGCTCTTTTCAAAATGTATACAGTATGCCTGACGTCAGTGATGTTACGTAACTGGTACCACCATCTATACAAGCAGATGCTCAGAGCTGCCCCAACAGCCTCTGATCAGTAACCTATGGAAGAAATTGGTTGGTTGTTTTCCCCTCCTGTCAGAGTTATTTTGCACTGGTCATGCTGGTTTTTTCCAGTGAGTTTGATACTAGTAGTACAGTCCAGAGGGGATAAAAAAGAGAAAGGGGGGGGGGGGGGCTTTGTAGTGTCTGGTATGTGATGGATCTCTTTATTAAGTTTGGTTGGAATATACATGTATAGCAAGCAAAAATTTCGTACCGTGGTGGCACTGGTCTGTTCAGCTTGCAGTTTGACGGAAAAAACAAGCCAAAGTTGTGTTGACATGATATATCTCATTATCTCGGGAGTAAATGATGCTGCTACTTGCAAATTTATAAATAATGCATAAGAAATAAGGCAAGACCATGCAAAATAGCAGCGGTATTTACTACCTGGAGTATTTCTCAGAACCTGCATAATAGGGTTGGTTGGCAGGTGTACCAGAAGCATTATATCAAGGGTCAAATTTTGTTTGAATTATGAGTAGCTTTGACCCATAAATGAACCCTGTATGTGCTGGGAGCAGAACTGGCAGGGCCGGGCTTTGTAATTTTGTAAGCATTATGCATGAGTTCTGGGAATAAAGTCTGTTTTAATAATGCAGGACATTGGCCCCTCATTTCAAAGTAATTCAGGCTGTGCAAGTGTGAAAGAAAAAAAAAGAATACACAGACAGATGTGAAAAAACCAGTCTGATAGCCATCTCAAACCAGTTGGTTGTGGACCAGTTAGCTTGAGCCATCTCAAATTAGTTGGTTGTGGACCAGTCAGCTTGAGCCACTTCAAACCAATGTATGATGGACGAGTCAGCCGGGACTGCTATATGACAATATATAGATGTACACTATGTTTTAATATTGCCTGCTCCAAGTGTAATGAATATCAAAAAGCAAAGTAGTACCATTTCATGTCATGCTAATTAGGCACATTTGAAAGTTGAAAATCTCCACAAAGAATGTAGATAGAAATGCGCTTTCAATGTCCACACATGGTATTGACTGACCACTGTCCATCTGATGAATGTCGAACAAAATCTGTATCAGCTTGAATTATGGCAGTCGTGTGAATCTCTCAATATCTTCTAAGTCGTAGAGTATAATGATGCCACAGAAGCTTGTGTTCATATGCTTTTGGCTATTTTGTGCAACAAATGAATATTGAACCAAAGTCGTAGCTTTTTAGACTGTGACCAATTAGGGTGGTTCAAAATTTTGAATGTTTACATGTTCAAAATTGGAATTGACTGAGATAGCATTCCAACTTTCACCTGTAGTTCTACTTTGTGGGCACACGTGTCTCCGGGTTTTTTGCAGCTAAGCACATGTTATTTTCTGGTTCAACTGTTTGAGCCAGGACTTTCCATATGGCACCTGACGATGGCCTTCGATGAAAGTCTTGATTTTGTGCAGCAGCGCATGGGTGTAATTGACCCAATTCCCAAGGTTACAGGGCCGCTGTAATGAACTCTGTTTTGAGGGGATAAATGCAGACCTGCTTTGTCTACAACTTTGATGCAACACATGATGATAGTCATCTGGAAGGCTAGGCTGAGACTGTTATTACTAGGTGACCTTGTCCCGAATCCAGGGTCAAAGGACCACTTACATAAATCAGAGTGTTCAAGTGAGAACAAGATAACTTAAGGAGCGAGGACTTTGATGTTGCACTCCATTGTGCTCTTCTGTAAGGTCCAGGTAGGAGGTGCCTAGCATGATTCTTCACATTATGGGGCAGCTTTCTGGGGTTTTGTATTTGAGCTAAGACTTTGATTCTGTGCTTGATAATGGTTCTCTGTAATTTCAGTTTAACACTTTCACATGAGTGGCCTTGACTGTATCCATTGTCTTACGTTTGATTATTGAAAATCAAGATTTGAGATTCAAGATTCATTTATTACAATACAGTATACAATGTATGTATATGAAGATAATACATCCGGTTGAAACTATCTGGTACTGCTATTGTTGAGGGGACTATCCTTAAGGCTTGAGCACCCGTACAAAGAATGAGTGGAAGTTATATCTGGTGCCAGTGACCTGAATAGAGGACAAACTTCACTGAGCTCAGCTGAGATGTTGATTTCACTTAGTCAAGATTCTGAGATCGCTTTTAATTGCAGTGACATTTTAAAAGCTTCAAATTGTCAAGGCAGCATTGTAGCACATCCACGTTAATGCAGAACTTTCAAGTGGCAACAGTGCAAGGTCAGCTGAGCACAGGACTGGTACAGTCCTTTTGACTTCTAGGCCAACTGGCCGACCAGGGACTGTTGTCTTTGTGTGTGTGTGTGTGTGAGTCCTCCCATCAATCCATTACCCTTGCAGAGTCGATAACTTTTAAAGAAATTGAGCCAGTATGAAACTTGTACTGTAGAAGCATCACATTGGAAGTTTGGCGCAGTTTTGACATTCAGTGACATTGACCAATTTTCAAGGTCACCAGGTGTCATCATATTTTATGCTTGAGGACACTGTTATGAAACTTGCACTGTAGAAGCATCTCATTGTCAACTTGGCTAAGCTTGACAGCCAGGGACTGTGACCTATTTTCAAGGTCACCAGGGGTCATGATATATTTAGCATTGCACAGGCAAAAACTTGGAACAAATTAGGCTACCATTATAAACTTGTACTGTTGAAGCATTATAAGAAGCTTTGCTGAGTTCAACATTCAGTGACCTTGACCTATTTTCAAGGTCACAAGGGGATCATCATATTTGTTCTTGGCTGAGTGAGTCTTAGGATCATTTCAACTCTTGCATTTTGTGATTTAAAATATCCCAAGGATGGCTGGGTGGGTGAATCGGTTGGTAACAGGAATATATACTGTTAATTCGTTAATTTTGCGGTGTTCTTAATTTAGCTTATTTCGCTGATGCTTCAAAACTGTGAAATAAGGAACACAGTGAAAAAAGTTTTTAACATGGCATTGATTGGAAGAAAACCCAAACAGATGAATGTCAAGTCTCAATGAAACGTCCAAAAGGCAAAAACCATGCAAATAAATGCCTTTGAAAATTCATGTATTAACAGTATCAAAGTAAACTGCATTTCCCCTCAATTGCGTTTATCTTTCTAATGGACCACACACGTGCTGCACATTGTTTACAGTCTAAGCTAACCCACCCCCATTCCCAAAACATGATGTTTTGTTGGATGGGGTGACTTGATTTTTCTTGTCCTGGAGTCCAGTCAGTATGTCAAACAATAAGCTTGCCCTGGGTGCTTTGTGGGCCAGAGCTCCACTAGAAGGGGTGATGCCCTGACCTCACTGACACAACGTTGAATGGCAAATGGCAAGGGCAGGGTCATTGTATAGGGGCGCTGGACCATGGGACACTCATTGTTTGCATCTGGTCATACTTCATGGACACCCCGTCCACAGCATTTGGCTCTTCTCAATGGCTTACCTGGATAAGCTTTTATAATGGTCCAAAGTACAACAGCAAACAGGATTTGTTCTGAGGTTTTCAACATTCATCCCCTGAAATAGATTCAAGAGCTTGTTTCCCTGGCCGTAAAGAGAGAGACAATTGTTAGATGGTGGAGGCACGCCTCAGTTGCTTACAGTTGACCAGATACACTCGCCAAGCTTTGTCACTGGGCCATCAGTTTTGCCTGTCCTTATTTCATTTTTTTTTTCTAATACATGCAGCATGAAGTCAGTTGGGACCAGTTTACAGAGACATAAAGTCTCCCACCTCAGTCGGAGATCTCCTGCATTTGCTTGCTTGTTTACAGTCTCCCACTCTCCTGCTTTTTATGAAATGTGGCACACTTTGCGCCAAATTAAAAAACAAGAGTAACATCATGTCATTTTCATTTGGTCAGATATCAGAGCTGCTGAATGATTATTTCCACTGTTTGATAATGTCTCTGATTATGCCTAAAATCACTCAAAATACAGGAAATGAAGGGACAAAATTCAAGATTTTCTTGGAAAAGCAAGACGCTGAACCCCCTGTATTTATGTTTCATCCCCCGGGCGCTCACTCTCCATTTTTAAATATCTGCAGGAGGGAAATCTCCTGCTTTTAACAGCATACTGACATGCAGCTGCTTTAAAACTTGCCAATCTGTTAAAAAAATAAAAAGCACCGTGACCTTATAGCAACATAAGCAGAAACACTAAGGGAAAAATGTTAACCCCCCAAAACATGTCTTTGTTGATGGTAGAAGATTCTGTGCCAAGCGTATCATGGTGTGTGATGTAATGTGTTGTGTGGTGTATTTTCCAGCACCAGGAGCACCAGAAATCCAAGTGATGCCAGTCAACTCCACGTCACTACAGGTCACATGGCAGCAACCCAGTGAGCCCAAGGTGGAGGTGATGGGCTACAAGCTGTTGTATCAGAAGCTGCTGGGCAGCAAGAGGAGCATTGAACTGCCAGCCAGTGCCCGGAGACATACTCTGACCAAGCTGGGTGAGTCCCCCGGGATCTTGTGCCCACACAAAAGCATCGTTTTCTCGCACCGATATGAGAATTTTTATTTGCAAATAATTACACACGGGCATCGCTTGAAAATAATCTTGTCAGCAGGAAGATTGCTGGTGTTGAATCAGTCTGCAACAAGGCGACTGCCGTAGTGTCTGCCGTGTTGTTGTGCTCTTTTGCTGTTTTTTCGTGAATTATGGCAAACAGGTTGGGGTCCTTGCTCGTGTGTTTGTCCTTATGAAGTGAGAGACTGTAATCTTTCATGATTTTAACATCAAATTAATGGAAAAGTGGAGGTTGTGATTGTCAACAAGAGGGTGCTCAGTCCACTGAACCTTGTTCAGGGTACCCCATGGCCAATAAATATGTTTTGGTGCAGGTCAAACAAGACTGGTGGCCTGTAAAGCCCTGGCCACTTGAAAGTCTTCTACAGAAATTGAGTGTGCTAATTGTGAAGTCCTAAGTTGTGATTTAGAAACTTCTCCGTTTTTGTGCCCCTGGCACGTAAAGTTCGCAAGGAGAGTCTGGCTGTCTCCTCTGTATATTTGTCTGTTGGTCCATTTCGATGATTTTGCTGCAGTACCTAAAATCATATTGATTGTAACTTCATCAAATTTTTGCCACAGATGGATATATGTTATCGTAGAAGAGTACTGTGTGGTTGTGGGTACTGTATGTTTTTAGTCATCTGTCTGCCCAGGCCATTTTGTTTTGGCGGGAGCACTCCAGCAGTTACTGGTAAGGTCTCTGTATAGTTAGCCCCAAGGAGATTATTGTGTTTGATAATGGATAACCAGCTCCCCTCAGCTCCCCCCCCCCCCCCAAAAAAAAAAAAAAAAAAAAAGAAGTAAGCAAACTTGCTCTAAGCTGAAACACTGAAACAAGTTGTTTCTGTTCAGAGACTGTTTTAGTGAGGGCATGTTCGTAGGCATCTGTTAAGTTCAATGGAGCAAACATCTGACAATGTAGAGTAAATAAAACAACAAGGCTAAGTGAAAGGTTTTTTTAGTAAATGCAGAGTAGCCTCCCCCAGGGCGTTTCGGGCCCAGTGTGGCCCTTCATCAAGAGATGTTAGGCTACTGCACTTTAATGAGGCTCTTAAATTTAAATAGCTGAAGTCTGAGGATTGATGCTCAAAAAAATGGTGGTTCAGAGGCAGCCTGCATTGTGACGTCATGTCCGGCGGCATCCACTTATTATGTATTGGCCTCATATAAAACTGATTGACAAATTACCTGTGAGAACGTCTGATTAAGGAACTGATTGAATGTCATGAGAAGTTTTCAATGCCGTGTCAAACCGATGCTTGAAATAAAGAGTCCATGCTTATGTATTAAAGATGTGTTATCATATTTCATGTAGAGTATTGACGGATGAGCGTAGTGAGGTTCCTTGTAGGTCAATGAAAAGTTCATTTATTACTGTGGTGAAACAAAGTGAATTGTTCTTTGGGATATATTATCACAGTTCTTGGCTTCTGCATACGCCACTGGTAAAGTCCTGTGGTTCTTGGCTTTTGTACATGACATGTTGCTGGTGAAGTCCTGTGCGTGCAGTGTTATCACAACTGGCTATGGAACTGTGAAACAGGTGGAAGTTGCATATTGTCAGTATGCTGGGGGTGAGGGTGGGGTGATCCATTGTCCTCTTCATCAGATGTATATAGATCACTTCTGAGTACTGGTACATTGTGCAGCAGTGTCCTATGCCACTGGGGCATGGTGGGGAATGGGTAGGGTACTCTTTGTCCTAGAACTCTGCAAAATATTTGGTTTTGAAATATATAGGATTCCTCATGATTAGGATGTTCCTTAACTTGTTTCTTGGCAACTTTCTTGTCTTTTTTGGCGAGAATTCTGGACTTGACTGTTGATAAATCTGCCTCAGAGGGTCTGTGATATTTAAATGGTTTGACGGCCTCTAGTTTTGGAATGTATATTTTCGGTTCCTGGAAGTCCATTTCATGGATCTTGAAATGTTGTCTGAAGTTGTCCATCCTCCTATAGCTTTTGTTACATATGGTACACATAAATTTGCTGGGCTCCCTGTGGGTCCTGGTCACGTGTCTGTGGAGGGATTGTTTGTGCTTGTAAGTTTTTTTTGCAAAAATACAAGTTATGTGGTACTTAGATGTTTGGGAGCTTGACTCCAAGTAAGACCAATGGATGGCATGTCAGCTTTAAGCATGAGACAGGAAACCATCTGATGGCCCTGAATAGTCTCTTCCTATCCCCATACTTGTTAAATGGTTTTAACCCTTTTCTTGGTCAGATCTCGCCCCCGATTTGCAGCAAAAATGTGTTTTCCTTTTATAACATGAAACTTAGAGAAAGAGCAAAGCAGACAAATAGTTACATATGGGTGCTTGTGGGCAATTGGAGTGGGAAATCATTTCACAGACAAGAAAAGTCACGCCACCACATTTTTATGTCCTAAGTCCGTAGCAGACACAAGACTCTTTCTTCATTTCTCCTGACTTATGATGAGAACACTTTTCATTTGTCTATTGATTTTATCAGCTAAAATGTGATTTTAGTTCAGCTGACCAAAAGTTTTGCACAGCTCATGTGATCACTTATATCTGTCCATCCTTCCGTTAGTCATTCTGTCCGTCCATAAACTTTTGCTTGTGAATGCAATACAGTCTACATTTTTCAAGATAGCCCCATGTAACTTTCAGGACTTCTCAAGTGTATAAAAAAATCTAGGTTGAGTTTAATATTGGTGATGCCACATACAGTATTATGTAATGTATGTCACCAGTTATGTAAAGTTGAAATAGGTGATTTTGTAATAGCAGGATGTAGCTTGGACACGGATGGTAAAGAGAATTAGTTGAACCTCCCAATCAAAATGGCAAACATTTGTGCTCCACCAGGTCTTGGAAGTGGATGAGTGCTAAGCGTATAGCCTCCAGTTCCAACCAGTTTATGTGGGGAGACACGAACTACGCCGGCCAAGTCCCAAACGCTGTTTGGCTCTCCACGTGAGCTTCCCACCTTGAGTGAGAGGAGTCCGTGTAAATGGTGAGTTGGGCCTGAGAAGGTTCCAGCATTTGTGCCGTCCTGATTTTCTCCCTCACGATCCACCACAGAAGGTGTGGGTGATCCTCGTTGAGCATTGGGCCCTGGTCTCTTGTTCATCTGCCCCGCAGAGCATGCTGCAAGGGGCGATGGTGAAGACGACTGAGTGGGACCTAGGAGTCCGTCGAGGACAGGGAGCCCAACAGGGCAAGCCATTTTTGTGCCAAGCAGACCTTGTCAGTCAGAAAGGGTCTGAGCAGGGACTGAAGTCTCTCCCACCTGTCTTCCCAAGGATGATAGATGTAGGCAGCTAGGGCGAACTTGATGCTGAGAAAGAGGAAAGTCTGCTCCGGCCAAAGACTGGACTTGGGTAGGTTCACTATCAGGCCCAAGCATTGGCCAAGTTTCAGAACAGTCTGTGTGTGATGTTGAGAATCCAGGTGCTGAAGCGCTCGGATAAGCCAATCCTCCAGATGCACATGAATGTGAATGGCTGAGCAGTAAAGACAAGCAGCAACTGTCTGCAGGAACCTGGTAAACACCAGCGGTGCAGTGGCAAGGCCGAATGGAAGCACCCTTAACTGGTAGACTTGGCCAGCTAATGAGAACTGCAGATATTTCCGTGAAGTCTCCATGATTGGCACATGGAAGAACGCCTCTGTGAGATCCAGGGATGTTGTCCACTCCATAGGCTGCTACCAATTGGGGGGTCTCCATCCAAAAGGATGGGACTTCCAGGAAAGTGTTCAGCGTGGACAGGTCTATGACCGGATGCCATCCTCCATCCCTCTTGAGGACCAGAAAGAGTACGTTGCAAAAGCCTGGAGTACCATGATGATTGACAAGCTCTATGGCGCACTTGCTCTGAAGTGTCTGAACCGCCTCTAGGAACACCGATATTTTGAATTCTGTGGCGGGCGGTTTGAACCACTGGGGTTCTCAGCTTAATGGAGGCCTGTCTTCGCCAAAAGGCAGCCTTTAGCCATGTCTCAGCATGTTGAGAAAGAGTGAATTGTCTGTGATAGACTCCCAATATGCGCGATATGTGGTGAGCCAGCCACCGACCGGGCACTGCGTGGAGTAGAAAAAAAATTCAAACTGTGTGGCTGTTGGCAATCCTGAGACAGGCGATCCACTATGCAAGAGTCAGGAATGCCTAGGCTTTCCTGTCTTCTTACCTTAACTGGAATTCTTGCCCTTCCTGGATCGCTCTCCGCTCTTCCCAGGTAGTCATATCCCCAAGGGAGCACGAGTCAAGGGATGAGTAGGTGCGGTCTTGGAAGTGCCATGCTTTGGGGCTGAGGCGGCCAAGGACGATAATGACTGATCAGAATTGGTTAACACCTTTGAATGGGCCAGATCAGCTGAGCGGGCCTGAAGGTCCTGTGCCCGGTGGACAACCTCCGCCATCTCTCCTCCGAACATTGTTTTGAAGAAGAGCGCCCCCGTGGGGGCTCGAGGATGCAGAGGATCAGGCAACTTCTGACCCGGCCACCTGTGTACGATTGACTGAGAAATGGGCAGACAGGAGGGGTCTAGAGGGGGTTCGGAGAACTCTTGAGCCTCAATGCCAAGGGAGAGCTTGCTCACAAGAAGCAGCAAGCTGCTCGGCCAACAGAGTCTGCTCAGTCTCGGCAGCAGCAGCAGTGGCCAATGCAGATGAAGACAAAGTCTCCAACCACAACGGCTGTTCCTCATGGAGCTCAAGCTCCACTTGCCACTCAAGAGAGAGGCAGCCTACCCAGCTCAAACGTGGGGACCATAGGGAGTGCCAACTGCTCGCTCTCCTGCAAAAGCAGCCTGAGGTGCAGAAGGGACTGCCTTTACTGCAGATGGGGGAACAAAAGGTGTCCCCTGGACCACCGTAGGTGTCGACATTGCCGCGGCCAAATACCCTCTGACGGCACAAGGCGCCTCTGCAGGTCCAGATGTCTTCCCTCTATTACCTCTTTGCCTTTGTTTATGAACTGAGCTCCCTGTCCCGGGAGCTGAGGAAGTAGACTTAAGCACTGGTGGTTTTTCGGGCAATCCGGACTTGTGATCCAAGCGCTTGGAGCCAGTCGCTCATACTGGGCGAGGTACTACTGGCTTTCCGTACTTCTTGGACCTACGATCCAAGCACTCAGACTGGCTTAGGTTCTGGAATATCCGGATGGGAACCCAAATGTTTCCGTTCCGGACACACAGACACACAGGTTTGTGTGGTTGATGTGCCAGGCGCTGGGACATGGAGGACCGAGATCTCGACATTTGCAACCTGTCTTGGCTGATTTCTTCGAAGTGGACTCCAAAGAAGAAACAGCCTATTGAGAGAGGACGAGCAATGCACAGAGCATCTCAGCCTGCATCTGCATGCTCTGCGACATAGATCCAAAGTAAGGGCAAGTTTTGGGTCAGTGCCAAGAGCAGCAATGGGTGCCTTTTGGGGTACAGACAGGCGCTCCTGATCCCCATGAAGTGATCACTTGCTTTGCGACTTTCGACTCTGATGTCTCTTCGCCTTGCTCTCCCGTGGAGTTTCAGGTGTCGAGACATCCGTCATGTGGAACTGTGGACAAACCAAAGAAAGTCTACACGTTCTTTCCCATCAGCCACATGAGACTGTGGAGGAACCAAAGTGAGTCTATGCTTTTTATCGTGGGGAGTTATTTGCATGGACTCAACTGATTCAGGTTGCAGATGTCGAGATCCCGTCTCATGTAGGCATTTTGTAGCTACGGCTTGCTGCCTACACCTGGCACAACCTGACTTCCTCCGTGCCTGCTTGAAGAGCAGCCATTGGGCCTCTCCCCATCCTGACAGTATTTGCAAGTTGCTTGTGAGAGCAAACTTGACCCAACTGCAGGTGACAACGATAGCAGTATGGATGGTCATCCCAAGCTGCCATGAAGTGGTTCCAGGAGTCCAATCTATGTTCACAATCCAACAAGGACAAGGATGCAGACAGAGTGGTCACTGGATCAACACTCACAGCCTGACACCAAAAGGAGGCAATAGCCTGGTGTGCACCGCTTTCCCTCTCTCTGCGATCTGTTTGCGGAGACACCCATCTTCAAAATATAGGTTTAAAGCCAATCAACCAGCTTTACTCCCAACTATTTCAGTGGTATCCGAACACAGAAATCAGCTTTCTAGGTCTGTGAAGAATCTGCGACTGCTGATTAGGGCATTTGTAAAGCACTGAAGCAGTGAGTGTGAACAAAAGTTCACAGAGCTTCAACACAAAAAGGCAAGCCAGTAATGGCGCCCAAAAGAGGAAGGATGATACGGGGAGCATGCGCACTGGGAGTCACCACCAGTTCCATAGGAACCGAGAGATGGCGCCACAGGACTGTCAGGTTTTCAGGAATCAAGTGAGTGAAAACTCGATTTCGTGGGCGTTCGACTCAGACATGGAGGTCTAGGCAAATGGTGGTTGAGAGGTAATGTTAAGTCACTAATAGTACAAAATTTGCACTTCGACACGGAACGCAGTCTTTTTATGGGAGGTTCACTGGAATGTGTCAATGAGTGGACTGTTTAGAACCTTCCAAAGCCTTCATATTTCACATTTTAGGCTCCTGTGAACCATCTGTTGGTGATGTTCTGAGTCAAATTAATGCTGCGACCAATCAGCATGCTGCGAACTATGATTTGTTATATGTCAAGCTGCTGCAGTTGTTTATGCATGTAAAAGAGATAAACAGGAGGACTGTAACAGTCCTACATGTATGTGCAGCTCACCATGTAAACAAAGACTTTTTTTTTTGGCCTGCCTTTCATATAAAGTGTGTAAAGTTGCCGTGTGACTTTGGAAATAAGCTCAATGCCAGGCAAAGACAATCACTGAGAGGGCCTTTATGGAAGTCCCATCATCACTGTAATATTAGGTCTTACCACCAGGAGAGCCGAGAAAAGGCCATCCTCAGTGCTTTTTGCTGAGAAATGCCAAGGAAATTTGTACAAA
The DNA here is from genome assembly GCA_964020975.1 of Hermodice carunculata. NCBI lineage: Eukaryota > Metazoa > Annelida > Polychaeta > Eunicida > Amphinomidae > Hermodice > Hermodice carunculata. The sequence continues at coordinate 14,810,944 of OZ026629.1, forward strand.
AATCCTTTTCTTGGCATCTCTTGGCAATTTTGTAGGTATCTTCATGATGAATTTGAGTCTTTTAACCATTATATGTTTAACAGTAATGAGCCAATGACTATAGCGGTGATTAGCACCTTAAGGGTTAATATATGAAATAAGACAAAACCATGAATATTACATGCATGTTCTTTCCCACATTTAATAAGGTCTTGCTGAAGCATAAAAACAGTGATACCTTTCAAATAAGACCATCCGTACTGCCAGCAAAATGTGGTTTTATGCTGCAGAGGGCCTTAAATTAAAGGTATATTTGGCAAAAATACCACAAAGTGGCATGAAGCTGTAAACAAAAACGTCTCTTGCCATACATGTAGGTCTTACAATCTGGGTCCACTGTGAATGTACATGTATTGTAAAACTGTCACCATTAAAACAGGCTCTATTATTTAGAAGTATCTTACCAAGAGTCACTAATATCTAGAAGTACATGAGTCACTAATATCTAGAAGTACATGAGTCACTAATATCTAGAAGTACATGAGTCACTAATATCTAGAAGTACATGGCATTTTCACCTAGTTATATGGAATACGTGTATATTAGTCATGAACATCCACTAGGAGGGTCATAACATGCAGAAAAGAACATAAGAATGTAAACATACGAGAAAATATTTATTTTCTAAGCTAATACTCCACAGGAACAAGTACATATTGATAATCTTTCCTGCAAATGTAACATTTACTCTTGTAGTCTATTGTGTGGTATCTTTCAAGCGTATTTTTAAGAATTATGCCACTATGGACCTTTTCATTCAAATCTGCTACATGTGTAAGTAGTGACTGGCGTAACCCACAGGTATTTTAAGTTCATTTGTAAGTCATGGCTGCTTCTGCATTCTTATTTTCAAATGTAGAGGGCAACTGAAATTTTTTGTTCTCTGTCAATGTCCTGTCAAAATTTGTACGAAAATTCTTTTCTGAGCATTTTTGCTGAGAAACGCTGAGGTAAGAATAAAGGAGAAAGGTACCTCCGTGTTTCTTGGCAAAAAGGCTGAGAAATGCTGAGGGGGAGAGTAGCATTTCAGCAAATATCGGCATGTTTCTGCAAAAATGCTGAGGAATGCTGAGATATATCAGACAAACTTTATTCTGTCAGCGTTTCTCAGCAAAATTGCCAAGAGATGCCGAGAAAAGGATTTTTGTACAAATTTCCTCGGCATTTCTTTGCAAAAAGTGCCGAGGATGGCTTTTTGTCAGGGTTTTGGCTCTCCTACATTATCATTCAGGTACCAGGTTATCAAATGTTGCTCAGGACAAAGTCACTCGGGGGGTAATCTAGGATTTGGCGAAAAGGGCCTTTTTGGATAAAACTTGGGAAGCAATTTTGTACGCTTTTGGGAATCCTGCATGATTTTAGATAATTTCAGAGGATTGGGAACAAATTTGGAGCTTTTTCTTCAAGTTGGGAAAAATAAAAAGGCCCCTGAAACTGTGGTAGAATAACCCCTGTCACTAATGTGCAATTCCAGTTTAGCCATTTGTACTATTTTGTGAAAGTAAACCACGGACCTGTTCTCACTAAGGATGTGCTGAGTGCAAACACATTTGTCTTGTTAATTTTATCTATCAAATGCAAGACAGGAGTTAATTTGTTAATGTTTTGTACATTCTGTGGCGAATACTTCACATAAAGCTGGGTTTCTGTTTGCCTGAAGGTCAGGAAGTTGTCTATTGCTTGTCCCCCTTGAATTGCACTGGTGAGTGGCATGGCATTGCTGGAACATGAATATAACCTGGCCTCCTGTTTGTTTAATTGCATGTGATGAATTGGCTGCCTGGCCGACAGGTGAAAATGACAGGAGTGTGGAAGCCATCTGCTGTTTGATGTTCGTTTTTTGGTTCAATTATGACATCTGTATTGCCAGAATATTCTTTATTAAAAAAAAAAAAAATCCACCCTCACTAAGTAAATCATGTGGAACATCTATTGATGACAGAGAGAAGAATACCGAAGCACTGGTAGTCTTTTTTTGGGGGGTGGGGGTGGGAGCAAGAGGTAGCGATATCAGACCAACAGGTGCATATGGGCATTGCTGCATTTGCTCTGTGAATAAAATTGAACTGCACGTGTTTACTGGGCAATATGATTTCTGTGATGAAACAATATTTGATGTGTAAATGAAGTGGACCAAAAACATCCAGTTCAGGAGTGGCTAGATGCTGGTTTTTACAAAGGGCCTATCAAGGCCAGTGTGCTATGCCGCTGCTAACTGTGTAAACTGTGGTCATTCACAGTCGGGGAGATGTGGATGCAAGTCTACTTGTATTATTAAAGGCAAACAAGCACAAAAAGGATGATGGGATAGAAACCTGTTTACTGAAGGTTTGATGGAAAGTAAGCACAATCCAAGTTGTAGATTTGAAGCTGATCATAAGGCTCGGGACTGTATTTCTACCAATCTGCATAAATTGCAAAATACAATCAGGAGTGAAAATGTGCTGGCTGTGGGGAGAGGCAAATTGAATAAATTTATTGAGAGACAACAGACAGGTGGTGGTGGGGGGGGGGAGGGGGAGGGGAAGGGGGATGGTTCCCTTAAATCAAAATTTCCAGCATCTATTTCACAGATCCCAAGCAATTCATATAATGAATGTATAATGATATGTAATTTTTAGCTCTGCTGACCAAAGGTTGCAGAGTTTATGCGACCGCTCATGACTGTCTGTCCGTACATCCGTCCCTACTTAAAGTTTTACTCATTAGTCCACATTTTTGGAGTTAGCCCAATATAAGTTTCAGGACTTATAGGGTGTATGAAATCTAGGCCCCTTTCCATATTGGTGGCGCCACCTACGTTATTATGCTATATAAGGGTCAAAATGTGAAAACCTGGTGAAAACTCTAGCATCTTTAATTTTTGGCAGACCTTCACCAAATTTGGTGGGATTATGGGGAAGGTCAAAGTCTAAATTGCTGGTGATACAAGTGGCACAACCTATAATTTGATGGAAATTATTAGCCAAAATGTGTTTTAAGATGTAAAATTCCATATTTGGAAAAGTAATTGGATTAGACTTGCCAAATTTATATCATGAATGCTGTGCACCCCACAATTTTTGAGATAGGCCTATATAATGTTAAGGAGTTATAAAGTGTATAGGAATCTTTGTCGACATCAATGTTGGTGGCGCCACCTGGCTATAGTATTATGTAATATACAGGTCAAAATGTATAAATCTTGTGACTGCAATACTGTCCACAGTTTTCTAGTTAGCCCAATATAACTTTCAGGACTTATAGGGTGTATGAAATCTAGGTTCATTTCAATATTGGTGACGCACCTGCAATATTATGTATTATTATTACCTATAATTTGATGGAAATTATGAGCCAGAATGTGTTTTAGGATATAAAGTTCCATATTTTGAGGTGGGAGTCTCACCAAAAAAAAAAGTCTTGCTTATCTGTGTCCCAGATTCACATTCCTTGGAAAAAGACCTTAAGTCAAGTACTGCACCCGACTACCTATACAGTTCAATCTCAGCTTGCAACTGTGATTGATCATATTACTGACTGGCATGATCTAGTACTTCCAACAATGACGAAGCAAAATTAAAAAAGAGGCGCGGAGGGGGGGGGGGGGGGGAGAGGCTGGATTTATTAAGTTTGAGCATGAAAACATGAGTGGTGTCTGGTAACAGAACATTGTCTTGATTTGGTGAATCCATGCTGCAGATCAGCAAAGTGAAGATAGGTTGAAATCCAAAGAGCACCCTGGTTTTGTACATACGGAGACTTCTCTTCTCCCACACCCCCACCTCCACCCGATCTGTTGTCTGCTGTATTTCGAGATCAGTATCATTGTGAATGTGAGGCCTTCATGATGTACTATGTACGTACAACGGTGCCTGTTTACCAGTGTTTTGAAACTTCATTGGAAAATTTGATAGAGAGGTCAGTCGGGTCAACTCGAGTGCCCGTGTGCAGCACACATGACGTGATATGTCAAAGCAGGATGCTTCTCTAACTGCAGTACATTTACTTGTGTCAGCAAATACTTCCCTGTGTGCACGGAGGTTGACCAAATTAATATTGGTAGTGGATCAAGATGTTGGCATTTTGAACCCAAAAAAAAATGAGCTGTGAATCTTGAGAATCAAATAATGTGTGCCGGTTTTCTTCCTACACAATGTTCATTTCCATATTTTTTTTTTTTTTTTTTTTTTAATACTGTAAGGATGTACTTTTTCTGTGTGGATGGAAATAAAAAAAAAAGTGCTTACGCTGTGTTTCGACAAATTTAGAGGTTTAGATGTCTGAGTGTACCTGTGCTGGTCAGGCCGAACTGGATTTTTTTTTGGGGGGGAGGGATATTGTGACAGCCTGCTGAATCTTGAATTTCTTGTATGTAATATCTTGAGAAATAGATAAGCAGGGATCATGAAACTTTTACAGTTGATCACCATTCTAGAAGTTTTTGTTGAGTGAGAAGGACTATTATAACCTTGACCCAATTATAAAGTTGTCAGGCTCAATTCTCTTTGCACTTCTTACAGGTGATACCTGAACAACCCTGTCAGCTAGGGTCACAAAACTTTTATGGTCGATCACCATTGTAAGATTGAAAATGGAGTTTAAAGGACAATGACCTTGACCCAAGTTCAAGGTCACCAGCATTGGGTTCCCTGTTATAATTTCTTGCATGATATATGTAGAGCTAGATGAGCTTGGGTTATAAAACTTCTACAGTTAATCACAGTGTTGTGAAAGTCTTTGTTGGATGGAAAGGGCGATGACCTTGATCCAATTTCTAGGTCAGTGAAGTCAGTCATCATTTTTGGAAGGGGCAGGATATATGAACAAACCGGTGATATATGTATCAGCTCAAAAGTCCCAACACTGTCCCAGCCCGGTGTAAGTCAGCGTATCTTATAACCAGATAAACCAGGATCACTATACAGTTGATGACACTTTCAAGAGTGTGCATCAAGTTCGAAGGACAGTGACCTCTTTTCAGTTTAAAGAGTCAGTCATCTTCCATTGGGACTAGAAGCCCTAATGTAGGCCAGAAAACCTTGTCGGCCGTTTGTTGCTTTTTTAATGTACATGTATTAAAAATGCGTTTAAACCAATACTTTTCTGCAAAGATTTTTTTGTGATGGCTATTACATCTGGATTTTCAAACTTGGGAATATAGCTTAGGTGGGTCTGTACCAAGTTTGTTCAAATGGTCATGTTTCAGTGATTTAAAAAAAAATTGTAGGATTTTTTTTTTGGTTTTGTTCAATCTTAAAATATCTTCTCAGAAACTGCTCAGCCAATTCCTTTGAAATTTCATGGACATACTTCTGGGGGCCCTCAGACCTTAATTAGTTCAACGGGTGGCACTGCACTGTTGTTTTTTTTACTCATTTTTGGCAGTTTTGTATGTACAAATTTTGCTGTTGTTCCCATTTGTGATGTCTATGAAACTGTCACTTGGATTTTACTGAAACTTGGTTGATGTGTAGCTTGTGGGAGGATTAATCAAAATTGTTCACTAAGTGGTGATACTGTGGATTCCTGATTTTATATTAATTTTTCAGTTTGTGTACCTGTCGGTTAATGGGTACATTCCTGTTGATTACTATGTATTAGACAGTGGGATTTGCAATGGAAACTAATTTTTTTACTTCCTCACAACAACCTCATCCCCTAGGCTACAGTGGGACTTATTATGGGTTGAATATCAAGGTCAACAGAGCATTATAGCCATTGGCCTCTTGTTTTTTCTTCGCTCCCTGTGTTCGTTCCCTAGCTCTGGTTTCCCCATTATTCTTCATGGATACATGTCAGAACATGCGAGGGTATTTCAGACTCCTAAACAAACATCTTCCGGTGGTTACCAACTGGAGACCCATCATTAACTTTCGGCATGATAAAGCCTGTTTGCAAAAATTCCCAGTTTCATGTGTGTGACAGTAAAAATAAAAACAAATTATGAAATATGGGTGTGCATGTATTTACGTGTTCAAAATAGGCAGCAACCAGAGGAGGCAAGGACAGTACAGAACGGATTTGACAGGTTGGATATTGATCGTGATGCTAGCCAACTATGGGACATCCAACTTTGAGAGATATAAATTACCATATATATAGGAGAATTTTTTTAATGAATTTTTTAGTCTCTTGGATTTTTCTGTTACCTGTGCTGGTAACAAGTAAATTTACAATTACGTACATGCTCTGCACTCCCCCCCTCTCCCCCCCCCCCCCCATGTTTAGGAGGCTTGTTTATTTTTACCTTGAACGTACTGTTGAAGGTTTAAAACTTCACAGCTGTGTATGTGTATTGTTATAAACACTAAGGTGTGATAGCATCATGTCACTGCTTTGGTCCATGTGGGTAAAAGTAAGTTTTACCATGGAGAACAGTGTGAGATATTGACTTAATTGGCTTAACTTGCCTTGCCAGTGTAATACCCCCCCCCCCCCCACTTTTTCTGGGGTAAAACCCATTACATACAGCATTGAGGGCAAAGCAAACATGTAAACTGAGAAGTCACTCATGTGCTCATGCTGGATGAAAAATTGGGATAACTTCCAGGGGGGAGAGTGAGCGTGGAATATCACTGCTGTCCTTTTTGCAGAGGCCACGGCGACCAGGTGTTCACATGAAAGCTAGTTTACCAGGGACTTGCGTGCCTTGGGATAGTGTACAATTTTGGTTTTTGACGTTACCCTAATCATCTGTATTAGCACCGGACTCGCCAAGGAGGGAAGTTAGTTGGGTTTCAATGGCACGAGCCTCAGAATGGCCAGAGACTGGCTATGTGGCTTGCAACTGGCCTGAGCTGGTTGGCAAAAAGATGTAGCACACGATTCCTGACCAGCATATCACAGTGTTGTGTTCGCAGTTTGACTCAGTGCCAGCTTGTGCCACGATGCATGTAATTTGTCTGCTTGACCTTGGGCTGACCTTTGGGTCAACATCAAAGGTATGCATGTATGGGGGTCAAGATGGAACCCACCCGAGACCCAGCAAAGTGTCGGCAGGGCTTAGTTATGTGTAGTTGTTCCCTTGCTGACACCTTGTTAGCAGTTTGCTTGCCTCTGATGCAGTTTGACCAATCAGACAGTTCCCCCCAACTGAGGGACTATTTTCGAGGCGGCTGATACTATGGGTCATGACCCCAGGTCTATTTTAAGCAGCCGGCGCTGAACTTGGGGCTGTGATGCAACTGAGGCCGTAGTATGTGGACACTGTAAATATGTGCAAGTACTTAGATACATCAAATGGGTTTCCCATGGCAAAGCTCTGAGCCAACAAATATGGGCAAAGAAAATAAAAGGCCCTAATAGGTGTGAGCAGCTTTTAATGTATACACAAGATTGATCCAAATACCAGCACCTCTGGACTGGCAGGCCCTGAGGAGATTATTCCTGACCTGGCTGTGCCAGCTATTAAGGCCCGTGTGGGGACAGCACATGTTAGGTGTTTGCTTGGCAGGGCCTGTCAGACTTAGAAATATTATACAGGCTGTCGCTCTGCGTTATTTGTTGATGTGTTAAGAACTGGGAGGGGGGGGGGGGAGGGGGGAGGGGGGAGGCTGAGGCTAAGGCTAACAGATCAAGCAGGTAACAGCAACTCAGGTAGATATTGCACCACCATGTCAAGATAGTGGCCCAAAGCTTGCTGGGTGCCAGTGGATTATGTGAAGTTGTGTGTGTGCTTCAAATGTGAGCCTGCAAGGTTAATTTCACTGTCAATGTTTACTTGTTTGGGTTTCCTGACCGCCCAGTCATACGCTGTATGAACGAGCAATAGATCATATCAAGACCTGTGATGTGTACTCCTCATCAGGATGATGAATGATATCACCACCAGGGGTCACCAGTTGCTGGTGACTAACACTGGCACTGGCAGATAAGACATGTAGCTTTGGATCCAGTTACGGCGGTGTTCAGCAGGTGGCCGGTGAGTGACGGCATTCCTGTCAGGCTGTTATGCTTGGAAAATACTACTTGACAGAGGCCCAGTATGCACGAGAGTACAGGCACAAAGTATTGTAGTGTCTGGAGGGGGGATGGGTGGCTCCCAGTATGCTTTTACATGTGTTGTGATTTTGTCCTAGTACAAGGTACAGAAAATCGTAAAATTTAGAAATAGTGGCACGTACAAGGTACAGGAAAATGGAAGAGTCTTTCAGTATGTAAGTCCACTTAGTAAAAAATGCACAATACACCAGTTCAGAAAAGCACCCCTGTACCGTCTGCTACGCAAAAGATGTAGAATGCCACAAAAAGAAATGTCCATAAAATCAGTTTTGCTTGGACAAGTAAAGTCATAAATTTGGGGGCTGCACTGTCAGTAAGGGCAGCCAAAATCAGTATTGCACTCCTGCAGTGTAACTGGGCACGTGATCAGGAGAAGTGGCAAGGTGACAAAAACTTCAGCGTCTCTAGACAGAAATGCCAAATAAGTTGATTCGGGCATAATTTGTATATTTGCAACAGAAGTATGTCACTGTGCTCGACAAAGTAAGCTTTATGATTGAACAAATAAATGTGTTGTTTGAAGATTTGTTTTGTGTCCTACTGACAGACTTGCACAGTGTAGAGTTCATTAGGTGACACTTTAAAATGGTTGTGCTTGGGAGATCTAGTCTTTAAAAAATTGTAGCCAAAGTGAGTAACTACAATGTATAAGCAAAATTGACAACAAGTTTGTTGTGGCCAATAATTCATTTGAAAATATTTTAGCCATCTACACATTTCATCAGCCAAGCCAAGAAAGTAGCATTGAGCTACATACTTGGCTAATGATCAGAGTAGTCCCTGGTTGTGTCTTCCTGTGTTACACCCTATGACAATAAAATATGCTCAATCCAGTCTGGAAATTAGTCTCATGTAAAACCTCAGGGTGGCGTAGTTCCTGGAGAGAAGGGTACGTCACTTTTGACACGAATGATTCCGAGATGCAGGGTGCTTGCTGGTAAAGAACAAAATAGTATACATGGAAACTGTTTATGAATCTTAAGTTACTTTTATATATTGATTGATTGATGGTAAAGAACAAAATGGTATACATGGAAACTGTTTATGAATATTAAGTTACTTTTATATATTGATTGATTGATTGATTGATTGATTGTTTGTTTCAGAATCTGGTATGGCATACGAGGTGAGCTTACTTGCATTCAACAATGAAGGGGACGGAGAAATGGTGTCACAGAGCATCATCATGCCGAAGAACGATTCAAGTCAAAATAAGACACTCCCCCCTCCACCTCCTCCACAGGACATAGAGGCCACGCCTCTCAATGATACTGCCATCCAGGCAGCCTGGAAGCAGCCCATCCTGACGGAGGGCATTGTGTCCTACACCATCCGGTACTATCCGGTCATGAGCGAGTCTGACGGGCAAACTCCGAATTCCACTCTGTACAAGTACATCGAGAGGTAGGTGTTGCGTTGAAACAGACATGGGTGAAAATGCTGTAAGGCTCTGCCATGGCAGATTACTGTGCATCAACATCCCACTCGAGAAAATGTTGATTGCCACAGCCAGAGGCCAGGACTGCCCTCCACCGAAGCTCAAATGTCTGCGGTCAAGGGCAACCCGAGTGTTCCTTTTTATGTGTAGATTCCTTTTATGCCAGGTCTTGGGTTCAGCATAGAAATGAATTGTATGATAGTTATAAACATTGCATGCTTGACATGCTGTGATATTTTTGGGGTTATTTTTTTTTAAAGTATTTTTTTTTTTAAATTTGTTAAGTGCAAGTTAACTGGTATGCATATTAACATACCCAATACGTGCCTTTCTGCCTTAAGACCATGGGGTAGTGAGCATTCTTCCACAATTGTATGCTAAATTTTTAGTCTGAGCTTAGTCTCCTGATGCTACAGTTCATTTTATTTGGCACGTTAAGTATTTTTCAGGGTGAAGTTTCCCCTAAAATTTCGACAATTTGCACTGTATGTTCATTGTAATATAAGACAAGACAGAAACACTGAGGGGTTGCATAATGCACAAATCTCAATGTACATGTGTCAGTCACCTTTGTCCAGTGATCATGGTCTGTGTCTGTCATGCAGTGATACTGACGAGATGGTGCTGACTATGCTGAAGCCCTACACGACCTATGCATTGATGGTGCGCACAAACACAGCAGAATCTCATGGTCCCTTCAGCAGTGAAGTACGGTGTCTCACAAAAGAAGCCAGTAAGTTCTCATTTATTTTGCCTTGGTGATCCCACCCTCACCCCCTGCACCTGCCGAAAAATTAAAAAATTAAAAACCCACATAACAAACTCCTTTGAATAGTGTTGGGAACAAACATGCAGAAGTCTGTATAATTCAGTGCAAATCGACAAGGTTTAAAACATTTTTGGAATGTTGAGTAAAAACAAAAACGCAAAAAACCCCAACAAATCAGTCAAATTTGCATTGTATGTATCATCTCAGTTGTGCCCTATCAAATGCAAAACATTGTGTGTGTGTGTGTGTGTGTTTGGTGAACTTGTGGTTCAACAATTTTGAGTTTCTGTATTTTGCAAGAGTGAGAGAAGAAATGAAAGTGTGTGTGAGGGTGCTTGGGTACAGTGGCAGTTCACGGCTTCAGAAAATACTTAGGTGGTATGTGTGTGCCTTCTGGGGGTGTGTGGTGAATGTGTATTGGTCAAAAATTACAAAGAAGTCAAACCTACTCACTGCATAGTGGAACAACGTCAGTAACCAGCCCCATGTATCCATATGTGTTTGTCTCGTCAGCTTTGACGACTTGCTGTACCGGTCCTTTGTCTTTGTGTTTGAGAGGCAGTACAATATTTTGCCACTCTGTCGGAAATTTTCTTTCATAAAGCAGCGAAAAAGTAGTCATCGAGAAACTGCTTGTCCTTGAATGTATGGTAAGGGTCCCGGTAGTAAGATCACAGCATTAAGCAGTCCATTTAGATTTATAAACGCTAAGTTACGAAAGATCCAAGATGGAAGAGCCTGGGTTTCACCCATCAGCCATGTTCATGTGGTGCAATGTATTGTCTTTGGAGTCTGGTGCTGTTAGGTTTACAGGACGTGCAAGTTGCCACAACAACAGGTCTTCCTCCAGACGTATGTGACCTTTTGTGACTCTGTCTTGTTGTTTCGTAATTATTGTGCGATGTGTCTCACAGACAGCATGGTCCTGAGACGTACATTGTGTAGGTCTCAGTGGTGCATGGCTGGCTGAGATCATCAGACAGGTCAAAAACAGTGGCACGTGGCATCGTCATTGATAACTAGCTCCAAATACCTGATGGTCTGGCAGGTCGTCCTCGTGTGTATTCTTTCTGACCACTCCGGTGACTCAATCTTGCATTGCATAACCCCGTGAAGTCGTAAACTGGAGATGATTGATTGTTTGTTTATGCAGAGCCTTCAGCCCCACAGAACCCGCACTGGACTCTGCAGGGCCCCACCACAGTGGAGTTCAACTGGCAGCCCCCAGAACACCAGAATGGAGAGATTGTCAACTACGTGATCCTGTACAAGACCAACCAGGACAAGAAAATTCACTTACAGTGGACTGCAAAGCAGGAGAAAGGTATACGTACATTCCCAAAGCACCACTGCAAGCAAAATGCAATGGTTAACGAACTATACATCCTCAGTGATGGTGAAAAAAAAAAAAGAAAAGGGGGAAAAAAACAGATGGGAGAGGAAATTGAACGTTTTGTTATATTGCTGTTGTATAGGAGTAATTGGTGCTCACATGGCAATAGGCGTACGAGTGCAGTTGCCTCACTGTTACAGTGATCCTATATTTATGTCTAGTCCCTTGGCAATTTAATTAGTAAGGCTGCGGCATAGAAAGGACATTTGTATGTAGATTTTTTTTTCTTTTTTTCTGCGAGGGTTGATGGGATCCACAGGTAAAGCAGATCGCTTGTGGAAACAGGAATAGGCTCTGCAAGTACACCTGGGTGCCCTATTCACCTGCTCCCCCCCCCATTTCAAAATATTGTAGGAGAAGTGACAAATCTGTAGTCACATTGTATTACAACAACCTTGTTTTCCCATTCCTTAGACTGAGTAATAAAGTTGAGTCACACTTGACAGGTGTGCGTCGTCTATGGTCAGTTTTCCCTTTTGTGCTCAAAACAGACAGTGAAAAATTGTGTTAGAACAGTTCTGGTGGGTGCTAATTGTGACCAGCTGAGTGATTCCCTCTACTTGATTCCCCATTGGGACATTAAGCCCCCTCCCTCCTCCACCCCCCATCAAAAAAAAAAAAAACGAAAAAACAAAAACAAAAAAAAACAACAACAAAGAAGCAGAAAAGTTTCTTCTGTTTAGAACCTGCCTCAGTCCTTTTTGTTTCTTCACCCCCCCCACCCCCCACCGTCAGCCAGATTCACTTTAAACTTGGTGGAGATGTGCCTTGGGTGGGTCTCTACCAAGTTTGTTCAATTGGTTACGGTCCAGTGATTTTTGGATTTTTAATGAATTTTTTTGTTCTTTTTTGGGTAAATCTTAAAAAATCTTCTTCTCCGAAACCGCTTACCCAATTGCTTTGATATCACACAGGAACACTCCCTGGGACTCCTAGTTCTTAATTTGGTCACCAGGTGGTGCTGCGATTTTTTCCTAATTCTTTATGAATTTTTGTGTGGTATAGCTATTTTCGACCTCTTCTCCAGAACCGTCACTCAGATTAAGCTGAAACATGGTGGATATGTTCCTTGTAGAAGGGTCAAACAAAGTTGTTCACTATGTGGGAATGCTGCAGATTCCTGATTTTTAACGATTTTTTCAATTCTGGTACTTGTCGGTCAATGCAGCTTTCCTATTGATTACTATGGAAGTCAATGGGCATTCTAATGCTAATTCACATTTTCAACTTCTTCTCCAAAACCGTCATCCAGATTGACTTCAAACTTGGTGGGGATACACCTTGAGTGGATCTCTACCAAGTTGTTCAAATGGTCATGCTCCATTGATTTTTATATTTTTTTTTGAATGCACCTTTACTATTGATTACCATGTAAGTCAATGGGCATTCTAATGCTAATGTACATTTTCGACTTCTCCAAAACCATTTTCCAGATTTGCTTCAAACTTGGTGGCAATGTACCTTGGGTGGGTGTCTACCAGGTTTGTTCCAATGGTCATGTTCCAATGAATTTGGATTTTTTTATGATTTTTTTTCAAAAATCTCTACAAAAGTTTTAATAGGAAAGTTTAACATGGGCATTTCTTGTAATGGTCATAACTTTAATAATATTGACCAGATTTACTTCAAACTTGGTGGGGATGTGCCTTGGGTGGATCTCTATCAAGTGTGTTCAAATGGTCATGCTCTATTGATTTTTGGATTTTTTATGAATTTGTTTGTTCTTTTTGGGGGGGGGGCAAACCTTCAAAATTCTATTCCTCTGAAACCGCTCACCCAATTGCTTTGATATCGTTCATAGACACTCCCGGGGACACCTAGTTCCCAATTTGTTCACCAGGTGGCGCTGCAATTTTTTTAATGAATTTTTTGTATGGTTTTGCTATTTTTCACTTGTTTTCAGAACTGTCCCTCAGATTAAGCTGAAATGTGATGGATATGTTGTTGTGGAAGGGTCAAACAGTTGTTTAGTAGGTGGCACTGCTTTGGATCCCTGATTTTTAAGGATTTTCAATTACGGTACTTACCAGTCAGTGGAGCTTTCCTATTGATTACTATGTAAGTCAATGGGCATTCTAATGCTAATTCACAGGACAACTGACACAAAATTTACTGTTTATTTGATAACTTGAGATCTGTTTTGAGTTAGCTACACATGTTAATTATTCTGTATGAAGGTCATGCTGAGACAGTACATGAATGACCTTGACCTTGTTTGTGGGGTCACAGTGCAACATACATGAATTTTACTCTTCATTATAACTTGAGAACTACTTGAACTTTGATGTTGTACATGTAAGTGTTCTTCTATAAAGGTCAGACTTACTCAGAACATGGTGTCCTTGATCCTTTCCCAAGTTCATAGAGCTGCAAGTGTGATGAATGTCAAGATCAGCTGAGGCACGGGCTGTTCACACAGCCCTCTTGTTTTTTTTTTTTGGCAAATGTGGGTAAGAGTGTAGTTTTTGACAACTATCAGCTAGAGTGTAACATAAAAAGATTCTCTCCCTGATGGTGGTGCTGCCTTACCCATGGGCATTTTTTGTGGGACATGTCTAGATCAGTTGAAAATAATCTTGGTACATTAAGATGTTACGTGAAGCAGTATCAAGCAGGAAAAAAACAAAACAAAAAAAAACAAAACAAAACAAAAAAAAAAAAAAAAAAAAAAAAAACAAAGAAAAAAGAAAAATTACCAACACCACACAAAGAAGCAGAATGTTTACCAAAAGACATATATATTATTTTTTTGGGGGGTGGGTGGGGGGGGGGGTAAAAAGTACAAAGGAGATTATAAACTTACATTGAACAACAGGAAATACGTGTATTTCATACATGGCCCTGTAGCAGTAGAGAACACTGAAGAACAGGTAAATAATATTTTGTGTCTGGTTGCAGGAACGGTGACCACTTCTCTCGTCGAGGATCTGGAAAAGAATACGGTGTATTTGTTTAAACTCCATGCTGTCAACAAGGCAGGTCAGGGGGCACCCACAGAGGTCATGACCATACAGACCAGAGGTACTGCCACATCTTCTGGTACGTATATATGCACATGGGTGTGCAGGGCTCTAAACAGCAAGCAGGTTATAAATTGGAATTCAATTTGATGATTACTGAGGCCATATAAATGTAATGCTTAGTTTATCACGCACTTTCAAAGATTTTGATCAGGAAGGGTTTTGATGCCATTTAATTTTTTTTTTCTGCCAAATGCCACCAAAAGTCTCATTAAAGTGTTAAAAATAGCCATGTGCTGCTGAATGCTGTATCTAGTAATTATATCTCCCTGTAGAACTCCCTGGGGAGACATTGTGTTGCTTGCCGTTTCGTTCACTTCTTGGTGCCGCTGGTGGTTCCTGTGTTTTATCGTACATGTATTCATTTTGATGTTTGCTATTGATCTTTCAATGTTGGCCATTGAGAGAATCCCTAACTGCACAATGGATTTAGTTGGAACTGGTTTATTTTACAGTGAAACCAGTGAGTGAAACCACTTCAATGCCCCAAAACCCTAAGCTTGGCATCATCATTGGAGTATCTATTGGAATTGGATGTATCATTATCTGCATAATTATCCTTCTCCTGCGAAACAGGTAAGCTGGAAGACATAGCTCTCCCCCCCCCCCCCCCCTGAAAATTTTATGAACTTGATATCACTGATTACACAGCAATCAGGAGGAATCCCCCTTTGGGTCTGTGATTGCACAATTTTCATTTTTTTTTGGCAGACTGCCTCATGACTTTCACTTTTATATTAGGGGACAAAATGCCCCCATCCACAAATTATCAATATCAGTTTTGTTACAATTGGATAATTGGATAAAAAGTTCAAGGACATTTGGATAAACAGGTCCCATTGAAAAATTAGGATGGTGACATTTTATATAATATCAAGTGCTTAACTGAAATGGGACCAAGGGGTTCTTCATCTTTTATGATTCTGCAGTCATAAACTCATGCTTCATGAAAAAGGATTGATACAGGCTATGCCTGTTTTGCAATGGTATTTTTTTTTTTTTAAATAAAATCTGTTTAAACCAAACCCGTGCACTGGGTTTTTCTGGTTTGTCAAAACAAGGCAGGACTGAAGCATGTACGACTGGTATATTTCAGATGCTTCCCTCCCAGGCAGGCAGCTCGGGAACAGACCTACTTGCCTCACTACAACGGTAACGGGAATGTACCGAACTACACCCGCCGCAGCCATAATGGGGGCAGTGGTGTGCGTCTGTCCGCAGAGTCCCACGAACTGGACAGCTTCCAGCCCATGTTGACTTACTTACCAGAGAATGAGCATTCAGACTCGAAGGTAATATGCAACTGGCTGCTGCAAGGTATCCATTGCCGCAGACATTTCTGTTGTGACACAGCAAGTTCTTTATAAATGGTTTTGTATTTGTTTGCTGTCAAAGCACAAGGTGAAGCCACGAATGGCAGGCAGTGTCAACAGGTGACAGCTAATGTTTATGTTACAGGTTCATCCTCGTCGTCGTCATCATCATCATCATCATCATCATCATCATCATCATCATCATCATCATCATCATCATCATCATCATCATCATCATCATCATCATCAAAGTGGATGTATGAGCCTGCAAGTTTTTATCTTAAAATACGTCCAAGCTTTTGATGTGCCGAGTGTAGTGTGCTTTTTGTCGTGAAAGACAATTTGAGCTTAGACAAGGCTAAATGGCTGTTAAGTCTGAGAGGCTGTGTCCGACTGGTTTCGTTGAGCAATTCAACTTGTCAGGGACGCTTAGGAAGACAGCTGAAGTCCTTATATATACCTGTGCGGAATTACGCTTGTTAGTGGCACACGTGTATTGTGTTCACATGAAAACCAGTTTGCCCGTGGTTAGTAGCTTTCCTCCACGCACGCTGGGTGCATTCTGCCAACAGTTTTTCCTCGGCTTATTCTGGGTGCATTGCAGTCAGCCTACGAAAGAAAGCTGTCGGTGCAGTGGTCCAAGGGTTTTAGTACACGGAGAAATATTATTTGGATCTGAACGGTTTCCCCCATTGCCTGATGAGATCAATTGAGATCAAAACCGGTTGCAATCTTTCCTCCAGCTATCAAGGCACTAGTCTTGTCATATACGATTATTTGGATGGTGTTACATCAGTGTTTTTAAAGTTGCCTGCACAGTAATTCAAAACATATTTATGGAAAGTGCAAAGTATTTATGGTGCCTGTACATTGCAGAATTAAAGATTTCCTTGCTGATTCATTCAGTGCTCAAATAAGTGATACTTCATCACTCCCCCCCCCCCCCCCCCCCCCCCCATTTGATTGTGATATTTAATCTGCATTGTGAAAGTCTCTTCCTCAGCAAAACCGTCACCGATCAACAACATACAATTCAAGGACTGACCTCAGAGAGTAATTTTGTGTAGCCAACAGAATTTTAGGTTCCCCGTCAGCTTGATTTTACCAGAAGGGATGATCGTAGACATTGTAGCAGCGTGTCATATTTTGCTAAAACAGTCACAAGATCTGGTTGTGCGTGCACTGAACGATCATTGATGCTTTGCAGGGCATGCCGGTTGGAGGTTTGAATGGACTAAGTGTACATGTTAATAACAGACTGAACCACAAACAGCAGCCCAACGGTCATGTAACCACTTTCCTATCAAGAGTTCATGACAGCAACAAGCAAAACCCTCAGGTGAGTGTGCTGTGGGAACCATGGCTGTGTAGCCTCGGAGATTGACAGCGTTGTGCTGTCGAGTGTGTGAGGACTGGTTAAGGGGGGGGGGAGGGGGAGGGAGTACTAGTGGAAAACTTTCATGGATTCAACTGATGATAAACGATGTGTGTTAATCTTTGGTAAGGAAATATTCATACAGTACTGTTTATTCATGCCTGCCCTACAAATTGCACTTTTCTCACGTGATCTAGCGTGTTATACAGGTGAAAACGAAGAAACCTACAGTGGTACCTATCATGAGAAACATCTCCAATGAGTGACCCCCTGGCTGGAAAGACCACCTTTTGAAATCTTCACTGCATACTTTTCGTCTGGACACTGTCCAGTCTGGGTGTATCATTGGCTTATGTAGCCTTTGTTTGGGGATTTTAGGGCAAAATTCACAAACATTGGTTCCAATTTGTTCTATATCTATGATATAACTAGTTATCATAACTGTGTATCAAGATGTTCAGTGGAAGTAGTGCTCTCCAGTTCTGTGTCAAAATGAAAAAAAAATAGGTGTAACACTCGGTTGCCATAGTAACCAAAGTATTGTTTCATATTCTGATATTTTGCAAAAAAAAACCAACCCATGTTTAACAACATGAAATGGTTCGCCACGGTCAATGTTGCATTCCTGAGACCTCTTTTAGTGCTAAGATCTTGACAAGTCAGGTCACAGATACGTTTATGCCTTTGATTTCTGCAAAATACATTGTTTGTATCAAATATAATTTGGGACAGTTGCCATGGCAACCATGTTGGTCAGCTTATTTGATAAGTTGGCCAATTACTGCTGTCTACATAGCCCCATGAATTCAGCACTAGTCAATTTAAACATGTTCATGAGCATATTTAGAAAGTTTGTGAGTGAGAAACTTTTGCCACAGGAAAGCTGCACATACACCTCAGAAAGTGTGTTGCCAAAATTATCTCAAGGTCACCTAAGGTCACGTGACATGGCTACCGTCTAGGATTTTTGCAAAGTGATCTAGGAATGCGAGTCCACGGTTTTGGGGACTGATGGGAGAGCATTAATTAAACCTCCTATGAGTTACCACCAGTTACCTGTCTGGAGAGACCACAGTCAGGTCATCCCTGAGGGTGGTCTTTCAAGACAGGTTTCACCGTAGTGCATACACATGTGACAAGTTTTGGTAAATTTGTTGCAGGTACCTTTGACAAGTGACCCAGGAAATGACCGAGAAAACAGTGGCTACCATAGCCCACATTCAGACCAAAGTATTCACAGGGATGAACTGGACAGTGTAGACACTGACCCTGCCCCTCCCGCCAGGACTGGTGAGGAGAGGCAGGCCACGGACCCGCAGGGCCCCCAGCATACGGGTAGCTGCAACACAGGGGAGCCCCCTGTGGGTCCTCATCCGAACCACGTGCGGCAGCCGCGTCTCTCATCTCAAAGCACTACAGCATCTCAGGGGAACGAGATGAGAGGCAATGGACAGCAGCAGTGGATGCGGCAGTCACAAGAACCTGAACACGGACTGCCAGCGTCGGAGCTTTACGCACCAAGGCATTCAGCTACCTCTACCTCAACCCCCAAGCATGCTAGTCCCCAGACCTGTACCTCATCACAAACCAGTAGTTTCTCAGGAGGCCACCAGGGGCAGCAGAGAGGGCACATACCCAACGGGGTTCACCACTCCACTTCTGCAGCCCAATCACGGCCCACATCAGACTTTAGTGCAGCAGTACCTCAGAGCAGGTCTCAGGGTTCCACGCCTGCCACCAAGCCCCTCCAGAACAGGGCCTGGTGTGCAGCACACGAGGATGCACTCAATTGGGTCGCACCTCACAACAGTGTTGACAGTCAAAATAGGACTGCTAGTGTAGCCAGCCAGCGTCGCTCCTACAAGGTGTGATGGGTGCCATCGGGCTGTGACGTTACTTTGATGTGTGGCCGCTCGCACACTGTGCCCTACATCTCAGGATGGGAGCATTTATTTAATACCAAGTGTGCATTTCTATGGTGTCTCCTCCAGAACAAACTTTTAGACACTTGGTCACTCGTTTCGGATGGATGCGGGTATTTTCAACATGTTTTTTTTTTTTCCCCCCCTTCTTTTACAAGACTTGAGTGAGAAAGGGACATCAGGAACAAAAACGTGCTACAGAGACAATCCACAGTGCAAACAAAATGGTGTGTGAGCCTAGTGGAATGGAACTCGGGAAATTTTTTTTTTCAGCTCTGCAGGAGTGGCGCCGTGAACGTACACAGTCATGGCATCTCCATGCAGGGGCCTCATTCAGGGCTGGGAGACAAAACCTTACTGTTGTCTTTTTGCTACTACTAGTGACATCATTTTCATACCCAAGTCATTTCTCGTACGGTTTGCCCACCACACAGCAGTCGACAGGCAAACTGAGCGAAGGTGAAGGGTCATTGGTACCAAGAGGGTTGGTTTGGGGGAGGGGGGAGGGGGATTTGCATGGGAACAATGGGGCGTTACTGGTTTGAAGTGTGTCGATAGTGGGTACAAAGGGTAACTGTAGACAACTCTAAGGACACAGGGTAAGTCAGGGTTATCTCATAAGACACATACCATGCAGGTATGGATTCGTTTATTGTCGGAGGAAGTGGGTTCCTGCCAAGATCCGCCTTGCCTTTCATTGGGTGTCGCTGCATTCAAGACAAGTATCTTCCTTGTCGTCAGGGAGTTCTGGCTGCGTATAGGCCAGCCTTTTGCAGGATGAATTTTTGTGCAGGGTGTAGCATAGGTCCCTCTCTGAGATGCATTTGGTAGCCCACAGATAACTTAATGTAAACCTCTCACAACTATGAATTCTTAACAGAACATGGAATTGGTAGTAAGTGTACATTTTGACCAGAAATATAACTTTGTTTTTCATCCAAAAGTATGACATGCAATACAAAATTTGATGCTGTTCGGCAGCTGTATGGAATTTTGTTCCCTCACAAGTATGTTTGTCTTGTTGTAAAACTGTTTTTTTGTTTTGTTTTTTGTTTTTTCGTCTGTTGAAGCATGTTCATATATGGTAAGCATACAGATCATAGGTATGTTTTTATGTAATCAATACCCATGTTTTGTTTGTATATGTTGTCCACATTTTATTTTATTGGTCAACCTACCCAGTCTTCCTCTTTGTGAGTAACAGATATGGTCTTGGAGCTTTTTTTTTTTTTTTTTTTTTTCCACAAAAATAATTTTCATAAAAAGAGAAAGATCTTACTGTCTTTTTTTTCTTTTAATGATCCATGTAAGAATACTTATATATAGTTGTTGCTCGTTTTTATGATCAATTTTACTCTCATGGAAACTTGGGGCCTGGGCAGCTCTTTTTATCAGTATATCAAAGAGATTTTGATCTGCCACCCAGTGAAAACAAGCTGATCTTCGTGCAGTGCCCGCTTAGATGACTGGTGCGTGTGATACCTCAATCCAGGGTTGTTCAGTCTGGCACTTTTACATAACAAGGGGATTGATGTTTATTGCAATTTTCATTGTAAAAAAATTTGAAAAAAGAACAGAAAGGAAAAAAAAAAGAAAAGAAAAAAATACTATTTGTGTAGAGCACTTGTACAGTGGTAGTGGAAATTGCACTCACAAGTTGTAGTGAATATGGTCTATATATAGGTCTAAACGATCCATGTAGACTCCAGTGTGTTAAGTGTGAATGTTCACACTGACAAAAAAAAAACAAACAAAAAAACTTGTATAAATATAGAATATTATATATTATTATTATTATCGTTATTGTGGCAGTTTTCAAGCATTGATGATACATAGTGTATAGAGTGACATGTTCATGACCAAAAATAGTCTGGAAACAAAACTTCCCGGTGTTTGTAAGGCCCAAGTGAGAGGCACTATTATTATATATGTGTGTATATATATATATATGTGTGTGTGTGTATATATATATATATATGTGTATATATATACATATACATATACATATATAGTGGTCCAATACAAACATACACTTCATCTTTACCCTTCCATGCATGTATGTTGCAGGTGGACAACACCAGGTGGCAGCATCAGTTGGTTGTCCAGTTGCAACTGCATCGTGTTGCTGGTTACTTGACGAGTTACTATGGCAACAGGTGAAGATTGCCACACAGTATTTTTAGAATAAAGTATGGACGAGTATAAATAATACAAAGTGGGTTTTGGACATCCATATTATAATATACACGGAACATGTATGTATATATTATATATGTGTGCTGTATATGAATAATAGGTGTCTAACGTTATTCTACCTCACATAATTGCAAAGCCTGTTTGTGGAGTCAAACTCAGGGAGCGCTACTTAAAGAGTCCACTCAGGCGTACCATGGCCAAATTCTGGGAACTGATCCTTTGTTTTCATTGTAATATGTTGTCTTCTTGGTTCAGATGTGTGAGCATCGACCACCACAGATGACTGATTTAATATGTTGTGTATTTCAAGACAAGACTTTATGGTTCTTGTGTGTTAAAACTTCAGAGTTGTGACAGAAACTCCCAGTTTGCCCACAGTTTGGTGTAGAGTTGCATAATCAGTCTCGGAAGGGTTCAACATGTATATGAGGGTTTTTTTTGTCTGTTTTTGTTTTTATATTTCTACGGGTGTATATTTTTGTTTACCTCATGTTCAATGCGTGTATTTTGACATTTTAAAACTTTGATACATCATCATGACAAGATTTAAATGGAAGGGAAGTAAAAACCGATGCTGCATTCATTTGATGCCAATCACTGTTCATCATTTTCAATTTGAACTCATCACATTGTATCGTGTCCTGTGTCTGTGTACAGAGTTTACTGTTTATATACATAAGGGATCTACCGTTGTAGGTAAAATTTTACTACAGAATGACCACTATTTGTTGTTGTTGGGGGAAGGGGGGTTTTAATCGTGAAGAATCTAATGTTTTATTCAATGTAATTTTTGCCAAAGCTGTTTTAAATTAGAAAAAGGAAAGAAAAACAGGATCATAGCATCTTAACTACCTCATTATCAACTGTACAACATTGACAGGGAAAATGAAGAAGCACAGATTGTGAGTTGCATTGAACTCCATTTTGTAAAATTTGACCAAAATGGCTGTTCCAAGTTTGGTAGATATTGAGAACATTTTCGGGAGGACTGAATCAGGTGAAAGCGCTGAAGATATCTTAAGGCGGAAGGTATGCCAGGGCCTACGTGAAGCACATTTGATGATACTGTGCACAAAATAAAGATGCTTGCCATGGTCTGCGGCTGAGCCCGGTGGTGTGTCCAGGTCATCAAGTGTGCAATGTTTAATTCAGAGATAAAAAAAAATCAGATTGTTTAAAAAACAAAGTTTCTCTCTCTCTCTCTCTTTTTTTTTTTTTTTTTAAATCTCACCCCCCCCCGAGATATGCTGTGCACATGCAAACTAATTCTGTTCTAATATTGGATGAAATGACTGTGTAGCTACCTCTTATTTGTTCAAGCACACTAGCAAGTGAAAGAAGTGACTGCAAGATGGCTCGACACGCCATGGTTACAGACGATGTAATGGGTCTGGAGTACAATACGCTGTATGTAAAGCTTACTGCCATGGAGGCCGAGATTTTGATACTTGGTGCTATATGTTCAATTGGTTGAGCAGAAAAGATGTGTGCCTCCATTGACAGAAGTTGGGTGTGGGTGTGACGATTGGCCATGCGCCATGTGGGACGTGACTGATGGGTAAACTGGTGTGTTTCTGTCCTGGGCCAGTTCATGTTCTGTATAATTATGGCCTGTGTAGGCACGTGCTAAGTTGTATACATTTCGAGTGGCATGCATCAGAATGCCCAAAAGTAGGTTGACTGGTAGGTGTTATGTTGGTCATGGCTATATGTTTTCACAGAAATTTTAGAGATCCATACAAGAGGGTTGACCTGAAAACAAAACAAAGAAAAAAAAAAAACCTTCAATAAGTACTGTTGCAATGTGTTGAGTCAAGTATATGGAAACTTACTTCATAGCTCATATAATTTATTGTATTATAACCGAATAGAGCTGTGACGGCTATATATAGGCAATCATGTGACTGTGGTATAGGACATAGCAGCTGCCGTCAAGTCACATGACTGATCACATGATGCAAATAATCTGTACATGCGACTTCATTTTGAAAGGAGGAATCAATACTCCGCAAGTTTTGGAACACCTCGAGAGATGATTACCAAATATTTCAATATTATATATTTTATATTTAAATTATTTCTCAGTGTACATATATGTTTAAAAAAAAGATAGTTATTTACATATCTGCAGTCGCCTGGTCGTCTTCTGGACCTCTCAGGCTGTTAGATAATCCTCGATGACCATAATATGAACCCAGAGGCAGGCAGTTTTTTTATTTTTGCACGAGTGATTCGAAAATTTGGGAGACTGTAAGTAGCCTGAGATGTGGAGCTGACATGCCTGTGATATGATCCTTGTGCTGGGGCCATAACAAAGTCCACTTTCAATTCAAGGCAGCTAAATACTATGTGGATTTTGCCTTTATGTCTCAGAGAGCAGTTTACTGATAAGTATTACTCGCATCCTCGGAAACTGTCTCTACTGCTCACATGGACGTGGGACCAGGCGCAACAACTGTGCGTTAAAGAGATAAGGAATTGTATATTGCCATGTGGTGCTTAGGGGGATAATTTCGGATGGAAGGAATGTTTCTGGCAGATGTAAAAAGTGTCAACAAAACAATTTTTGGAAAATGGCCAGGGAAATAAATTATTATTTTTATTTACAGGAAAGTTGCAACATAAGAATTTGGAAAATTGGAAGGATTTTCTTTCTTTAATTTTTACTTTGAAGCCATTGGGAGAATCTGTTTTTGGTTGAAGTGCTTTTTACAAATTCAGCTGTGGGGAGTGGGAGACTTGACGCAGCCTGCAAATGAAGGGAAGATTGAGAGTGGTTTATCGCACGATGAGTGCTTTTAAATACCAGAACAGTTGCGTGTCATCTGTGTGTGGTGTTTTAAGTTGAAACCGTTTCAGTGCTAAGTTGAAGACTGGAGTCAACTCCTTTCCTTGACATGTTTTGGGCACAAAACACACTGAGGAAAGATGTTGACCCATACTATTCCACTTTTGTCTGGAAATCCAGGCATGCTGAACCTTGAGCAAGAAGTGTTATTGCAAGGGATTGGAATATCTGATCATCATAATTCAGATGGATGCAACTGGTGTGACAAGCACGGAAGCGGTTTTGAAGGGACAAAGGTTGCTTGGTGTTGGGGGGGGGGGGAGGTGGGGAGTGGGTTGGCAGTAGAGACAGTTTTTGGTCCATGTCAACTGATGGTCTGTGCCAACACCTGCCAAAACAGCAGTTTGTCCCGTATGTGGTGCAGCAACAATCAATTTTGTGTATAATTGCAGGGTATGCCACACCGAACAAGAGAACGTGGACACACTTTTTTCATGTGTACACGTGTCAAACGGACATTGTAAATAATAGATCTGAATTCTTCCAAGAGTCACACTTTTGAGTTTTTTTTTTTAAATCAGGAGTGCCTTTTTTGAAAGATTTTGTCTTCAAAATGCATGAAACGTGTTTTTATATTCTATGATCTGGATGTGAAGGAAAAAAAAAAAAAAGGGCCTCAAAAAAGGCGGTTGTGTTGCAGGGGTGGGAGGTATATAGTGACTGATAGACACCAATGAGGCATGCTGCTTGCTGGCCATCTGGACTGCTTCAGGCTTTATGGTTGCATCTTTCTCTTCAATGTGGGCTGCCTTGAACTCGATAATATAATGGTATGGGTCAACAACTTTCACCACGATTAAAAAAAACAACAAAAAACTGGTGAGTTTTGACTTTTTTGTTTTTTTTTGTTTGTTTCCTTAAGTGGTGCCCACATAGATGTTTGCTGCTGTTTCCACGGAAAACTGCTGGAGGAAGCGGGAGCGGGGCATGGAGCTTCACACTTGACAGTGTATCTGCTGGTGGTATATGCTTGGCCAGTATGTAGTTACATCCGTGTGTTGTCGTGTGCACCCGTGCTGCTTTGCTGCAGAATCTCTCACAAATAAGTCTGTTGTGGCGGCTGCACAAATCCAGTTCTGTAGGGCGTATGTTTTTTTTTTTTTTTTTTTTTTGACGGCAGCACACGTGTTGCTTGTACAGTACAAAATCATTCTATCACAGGCATTTGGTTGTTTGCGTCTGGGCATTGCTTAGTGCTTGAACACGTTACTTACATGTACATTGTCAGCTGCAAACTCATGCAAACCCACCCAAGAAGATAACAAGAAACAAGAGTGTGTCTGTCTAGCCTTGCCTTTCTGTCATGCAAATGAAATCATTGTCAACCGCAATATTTTAGTCATGTGACTTGGGTAAGACATGGTGGAAAATCAACCAAACTTGTTAAGTATCTCAACAGAACCAGCATAATCAGTTGAAGGCATAAGGTTCAGCTGGAGTTGGTACAGTGATGTGGCAGTCGAACGATTGTACAAAACGGTGGGGACGCCACAATGGTAGTGGTTTTGGTTACCATGGCAACTGTTACAAGCTTTCTGTGTTGTCATGGCCTTTTTTTTTTCTGTGCTGGTTGCTCTTATTTGCCGTATTTCTTTTTCACCTTTTGACAGCATAGAACTTTCATTCATCTCTCTGCATTAACCTGGCTTATGGTAACGTGCCCTCGTTTTTAATTAATGGCAGCCCAGTAAAACAAAGGTGGAATTGCCAATACTCTACCCTGGGAATTTGTGATTGTCCTGTATCTGTGTGCCTGTGGCATGGCTTGTAGGTCAATTCTGCTCCTGCACCAACTCTGTTTGCTCCCATCACTGAAGGCCCTGGGCTGAAATCAGGGAATATTTTGCATCATTAAGTAGGACTGAAGGGCTTCAGTGATGAGATTGCTGCCTTGCGCGTGCCAGTTTAGTCGCTTTATTTTGCTGCTGCAGCCAAAGATGTTACCAGAGGTGGGATCGTTGCCCATGCAAATGGACCACTAGTAGTCTTTTAGGTAGTGAGGATCCTAAGGTGCCATATATGTCTGTTCATGGGTGATAGACTTGGTATTGTGTACGTTCTAGCACAGGCTATGCTGGCCGTATATTTACATGTACATGCAGGTGGTACTTGCTGCAAACAGGGGTGGGGGGTGGGGGGTGGGGTTGGGGGATAGCAACATACCGGGTGTTTTATAAAAGACACTGTCAGGTGTTGTGGAAATTTACTTGAATGCACGTTGTGGTATGGTTGGGAAAACAAACTGTAGGATTTAGACGATAATGGCTTTGAGAAGTTCGTAAAGTAGATTTTATACCTCTGCACAATGACATTATTTTACCGGTAAACATTGAAACATATACAATGGGATGTGCATGTAACGGAGGAAAAAGAAATCCAAATCATATATTTCAGTATTTAGTATTGAAAGAAACGAATTGAGGTACAAATAAGAGTATTTGATGGTGCTTAACATTTGACATACAGATATGTATTCAGACAGTTAGGTCCTTCTGCCTTCTACTGGAACTAGGCCAACAGCTTTCCTTGGCCTGGGTTAGGTGCCAAGCCATATCAAAGGCAGCTGCTGACCCTTCATATGTTCCTACTACAATTTTCACTCAAACGGCTTTTTCTTTTACAAGAAAAATTCAGGAAAAACACAGAAAGCTGACGTTATACATCCGGCCGGTTTGGGAAAAATGGAAGGGGAGGGGGCAGAAAGAGGCCGTTCCTACCTTTTATTTTATTGGAAAGTGCTAGTGATTTAAATGCAAACAGGCTGTTACATTTTATTGGAGAGTGCAGGACAAATTCTTGAACTAACTTTTGACATAAAAGTGCTTGTAACGAAATAATATTGTAGTTTTTAAATTTAGTCCAGCCAGTAAAGAACATTCAAAGTTAATGGTACATGTATATTGTGTTGAGCTTATACCTGTTGGCTATTTTTTAGATTTTAAAGTGGGTGTTCATCTATTAGATGACAGTTTTTAGGCATGAGAGATAATTGCCAGTACATTATAGTGGTATTGGAAAGTGGAATCCTCAAGTTGTGCAGTTTTAGTAATGTTATGGAGAAGATTCAGTCTAGTAAAGCAGGGGATCCCTCATTATCTTAAAGAGACAGTGTCAGTCCAAATTTTCGTACACCTTGCAATATATATTTTTGTGTGTGTGTGTGTGGATATTTTAAGGGGCCACTGAAGAAGGAGTAGTATTTATTCATTTATTTATTGTAGCTTCAATTCATTAGCTATACCTGAACAATATTTCAGGAATGTTAACACAAGATTAAATAAGTATATAAGTAGGTCTACCTCAAAAGAAAATTTGAATTGCAAGCATTTGCAGCCAGGTGACACTGAGGGGTGGTTTGTTTGTTTATTGTTTTTTTTAATAATTTTTTTGGTCCACTTTTTACTGTTACCATACATGCCATGTTTTTTCGGTGCATGGTGTATAAGGAAATAAGGTTACAAGGAGAAGATGAATCCAGATATAGCAATGCTGAAATGGCACTGGAAAAGTTGGTTTGCAGCAGTGAAAGCTCTGTCTTGTGGTGTGCACGTAATGTGTGTATGTATCCAGTGTTTGTTAGCCACTCTTTATTCACGATTATCGGCAGACATTGGCAATTGGTATTTTTGTTTTACGTTGAGAAAAAAAAAGTGTGTATTGAAATAACTTATTTTTCTACAGTCTGTTAACTTTTTAAAATGAAGCAAAGAGAAGCAACCAGAGTGAACTAGTTATGTGTAAACAAGCCAGACACAGTACCGGTAGGGGGTTAGTGTAGCAGAGTGGGTTAAACTGCCCAGCCTTTTCTCTTCTGGGGCTCCAAGGCTATTTTTTTTTTTTTTTTACCCTGGAGTCCTGGAAGGTTTCCGCATTCCAGTATTGAATCGAGTAGTATTTCTTATATCTCATTTCAACCCCTTTTTGGGTGGAATATTACGTGACTGTCCACCAAATTTTTGCACCTGTTTGGTACTCCTGTGGGATTGAACGTGCAAGGTGATTTCATCTTTTCATATTAAGCCCAGATCTCTTCACTTTGTGGGGGAGTTAGCATTTGAAAATTTGTTGTGAAGAAAGAAATTTAGTGAAGACATCTCCTGGAAAGCAGAGACGGGGCTGAGCCTGATGCAAAAACAAACGACGAAAAGCCCTGTTTAAAATAATGATGAAAGTTGGTAATTAAAATATGGTCACCAAAGGGCAGGAGCCAACGCTGCTGTACTAGTTCCCACATAGGAACATACGAACCTATCCTTAGATCACTGACAAATTTTTGTATGTAATGAGAGTACAGAGCATTTATAAATCCCAGTGTTTCTATGGATATGGTTTTCTGTCTTATAAAAATAATACTCACTGAAATATTGTAAAAACCATACTGATGTTGTGTTATTTTTATGCAAATGTGTTTTGAATGTGTGTGCATGTGATGTGTGGGCGTGTGCTCTCTGACTAATATCCCATGACTGATACCAGTACAGTGCTCCCTCTTTATAATATAACGCTGGTATTGGGGACCACAGAGTATACCGTGTTACAGCAAAACCACCTTATAACAGAGGGACTTTTAACACACAAGTAATGGGAGAACTATTTCAGTGGGAGCCATGGTACACACCACGTTATATCAGAAATCACCTTGTAACGAGGGGTGTTGTAAAGAGGGAGCACTGTATATTCATAACCCAGTTCCAGAACTGCAATAGCAAATGAATCGAAATCATTGCACAATTGAGGCAGATTTGTCCATGCAGTTAATCAGACCTACATGTGAATTCTATCTTTAAATTTTTCATGGCAGAGCTTATATTCGAACAGCAACTGACCTGGTTTCAACAAACCGGGTTTAATTTGCGTTGTAAGACTTGCCAAGGACAGTGAGCAGCACCGACACCAGGTGATGTCAATACAGAACGAATCAAATGATGCCAATGAAGGCAGCAACTGGAGGGATGGGCTCCTGGTGGTTCATAACCAAAACTTTGTAGAGCAGAAGCATAGGGTTGTGTCAATGATTATTATGTAGCCCCCCCCCCCCCGTACGGGAGATTTATGACATAATACATTACCTATAGACTAGTAATGGGTACTTGACCTCTAAGGTCATGTCTCTTCAAAAATTAATACCTCCAGATTATATTTTCTGCTCGACCCCTGCTCGTGGTAACGGAGGCCACGGCAGTGCCATCTATACCAGGCAGCTGACCGCCGGCCATGACCGTATACATCAGTTTATCTCTTTTGGCAGCCATGGAGAGTGGCCTTGAATTGGTCCAAAGAGATCATCTGTCTGCTGTTGTCTTTGTTACGTGATGGTAAGTTTTTAGCTCTGCTGACTAGAGGTCACAGAGCTTATAGCATCACTCATGACCGTCCCTATGTCATTTTCTGTAAACTTTTGGTTTGTGAGCGGGATAACTTCAAAAGTTTTGATATTAGCCTAATATAACTTTCAGGACTTACAGGGTGTATGAAAATCTAGGTTCCTTTCAATATTGGTGGCGCCACATACAATATGTAGTATAGGGGGTCAAAATGTGAAAATATTGTGAACACTGTAGTATCTTTAATTATATCCCTCGCATCCGAAGGATCCGGGGGATATATTGGTTTTGTGACCGTTCTCCCGCTGTCTGTCTGTCTGTCCGTCCATCTGTCCATCATGATGTTACAGTGATAACTTAGTGATGCACCTTATAGTGAAGCAGGTCAAGTTCGAATACTAGCTTCCTGTGATCATTATTTAATTAGTTAATTGACAAAAGATGGTTAAGCAATCCTCAGACTACGTTACTGCCATAAGTAAAAAAGTATTGCAAGTAGCGCTGCCAAATTTTGGTTGTTGATGCACCTTATGATCAAGCAGGTCAAGTTCAAAAACTAGCTTCCTGTGATCATTCATTAATTAGTTAATTAATCAAAGATCGTTAGGCAACCTCCAGGTCTGAATCATTAGGCAACCTCCAGAGGACATTACCATGATGAAAAAAAAAAAATTGCAATATCCAGGTCCAAACGGCCATATCTCTACCTGTGACCCCTATGCTTTTCAAATTTTCAAGCAGTCTATAGACCTGAAGGATTTTTCTAAGGTGGTCAGTCTGTCCATGTGACTGACTGTCTGTTTGACCCCCTGGTCAAGATAACAGATTTTTGTCTTTTTCTCTAAAACAAATTGTCAGGTTGTCTTCAAACTTGGTGGGAAGGTAACCTGTATATATTCCCACAAGGTGTTTATGAGTGGTCATGCGCGATTGTTTTTTGAAATTCAGAAGGATGGTAATAAGAGCACATTTTAACATATGGTGCATTGTACATTTTGTAGGGCCTGTGTTGTATTTATACGTTCTCCCTCAGCCAGATTTGTTTGCATCTTAATACAGTCATCCATCCTTTGAAAGACCACTCGTAGGGCAGGTCAAAAAGTGATTGCATGGAGTAGGTGGCTTTGCAATAGAGATTCAGTAACATGGGAAAGATAGCACTAATATTGTGACAAAAGTTGGCTCTTAAAAATGATTTCTCTATTGGGAAACAGTGCACCATGCAGGAGGTATATTTGTTGTCGCGCGTGACAACTATATCTAGTTTTTGGTGGATCTTCTTGAAATTTGGTGGCATTGTGCAGGAGGTCAAAGTCTAAGTTACTAGTGACCCCATCTATAATTTAAGAGAAAATATGAGCTAAAATGTGTTTTAAGATCTAAAATTCCATATTTGGAAGAGTAATTGGATTAGACTTGCCAAATTTATAGGATATATAGACCATGGCCAGTGTTAGAATGTTATATAATATCAGTGACCCCGACCTATCATTGTGAGGTCATAATGCAAGTAAAGTTGAAAAAGTGAGTTTGTAATGGCAGGGTGTAACTTGGACGTCAATGGCAAAGAGAATTGAGCTTCCATATCAAAATTGCACTTGATTACGTAATACATAAAACTGCTTGGTGACCTACATTTTGGGTCACTGTGACCCAGTAATTATGGAGTTTGGCACTAGTCCAAGTTTATTGTTTTTCTGCAATGACTTGGAAAGTTATTACCTGACTTGAACAAATAGACTCTATATGGAAAGCAGGATGTGGGGTACAATCTTGAACAGTATCAATTTTTTAATCCAAGTTGAAGGTCAAAGTCAGATGGCCACTTTGAATATAGGGGTCATCTCGTGAAGGCTCCTCACCCTACAATTTTTGAGACAGGCTCATATAACATTTAGGAGTTATAAAGTGTATAAAAATCTTTGTTGACATTAATGTTTCTGGCCTCACGTATAGTATTATGTAATATACTGGTCAAAATATGAAAATCTTGTGACTGCAATACTGTCCACAGTTTTCAGGTTGGCCCAATATAACTTTCAGAACTTGTAGGGTGTATAGAAAATGAGGTTTGTTTTGATATTGTTAGGGTCACCTACAATATTATGCAATGTAGGGGTCAAAATATGAAAATCTTGTGAACACTCTAGCATCTTTAATCTGTGGCAGATCTTCACGAAATTTGGTGGGATTGTGGGGGAAGTTGAAGTCCAAGTTGTTAATGATACTAGTGGTGCCACCTATTATTTAACAAATTATGAGCTGGAAATGTTATTAAGATATAAAATTCCATATCTTGAAAAGTAATTGGATTAGACTTGCCAAATTTGTAGGATATATAGACAAGGTCCAAAGCTAGAATTGATATAATATCAGAGACCTTGATATTCTGTCCCAAGGTCTCTGAGGACATGAAGTTAAGGACTCTCTTGTCTTAGCACATGCAACAATAACATGTGGAGCGAAGTGCCATCTGGTGGACGTTTTATACATCAGATGTACATAAGCTTTTTATGTTCAGAAGCCACTTGAGGACTCGAAACTTTGAAATGAACAGGTGCAATATAGCCATGATGCCAGCAGAGCATTAGGCCCATTGGCCTCATGTTTCAAACTAGCGGTTGTTTTCCTTCTCATATGTAGTCCATTTATGCTGAGCTTGGAGAGGTGAAACCTTTTTAACGTTGCACAGGCGACACTGAGAACACAGATCTCCTTTTCTTTCCTGTTTGCCTTACACATGCATGTGCAGTCGCCGCATCTTAACATGGCAGGGATAAAGAAGAAAGATGCACTGGCCCATTGGATGGCTGTTTGTGACACCCATAACAAATGCTGGATGTGTTTCACTAAGAGACGGGGTTTCAGGTGCACCAAGGAAACACGTTGTGTCATTTGCAGGGGATGGCTGGATAAACTTTGGAATGCCCTTGGATGTGCAGACAAGAAAGTTGCTGCAAAGAGGGCTGCCCTGGTCAAAGCCAAGTCAACTCCCCTTCCAGCTTCGACAGTCTGGTCCCCATCCCCGACAAGACATGATACAGCTGTGTCCTTGTCAAAGATGGGTGCAGTGGTCTTGACAATGCGGGCTAGGCCCATGGCCCCATCCCAGTCTCCAGTTGCCTCATCTCCGTCAACCAGGGCAATACCTGCCACATGGGACCAAGATGCCCTGTCCCCATCAGTGACCCAAATGGGGCATACTTCAAAACATCAAGAACCTACTACAAGCAGCTCTGTGAGCTGGCCATTGGGGGCTGTCTTCAGCATGGCACTGGTGGCATGGGAAGGGTCCGTATCTGCGTCGCCTCAGGCGGACTTGTTTGATAAGGCCACCTAAGAGATGATTATGCGGGATCAGATCCAGGCAGTGATGCCATCCATTTTACAGTCAATTGTCCTGCAAGTCCTGGTGGTGACCCGACACCAGCATCAGCCCCGGAACCGGTACCAGAGCCGACGCCAGATCCAGCCACAGGGTCTACTCAGCCTGCTACCCCATAACCTACTGAGCCTTATGAGAGGTCTTGTAGCCCTGTGTCTCTCTCCCCATCTTCGGGGTGGAGAGTTCACAAAAAAAGAAAAGGCACCACAGGCATAGGAGCCTGACCACGTCTCCACACATCATACTCTGGGGGGGGGGGGGGGTCTCTGTGGCGACGGGTTGCCATGCCAGTCAGGGACTGATCCAGATCAACCAACACAGTGGTGGTCTGTGGTGCAAGCAGGTCCAACTCAAAGCAACCCCTTAGCTAAGCCATCAGTATTTACAAGATTGGGGGGGACTGATAGTTCGGGCTTGTGACACAAGATCCAGGCTAAACCATCAGTGTCAGAGGAGGCGACACCATGGAAGTGTAAGCCATATCCCACAGCTGATGAACTTGAGCTGCCAGAACTACCTGAGTCATCTGAGAATACGATCTCAGTGCCAAAGAAGGGTCAGACTTTGGTGTTGCAGCACACTGATCAGCCAGCTTCACCTCTTCCAGCAGAACTGATGCCAAAGCCACCAACAACAGCGCCAGAGCTTAGATTGCTTTTACCACTTCCCAAACAGCCAACAACGGTGGCACCCATCTCTGAGTCCCCGGCCTTGGTCCAGCCACCTCAGGATAACTTCCACTTGGCCCCGGAGGAGTGTGATGCAGGGACAGTGAAAATCAAGGCACAGCATCTGGGGAAGTTAATTCCCTGGATGCTAACAATAGGGCCCATGTCAGAAATGCCATCGCTCCCCACATCATCCGACAAGGAGGAGAAGGAGGGGCGATACCTGTGCACCACCTCAAAGAGGTTTTGGCGACCTCAGGAAAGGTCTCGTACACTGAATGCCTCAACGGTTCAATGTTTACCAGGGCTGTCAGCTTAAGCTGCAAGCGGGGAGCCTACAGGTGAAGGAACAGAGCAGCTGCTTGGTTATTTAACTACTGTCACCCAATGCTCCAAGAAGAGAAGGGCCGACAGAGATTTGTCTCCCCATTCCAATCGGGATGACTCTGACCTGATGGAGCTATTAAATGCAGCCACTTATGCCCGCAACATGGCTCCCATAGTTTACAATTTTAGGCAAGAAGGACTGGGCATGCCTAAAACGTTAGTGTGGATCAGCCCACACCTATGTCACATACCTTGTGGACTGAAGATAGGGTAACAAAACCCTTCAGTGACGATGTGGCTGATCAGATTAGAGCACAGACCAAGGATTTGGATAAGCTGTACTTTAATCCACAAGTACATACTTCAAACCTGCTTACAAAACAGGCCAAGATGTTGAACGTCTTACTAGTGCAGGAGAAAGTTGGAATACTACACCTGGAGTCCCACTGATCAGCTTTGATCAGTTGTGTAAAGACGAAAAGGAGACTAGTGTAGGTGTGATTGCACATGCAGGATCAAGTACTTCAAGGCTTGATGAAGGAGAGGAGGTCCATGATCCAGGCCCTCTTGGCCTCGGATGTTGAAGCAGTGGCCCTGTCATGGATAGCCTCCTGCTTGGCTAGGTGTATGGACAGTTTGTCAGATTTACAAATGATGAAGCAGTCACATGCCAGATCATGGAGGTATTCACAGGAAAATGTCATCCAACAAGAGATGAACTTGACCATCCTACAAAGGGTCCAACATTTGCAGAACACCTTCTTGAGTCAGAGGTTGGCACAGAGGATCTACTTGTATTGTCCCAGTCACTCGCAACCTGTTTGATGAGCAGGCCAGGAGGGACATCGATGGAGAGGTATGTTATGAGTTGGCCATGCAGATGCAGGAGGCCCTCATTAAGCAAGCGTCTGGGTCCAAGAATACTTCCGCCTATCATCAAAACCCCAAGGGCGGTGAAGGTGGTGGTGGAAGCAAAAAGAAGTTTTACCATGGCCATAGAGGTTCTGGACACTTTGATGGTTGGGGCCATGGCCGACGACATGGTGGCAGAGGTGGTGGACAGGAAACGGGATCTGGCTCTGTGACAGCTTCCTCCAGAGACTGGTGTTTCCACCAGTATCTAGAGCAAGAGTTGTCGGATACAGTGGCCAGTGGGCGACTCTTAGATGATGAAGCAGGTGCTGCCAATACATCAATGATCCATACGTCTTTAAGTGTGGTAAGTGGAGGTTTCTTCAGAGTCAGGACCTCTCCCCCCTCCCCTTTCAAATTGTCCAGTTTCCTCTCAGCAACAGTACAATTTTGTGCTGGCTTACTATCTGGAAGAGGCGGTGGACAAGCCATTGCAAAAACGGGCAATAGAGGCAGTTCAAATCCCATCATTACTAGGGTCTTACAGCCAGGTTTTTCTGCTGCCAAATGAAGATGGCGGCTGGCATCCTGTCATGAATTTAAAGGTCTTGATCAAGAACTTAGTGGTTAAGAAATTAAAAATTGAGACTCCAGCCTCTATAGCAGCAACCATGCCACAAGGCAGTTGGGCCCCATGCATCAATGTAAAAGACGCATACTTCCACATAGCAATTGTGAAGAAGTGCAGAAAGTACCTCAGTTTGTGATAAACTGAGTAACTTCCCAGTTTTGGGTGCTTCAATTTGGCCTAGCCCTGGCACCACTAATCTTCTCCAGAGTAATGGAAGTAGTCGCTAATTATGCACATTGCAGAGGCGTACATCTGCACATATATCTGGATGACTGGCTATTGAGAGTGTTAAGTCATTTGACCCTGTGCCAAGATTTTGCCTTGGCGCACATGATCTGCATGGACCTCTGACTTTTGGTCAATTTTCTGGAGTCAAGCTAGAAACGACTCAGGACTTCAAGTTCCTTGGGACTTGATATCAAACGTACAAGTTCAGGTGTTATCCATCAGTGACCGTATTCACAAAGAATTTGAATCTGATCCTAACTTTAATTCCAAAGTTAAAATCAATGTGGTTTGGGCCCTAAACTACTTAATTGTTGGCTCAATGTTTGATTAAAACTTCAAGGATTAGTCAGTATATGCTCTTAGCTACAAAAATAACTTAAGGATTTACAGGTTCATTTTATTAAATCAATCTTAGTTTGATCCAGCATTTAATCTTTTCAACAAGGATTAAAATCTGGATTAAATCAACAATAATAACTTAAGGATTTACAGGTTCATTTTATTAAATCAATCTTAGTTTGATCTAGCATTTAATCTTTTGAACAAGGATTAAAATCTGGATTAAATCAAGATTGATTTGATAAAATGGAAACTTCGATTTTGAAAGTTCATATCACAGTGGAAAACACAGATTGGTTTAAACGTATTTTATTCACAAAAGAAAACAATTGGGAAGGGCAGAGCCCTATATGAATCCCTCTTGCAAAACACAGATAAAATGATCTTGCAAGTGTGGATCAAACATTAGGGCAAAGATTCAGTAGTTCAAGGCCCAAAGTCACACTGACTTTCATTTTAGAATTAAATTTATGATCAGATTAATCTCTTCGTGAATACAGCTTCAGAGGACAGGTTTCACAGACTGGAGAAAATCCATATCCCCTTACGCAACCAGCCGGCCTTACTTACCAAAATATTGGGAGAAGTCTAATAGGAACCCTCAGGTCTTGCGATTTTCAGGTTCCTCGAGGGCGGTTACACTGCCCTGTTTTTCAACACGTTTTCTCAAACTATGGGATGGTGAGAGCCAACAGATTGTCCGACAGACACCAGATTATCAACACCGAGTGGTCCTTACACCCTCCAGTCGTATGGACAGTATGTCGGGGAAACTCCCACATGGATCTTTTTGCCACAAGCAAAACCAACAAATGCCAGATCTTTTGTGTCTCTGTTTCAGAACCAGAGGGTGTGGGCAGTGGATGCTCTAGCAATGGATTGAAGTGGCATGTGGGCTTACACCTGCTCTCCAACTCCTCTACCCCTGAA
This sequence comes from Hermodice carunculata, assembly GCA_964020975.1. Classification (NCBI taxonomy): domain Eukaryota; kingdom Metazoa; phylum Annelida; class Polychaeta; order Eunicida; family Amphinomidae; genus Hermodice; species Hermodice carunculata. The sequence continues at coordinate 14,847,924 of OZ026629.1, forward strand.
GGTCCTTCAGAAGATTTGTGAGGAGAAGGTGGAAGTAATATGAGTGGCTCCTTGGTGGCCCAGTAGGCCTTGGTCAGTGGAGCTACTAAACCTCAGTGTGGAGTCTCCAGTGACGCTTCCAGACTGGAACATGTTGCTACGACAGCCAATGTCCAACATTTTCCACAACAATCCAAAGGTACTTCATCTTCACGCTTGGCAACTGTCACAAAGGACCTTGTTGATACCGGTTCAAGTCAGGAGAGGGAAACTTTGAGCCACTTCTTTGAAGGTGCATATATGATTCAAAGTGGGCTTGTTTTGCTTAGCAGTGTCAAGACAAGGTCACTCAGATGGATCTCTGGAAGACCTCTATAAAAGAAATTAGTGAGTTCCTTCATAAACTATTTGATTCTGGTGGAAGTTTGCACTATAGCTGGATATAGATCAGCTATATCTTCATCTCTGGACTTGAAAGCCTGCAGGATAAGATCCAGCATAGTCTTGTCAAGGCTTATCAATTTTTTTTTTAGATAGGCCTTTAAAGCTGAATGTCTTTCCATAGTGGGAATTCTCTGTAGTTCTTCGGGGAATTTGATCATATTCTTTTGAGAGGAAACATATGGATAGGGTTCCACTTAGTTTCCTCACCTACAAAATAGTTTTACCCCTCGCTCTTGCCTTTGGAATGGGGAGGGAAGAAACTCACGCCTTGGATCACTGCAAGACTAGAAGGTCACATGATGGTGACAAGGTTTAACCAATTGCCTTCTTTATGTTAAAAAACCATGCTCCAGATAAGCCTTTTGTGGCTTTGAAGGGTTTCTCTATCAAGGCCCTCTCCACGAACAAGGATCGCAATGATCTTGATAGGCTACTATGCCCTGTACATTCTCTGAAATTTTACCTCAATAGGGTAAAATCCACCAGAAAAAGTAGGACACCTCTTTTTCTTCCTCTCAAACCCAAGAAACATGAAATCCATTCTTACACAATATCAAGTTGGATAACCAAAGCCATCAAGGCAGCTTACATGGCTGTGGAGAAAGCTGAATTTAAGAAGCTGCTTCAAGTCAGAGCTCATGGAGTAAGGGACATTGCATCATTGTGGGATGCTCTGAAGCAAGTCGCCTTTTCTGACATTATGTCAGCATGCTGGTGGTGGTTCAACTCAATATTCTCAGACTATTATTTGAGGGATTTCTCTTGTGTTAAAGGTGATATTCTGGCATTGACCTTCTGGCATTGACAGATCTCCCTACTCCCTCTGTGCACATGCTGAACCAGATGTGGTCACCAAGTCAGCATGGCACAGTCTCTTACGTACCAAGACGCTTGTTAGCACAGCTGATTTGTCAGTCAGCTAAGCTTTTAGGAGGCTGGGTCATCCGTCCACAATTCACATTTTCAATTTCTTCGCCAAAACTGGTATCCGGATCCTCTTAAAATTTTATGGGAATCTACCTTGGGTAGGTCTCGACCAAGTTTGTTCAAATGGTCACACACCAGTAATTGTTTGATTTTTTGGTGATGTTTTTTTAGCTTAGCTGACCTGATAGTCAGGCTGAGCTTTTAGGAGTCATCCGTCATTTGTCCATTCATCAGTCCGTTCACAACTGTATTTTTGACTTCCAAAACCATCAGCCAGGTTCACTTCAAACTTGTTGGCAATGTACATTGGATGGGACTCTACCAGGTTTGTTCAAATGGTCATGCTCCAGTGATTTTGGGATTTTTTCCCAGTACTTATTGGTAAAGGCACCTTTCCTATTGATTACTATGTAAGTTGATGGACATTCTAATGCTAATTAACATTTTCGAATTCTCCAAAACTGCTTACAAGATTGACTTCAAATTTGGTGGCAATTTACCTTGGGTAGATTTCTGTCAAGCTTGTTCAAATGGTCATACTCCAGTGATTTTTGGATTTTCTATGAATTAGATCTAAAATCTTCTCTGAAAGTACTCACCCAATAGCTTTGATATCACACAAGAACACTTCTAGGGACTCTTAGTTCTCAATTTGTTCACCAGGTGGTGCTGCAATTTTTTTCCATCTTTTTTATTTTTTTTTTGGGGGGGGGGGGGGTTCGCTGTTTTCAACTTATGCTCCAGAACCGTCACTGAGATTAAACTGAAACTTGGTGGATATGTTCCTTGTGAAAGGGTCAAACAAAATTGTTCACTAGGAGGCAGTGCAATGGATTCCTAACTCTTTATGATTTTTTCAATTTGGGTATTTCTTGGTAAATGCACCTTTCTTATTGGCTACTATGTAGGTCAATGGGCATTCTAATGCTTAATATCATCTATTTTATCCACCAAGTAGCACTGTTCTTTTCTAAGTTCACTTCAAATATTCTTCAATTTCTCATGCTTCAGTAAAATGTATATTTTTAATGAATTTTTCTTGAGACGAATCTTAGAAATACTTCTAAATGTCACATGCACTCAGCTGAAGCTAAACGCAGGTCTATTCAATTGCAACTTTCATTTTGTGAACAAGCTTAGATCAGCTGAGCATGGGCTGTTCACACAGCCCTCTTGTCTTTTCTTTCCTTGATCTTGTGGGATGTTTAATCCTATAAGGATGCTATTTCTTTGAGGTTTGTTTAGCCGACCTTGCTGCTTTAGCAAGGTGACTTTTGGCAGAGAAAGATACTTTTCTGCTCTCCCCCTTATGGAGCTACTTTTGCTCTGGAGGCCAGAATGATCACCCACCTCCAATTCTGGTAGTATCTCTACCCATTAGTAGTCTATAGGTAATGTATCATGCCATAAATCTGTATACTTTAAATAAGTTGTATATTTATTAATAATACTTATGTATAGACTACATAGAAGCCCACCTAACCTCCATGTATCAAATCATTCTTTGGGACAGGTCTGCCAAAAGACAAACTGATGTTTGACAAGGCCAGAGGTCAGCTGCCTGGTATAGATGGCACTGCAGTGACCTCCTTTACCGAGAGCAGGGGTCAATCAGAAAATAAAATATGGTGATATCAATTTTTGGAGAGGCATGACCTAAGAGGTCTAGTACCCATTAGTAGTCTATAGGTAAGTATTATTAATAAATATGAAAATTATTTAAATTTTACAGTTTATTCCCATTGTCTGCGTTCTCCCCTGTGTGTCTTGTCTTACCTATATTTCTGTCCCCTCTTGACCTATTGCCTCCTGATTTGGTATAGATAATCTATCAGTCTGGGAAATTTTTCCCCATATAATAATATACATAACCTTGTGGTCAAAGTACTAGTAAGTATACGTACCTCGTGACCACCATTTGCCAAGACCTCTGTGTCTGGATCAAATGCCCATGAAATCAACTTGGGTTTCACTCACTTGATTCTGAAAACCTGATGGTCCTGTGGCACCATCTCTCAGTTCCTTTGGAACTGGTGGTGACACCCAGTGCGCATGCTCCCCGTGTCATCTTTCCTCTTTCGGAGATTGGTCAGTTGACATCAGCTGTAAGAGGAAGCCAGGTTGGTTGTTTCAGCTTCTCTGCCGGTAGAGAGGTAATTATACTTACTAATACTGATATTACTCAAAATATCTTGTATTAGCTATACAACATTATCTCTTGCCAACCATTCGCCGATATACAAGTGTACAGGTGAAGGATGTAACGTTACTGGTATACTGACCACACTTGACCACTGGGACTGGCATCCCACAGGCGAGGACAGTCACATACTAAGACCCAGAAAAAGCCACTGGATTAAAACCTTCTGAACTCTTGCCCTACAGGTCTCGACCAAACTGGGTAGTATACGCCACCCCCTGCCCTTCAACACATACACATATCATTTTACACACAAACCTGTCCCTGAGGGTTTGGTGGCTCCAAAAGTCCTATCATGCAAGTGTCTTCTGGTTCCCACATGGAGACAGGATGCACAGTTGCAAGGCCCCATTTTTCATATCCCATGTCATCTTTCCTCTTTTGGAGATAAGTCAGTTGACATCAGCTGTAACAGGAAGTGGGGTTGGTCAGTTCGGCTTCTCTGCTGGTTGAGAAGTATTAAAGTATACTTACTAATGCTGATATTACTGAAAATATCTCTTATTAGTTCTCCACCACCATGTGCAGATATAGAAGCATACAGGAGGAGGGTGTAACATAACTGGCATACTGACCACATTGACCACCGGGACCAGCAGCTTGGGGGTAACCATCAGTCTGAGTGAGGAAGCGCCATCTGAAGGGAAATCCTCAGAGCTACATGGAGTTGAGGCTGCCAACAGCAGAATCTAACCAAAATCAGAAACCCTCCTTACTGACCAGCATGGGACCACACTGAACCCCTTGGTGCTTGCCTGCCAACATGACAGCTGTCTGCCTCATGGGGGAACACTATCGGTTTCTGCTCCGTTAGACCTGGAGATCTAACAGGACCTAGTTGCAAAACTGGTGGGCACTGGCGGGGGGTGGGGATGGGTGGTATATGGTTCCTTATGGCAGTGACCTCCTGAGTCAAACTGGCAACAGGCCAGGGCATTGGGACAAACTGCTTCATACTGGTCTAGATTAGGTCAACTTAGCACAATGCCATAGGCCCACTAAGAAGTGCGCCCACCTATAGACTGCCTTTGATCAATCACAAGTGTGCATAAGATTTATCGCCGGGGTACTCTGGTGAGATCTGGAAAGCATAATGGACGAGTATCGGAACCTAAGCAAAGGAGCCTTTGATGCCCACAAAGGTGTACATGCCTTCCTCTAGCACTAAAATGTGACGCAAGTAGTGCCTGGCGAAGGTCATGGACAATCGCCATCGGCAGGCCCGCAGAATATCAACAACCACAACGTTCGGCAGGGTGCTCCAGGAGGCATTAAAGGCTTGTGAGATCTGGTTGATACAAGCTGCAAGGCACCAGGCTTTTCCAGCAAGATCTCATAGGCCTTAAAGATTGGTTGCTTAATCCATGAGGAAATGATGTTTCTGCAAACTTGCTCCTTATGTGGGTAACTCGGTGGTAGGAAGAGGGAAGGCTTTCGTCCTCTAAGTCCCATCCATGCGTGAAAGGTAGTAGTGAAGGGCACTCATGGGACAAGAGGCTCTTTTATTGAAGGAAGGGGCAGTATCCATAGCACAGAAGGTAAAACCTTGAAGGCTGTAGCCGGAACTCGAGCTACTGTATTCTTTGCAAGGAAGCCCAAGTGAGGCCTAATGGTCACATTGGAGTGGTCAAGCGACCACTGGAGTTGATCATGAGCTAGAGCATAGATCTCAAAGAGACGGAGAGATGGCTGATCGGAAACCCTCTACTGTTCTCTAGCTCTTGCCTAAGACTTTCCACTGATACAACAGGAAGTCAAGACCAAGGGTGGATTCCATTACTGGCACACCAGTTTGGAAATGTGTTCAGTTGAGCTAAGTAGATAGTTGGAGAGGACCAAAGCCCTCCTCTGACAATTATATCTGAAACCAATTCAAAGAAACCACTCTTGCGGAATTGCTGTGAGATACCTTCCAAGTATGGAGGTTGAGCACTCGAGGGTTCCTGTGGAACATGCTTGTACTCGACTGCACTGGAAGTTTCGGCCTTGCTGGTAATCGTAGTGGAGGCTCGATGCTCAGTTCCAACAGGTCTACCAAGCAATCACTCTGGAGCCGCCAGGGGGCAACCAGGATCAGATTGCAATCATGGGAATGAACCTTGCGCAGTACCCTTGAAAAGATCTGCCAAGGTGGAAAGGCATATGCCCAGAGGTTGCTCCGGTCCATGGCCAGAGCATCCACTGCTAGGACCTGGGGGTCCGAGACAGGCGAGATGTAAACCAGCAGTTTCCCTTTCTCAAGAGTCACGCACAAGTCCATGTGTGGAATTCCCCATCTGGCCCACATGGCCTGAACGACCTTTGGGTGGAGCGACCACTCCCTCCATACCGGCTGACCTCTCCTCAAGAGTTGATAGGCCAGTACATTTTGATGCCCAGGGATGTGCCACATGTGCATGCGGATGTCTTGTTTGGAGCACCATCTAGTGATATGTCTGGCTAACTCCTTCAACTTCTTGGACAGTGCCCTGCGTTGCCTGTTCAAGAAGGCTACTACAGTCCTGTTGTCACACATGATAAGGACATGTTTGTGCTCCATTAGGTCTTGGAAATGGAGGAGCACTAAGCGTATTGCCTCCTGTTCCAACCAGTTTATGAGGTGAGACACGAAAGAGGGGAGCCAAGGGCCCAATGCTGTCTGGCTCTCCATGTGGGCTCCTCACCCAGACTCAAAAGAGTCCGTGTAAATGGTGAGCTGGGCCTGAAAAGGCTGCAATGTCTGTCCTTTCATGATGTTCTGACTTATGGTCCACCAGAGAAGGTTTTCGAGCAATGCTACAGTGGTTGGGTGTGGTGCCTCCCATCCTCTGTCCTATATGATTACCTGTAGAGTGTTGGTCAAGACATTTTGCTGCATTATGGATGACATGTCCTAAAGTTTTGATGCCTGGATTCTTGATTCATGCCAACAGTCCTTATCAGATAGGGCTTGTTAGATAGCTAAGGTTAATCAGGCTGCAACACATTCAGCTGTGATGCCTTTCCAGCCTCCTTGAACCATGTGTGGTGTTGGCAGCAGTTGACAGCCTATACCAATTGACCATCCGTATTCCTGGTGATCAGATGAATCTTTGGTTTCTGTCAAACCAACATAAGATTCAATTTCTGTCTCTAGTGCCAGGTCATGGAAGCTATGATAGAACAAGAGGAAGAAGGAGAAGCATGATGCAGGTGCTGAGACTTTTTTATCAGCCTCCCAGGTCAGGGTTATGCAGTTGAGGATCGTGCAACGTCTGATGTCTCCTGGACAGCCAGAATGGATGGAGATAGAGGTCAATGAGACCTCAGCCTCAACATAGGCTCTGAAAAATTCATGGGCTGGCACTTGAACTTAGGATGGTCAGTGATCTGAGATAGGGACACCAGCAGTACGTTGGTGAAGATCACACCACCTCTGCAGGGGCAGATGTCAAGACAAATAAAGATAAGGCACTGAAGTAGGATCATTGATCCTAAGCCAATGTCAGTGAGCTGTTCTTGTGAGGTCCTCCCATGGACCATCAAGGCTTTGCTTCAGCTAATCCTACTCCACCCAGCATTGGTCGATACACCTGCCAGGGCAACCAGGGTAGCCACTACTGGCACAAAGCAGGTAAATCCATTGGATCCCTAGTGACCTTGTGGAGATAGCACCTTGTCTCTGGTTCTATTATTGGATTGAATTTTTGGGATGTTGCTGTCACAGAGATTGACCCTGGTGCCAGATGATGAGAGGATAGAGGTTTGGGGGAGTGCACCTTCTACTTCCGAAATGAGAATGACAACACTCCCCTTGATCAACTTTTTGTTCATGCCCAGAAATGTCAGCAAAGCAACATGGTTGCCAGGAGCTCTGGAGTATCAGCTGCTGGCTCTTTGAACCAATCAGACATGCCCTCTGCCAGCAACACCAGTTTGATCACCCAGAATATGGTGACACTCTGGAGGCCTTCAAAGGCCCTCTGCCTCCTCAGTCTGCTTATCCAGTGACGAAATGGTGGTGCTCTCGGCTCTGTAAAAGGTGGAACAAGCCAAGCTGTAGGTACTAAATTACCCTTTTGTGAATAACAACCTGCCAAGTAGTTGACTGAACTTAAAGAGGGCAGTGAGCTGAACAACATCAGAAAAGGATCTGACATAGGGCTGCCAGCAGCTCATACTGTGGTCTAGGATGGATGTATATAGGGTTGGCCAAAAAGTTAGAAATCTAAGGTAGACCGAGGTCAGAGAGCCTGAGACCATGGTCCTTATGCTCCCAACCATGCAAAGGTTTGAGCAGGATACTTGGATCAAGACAATACTCAGTTTCCTGGACTGTTCAGGTGCCACCTCTTGATTGGTTTTGCCAACTACTGGGACCAGCTATATATCACAAGTGATGTCTTCATCAGAAATTTGTTCACAGCAACTGCGTGTTCCGAGTGTCCTGAGAGCAAATTCCTCAAACTTTCAAGAGAGCCTATCACTTTCAGTACCGATGCCCCGAGGTGAGATGGTGAAGGCAGTCTTGTGAAAAGCTGTCGGTGACAATACATTGCCAAGAAAGTGGCATTTGTGGTCCATTGGTTTAACTTCATTTGAAAGAATAAAAATATGAAAAAGAAGAAAAAATGGACGTAGTGACAAAGGAAAAGAAAGGAGGATAGAAAGAAAGAAAGAAAGAAAGAAAGAAAGAAAGAAAGAAAGAAAGAAATGAAGGAAGAAGCAAACTGCATCTGACCCACTATCATGAAAGAATTGAAAAAGGAGGGCACCTCAATGCAAGGCTTGAATTCTGTGTTCTGCATTCAGTTTTTTTCCAAGAAAATACAGGATCAAAATTTATATATGGATTGAATGGAGAGTTACAACTCTACATTTTGTAATGTAAAAAGAACATCTATCTCGCACATTGGCGTGAAGTTGCTTATAATTGCAATTTTTCAACCTGCTCTTGAAAATACTGTGTAAACTTTTCCTTTCTGTTGCATAGTAGTAATTAATCATACCTGTCATTCGGGAGAGAGAGAGAGAGAGAGAGAGAGAGAGAGAGAGAGAGAGAGAGAGAGAGCACCCATTTTGTTCATTAAGGCAAGGTGTTCCCAATTCACAGCGTTCATTTCTTAGATATACATTCACAGAAATTAACAAATCCTGCAAAATTTTATCAAAAAAGACAATTTTTTCACTTGTCGAACAGCCATCAGTCCACAGCAGTTCTTCCAGATGGAAACCCTGCTCCAGGCCCCAGTTCCGTTGCTTGGCAGCAAAATTTCAGATCACTGTGTATTTTGATTAGGAGGCTAGCTCTGTATGGGCTCAGGCTTTTTCTTCGTAGCGGTATGGAGTCCCCCGACTTATAATGCTGTAAATTATGGCCAAATTAGGCCCATTACAACGAATGCGTAGGCCTATATTATCCGATAAGAGCTGCATTATTTATTACTGGAATGATTGTAAAACGACAGTATTATTCAAAATGTTTTGACGCGCATTAAAAAAATGGATTCGCATATAATTGAGATTTTTTTCTCTGTTTAAAACGTAAATCTATAATATACAATAATTAACACATTTTGTAACAAACACAATGTGGAATTCCACGTTTCTAATCATTTGGCAGCGCTGCAATGAGACAATTTTAACCAACAACACACAGGTGGCAGCATCTTTCCGCAGCGCACTTGTTTGAAATTTTGCAACAGTGTCATAATATTAATTAAGATTTATAAAAAAGATCTCCAGATTTTTAAATCCCGATCTTCATCACAGGCCTTTGCATTACATTTACATGTACAAGAACTGCCAGTCAATTATTTTTACTGGGAGGGCGTGCCCCCCCCCCCCCCGCAAAAAAAAAAAAAGAAAAACAATTTGGTGGGGATGTGCGGCTCGACCTTTTGAAAACCCACCCTTTGTTAGAGCAAAATATGGTAACATCGTTAGGGATTTTTTGGAAACGAAAATATTAGAAAATGTGTTTGCAAACTGGTGTGAAATGTGCTCCAGCAAAAGAAGAAAATTTTGATCTTAAGGAGATTTTTCCGTATTTTGGGCCATTAAAGAGAAAAATTAACATTTTTCAGGGATTATTTTGAAAAATACTGTAACTTTGTCTGGGAAATTTCGTGGGAAAGAGGGGCCTTCAGAGCGGCACACATGCAGTATCACTAATGGAAGTATCCTCTCCCTCCCTCCCCCGCTGCCTCCGAGGGCGTGCCTCCCTCAAGGCATGAATAAACCATTGCAGCCAATCAGGTGCAGACACTAAACAATTCTTGGTTTTATTGACATACTATGCCCACACCTTTGGAAGCCATTTACCTGTAATTAGTCCACTGTTTCAGCTGGACTACAACATGAAGTTATCACTTTTTTTGTGTTGTTTGGTTTGACAAATATTTTTCCCATGATGTATTTTGTAAGCAGAGGGCGAATTTTTTAAAGAAAAATAATGATTCTTAGTGATTGGCGGGGTCAGATCAAAACGCCTAAAATTGCATTTGGAATGTCCTGTTATAGTGCATGGAAAAAGTGTTAAATTCCCAAAAGTATAGCAGTTAGCTGAATTTTATTTTCTCAGTTTTACTCCTGTATGGGTCAGTATTGCCTATGCATAATACATGAATATTCATTGTTATTTGTATAATGAAAATTTCAGTTCTCCAAGGTGTGGCCGGTTCCTTTGTTTTCCACCAGAGGGGAGCACAGTCTCTACGACTTCCGGTGACAAACGTCAGCCAGCTGGTGCTGTAGTTTCAGTATGAACATTTGCACGTTTTCAGAGCAATTTTACTCTCTTTATCCTAAAATATGAATAATAAGTAAAGGTTGCAATGGATGACAAGCCACCTGTCCAAGGAAAATGCCTTACTATGTGCCCGGAAAAAGAAATAACGATGTAAGTAAATGTGGGCGATATTACAGTAGTTTACTTGAAGCAAGATAATGATACATCTGCCAAGAGAAGTGTCAAGTGAGTCTCTTCTACTTCACTTAATTATTAGGAGAAGTGTAAGACACTCACCTCACCTGATGTTGCAAATACGTACAAGGTCTTTAATGTAAAATGTGCTGATGTGTGTCGTTTGGCAAAATTCTGTAACATATTTATGAAAAAAAATTAATTGAGGGCAGAGCCGTCTTGAATTGAAGGGCTTAAATTAATGCAAGAACCTGTTAACTCGAGATACAGGTTTTTGCCTATAATTGGCAGAATTTCAATCACAACCTCTCATTCTTTCTCCTGACAAAATATTGAAGCATTTGGAGTAAAATTGTGAGGAAAAATTAGTGCAAGTACATGATAACTCGACATAAATGTCACACCCATATAGGCAACAGCTTGTTAAAAATACATATCAGTTATATGCATAAGTTATCAAATGTAGAGTAACGATGTCTTCCATGCAAGTATATGATAACTCAAAGTAACAAGCCCAAGCTTGGAGGCCCAAGCTGTCAACATGAGTTAACAGGTACTTGCACTGAGGTGAAAATAAATAACCTACATGCTATTTTGAGGATGAAACGTGGTATCTAGACATAACAATCACATTGCTTGTGCACATGAAGTTGATAACTCAACAAAATGCCTAGCTCTGATTGGTCAGAAGTTCTGTGGAGCTGTTTTCTAGTGAAATCAGGGACAGAAAGCACATGGCTTTGAATCTCAAGTTTTATTCTTTAAAGTCAGGTAAGTAACTATATCAAAATAATATTGCATACCAATCTGTGACACTTAAATAACATAAGACCTATAAATAATAAGTCTGTTAGTACGCTGTTATGCTGATCTTGTTGGGCCTATTTGTGATCATTTATCATTTTGACCTAGTTACCAGCAGAAGCTTAGATATTGTTATAGATAGGCCTACGATTAGTAATATTGCAGTAGCTTTCAGACCTGTAATATTCTGTGTAGGACAAGCAGGCCTACATATTCTTCAAATCCATAATATATCATGTTATTGCACGTAGAAAAGGATTGTGGTCTCTTTTGGTAACTGAATATATCAAGTTTATGATTTCACCCAAAACAAATGCAGTGAGTTTATCCGTTGTGCGATAACATGATAACTATGAAAAAATGATTTTTTCGCTAAATATAAATGTTTGACTCTGTATCAAACATTGTTTTCATGAAAAAACAGAAAATGAGTCGGAATAAGTTACAACCAATCATATATGTGATCTAGACTCTCAGCAAATCAATGGGTTTGTTCAGCAACTTCAAAGCCGGTTTTCTCAGTTTCATCAAAAGTGGACTTATCAAGTTCTTGCATTAAGCCCTTCAATTGTATTAGGCCTACTAATTATTGTATTATATTTTCCCTTACTCCGAAAGGGGTCACTTGAAAATAAAGTCAGGTCTGAGTGATGCTCCTTCACTGACTATTGTACCCTGTGCGTCGCTAAAGTATCGACTTTTGTCAGTGAAAGGACATCACTCTGAAGTGAGACGGCCACCCATGTGATTGTGCACAATAAGACAGTAGTCAGTAGGCCTATACAACAAAAGGAGAGGTTAAAAGCAATTGTGGCAGTGGTGAAGTCTATGTCTATGATGTAAAGTTGTAAGGTCGTAAGTACTGGTAAGCCTGCCTTTGGCAAAGACAGGCTTACCAGCTGCTTTGGTAGTGAATATTGTGTGGATTCTGTTTGGACAGTGCTATTGTCACGGTAATGTGGCCACAGAAGGCTGTTCTAAAATCATGATACCATGACGGCAGTCTAGCGGCATGGCACTGTTGTTGTAGATCAGGATGCTAGAGCAGTGGTTACCCCTCCAGTTGTATATTTTGACCAGTTTACACTCGATATGCAACAAAGCATACAGTCATACTCAAATTACATTTCGTTTTAAAGCTTACATTCCTTTATGCTATCACACTCTCAGTTCTGCCTCGAAAAGTCCGATTCACCCCAGGTGGGCCCATTGATCTCCCAGCAAAAGCTGCAGTGGAGAAATCTATATGTGCAATATGTATGTGAAGTTTACATTTCTAATTTTGTTTCTCAACATTCCAACATGATTTTCTTATCGCAAACTTAAATGTGTCTATCAGATGCAATTCTTGGTTTCCAAAAGGTAATTGGCAAATCAGAAAAACCTCATAGGTCCATAATGTTGTAACACCACAGAGTTTGAGGTTACATACCGTGGATTCAGATGTCTTTAGCAATGGGCTGGTCTGTATGCGAGTTTTACCATGGGAAGTATTTTATTCTTGGAGGCTATGAAATTCCACTTTAAACATGTTAAAGAGAAACTAGGTGTCACAAGGTGAAGATAGAGGATCTTGAGAAGAAATGGCTAATCAGTATGGCAGTGATTCAGTGCTACGGCACCATGACAATACAATTGCATTTAAATGTGACCAAAAATACCTGACAAGCCTACCCGCTTATCTGATTGCCTGAATAGTACTGTGACTCTATATATGTATCTGCAGTCACATTAGTGTGAAAGTAGCAGGTTACGCTAGGAACACGGTACCCTGACTGTATAGTCACTCTGTTTCTATTTACCAAAGCAAAATTTTGTGAACTACAGCATTAGTTTTTAAAGTTTAATGGAAGTGCAAATTACAATGGTTAGTAATAGAAACACAGAATTTTGGCCCTCCAGACTGAAGATCACTCTGCAGGGCATATAGGGGAATTGGTTTTTGCTGAAGATCCCTCTGCAGGGCATATAGGGGGATTGGTTTTTGCTGAAGATCCCTCTGCAGGGCATATAGGGGGATTGGTTTTTGCTGAAGATCCCTCTGCAGGGCATATAGGGGGATTGGTTTTTGCTGAAGATCCCTCTGCAGGGCATATAGGGGGATTGGTTTTTGCTGAAGATCCCTCTGCAGGGCATATAGGGGGATTGGTTTTTGCTGAAGATCCCTCTGCAGGGCATATAGGGGGATTGGTTTTTGCTGAAGATCCCTCTGCAGGGCATATAGGGGGATTGGTTTTTGCTCCTCTCTCTTCGTACTGAAAAAGCTCATTGCTAAGCTATACATTTCCTTAGTCTTGCTGCTTCCATGTCATGTACACAACATTTAGCCTGGGGCCCATGCTGCTTGAGTCTTGACTGCCAGGGCCACAAAGGCTCGCAGCTTGATAGACGGTGACAGAGACACACTGCCGCCTCTGGTAACCCCTGTTGGGGCTTGCAGGATGATTGAGAGCAACAGAGAACTTCAGCCACTTCTGGTAATCCCCAGCAGAGGAAGCTGTGTTTCTCTGTCATTCTCAATCACACTGTGGCTCGAGCAGTGAAGGTTTTCTTTTGTGATGTGTGAATTTATCATGGGAGACAGTTGGTGGTATTTTAATCTCCTGGGCTATGAAATCCCCCCCCCCAAAAAAAAACAAAAAACAAACAAAGTAAACAAAATCAGGGATTCATCATTCTTGAAGGAAAAGGTCAGCTTTGCACATGACTGTCACAGTCCTCTTCTTCATTTGATATATCTTTTATTGCTATGCAATACATGTGTGTATTTTTAGGAGGGAGAGAAAAGGTCTGGTTCACGTATTTGAAAGCCGGGCAGGATCAGACAATGGGAGCAGGTGAGTTACATCAGTGAACTACATGTGCATAAATTGTAAGCAGACAAATGTCTGGAAGGTAAACTGCTTTAATCAGATGTCTAGAAGATAAACCGGTTTAATCAAATGTCTGGAAGGTAAACTGGTTTCCTGTATCATTTACATACTGTCTATTCAATAAAGTCAGCAGGTAGAGTGCCATTAGCATGATAAGTTCAAATTACATGTACATGTAGTTGCAAGCACAAATTGGGGTAAAAACTTAACTTTTAATTGCAATATTTTAGAAAGGCCATGTTCTATACAAATACCTCCTTGGAAAAATGTATGATATTATCACCTGAAGGAGAAAAGGGAATTAAAAACGAGTACTTGCATACTGCAAATTTATATTATAAAATTATAAAATGGATGGTAACTGATCATGACCTTTCACAGAGAGCCTCCAAGAGCAAGAACAGGTGTTGTGGTCACAGTTCAGCAAAAAAATAAATGCTCTTTCAAAGTGCAAGGCTGAAATTACGAGTATGATTCATGATTATTTGCAAAATTTACAATGACTGATCAGGAAACCAAAATTTAAAAAAAGTCAGTTCCAATGAAACGGAAGTTTAGAATTACACATCATGCAAATACCCCTTTGGCTGTTCTCTCAATAGGTGGCAAACAGAGACAAAGAATCAATGGAAGCGTCAGACATATCACAAGAACACATTTGCAGTAAATCTTGTTTTCTTTTTTAAAATGTGCCAGAGCCAGACTTCGAGCTGATCATAACAAAATGGTGAAAGAATACACCAGGCCTGCAGCTGGCAAAGCTGATCCAGATCCACATGACCTGCGACCTCCAGATGTCTTGTACAGAACTGTGTGCTATCTTGTGAACAGGTAAGTGCCGCGGGCTGCCATTGTACCCTTTTGAAGCATTATAATTTTTCACTCGTCTTTATTTTATTATACTTTTTATCAACTTGTCAGTCAACTAAGCTTTCAAAAGTGGTTAGCTGTTTGTCATCCTCCATCCACCATTGCCATTTTCATTTCTTCTAAAAAAAAGTACCCTGTCATGCGGATGCTCTACATACTTGTGAAGATGTACACATGTATCTTGGGTGGTTCTTTGTCAATTGACTTCAAAAGGTCATGCTCAAGGGATTTTCCTATTTTGTTTGATTTCACGGTTATTTTTGGCAAAATCTTAAAAAATCTTGTCTTTAACTGTTTGGCCTATTGGTTTGAAATTGAACAGGGGCGCTTGTGAGCACCACTAGATCTTAGTTTGTTCAACACATAATGCTGAAATTTTAGGCGCCTGACTTGTCAGTCAACTGAGCCTATCTTATGGTGCATCCATCTGTCCTTTGTAGGTGGTAAGACTGAAAGTCGTGTATGTTAAGTTACTAAGGCTACCTAGAGATTGTCTCTGGTCCATCTGAAGTCTGTAACCCCTTACCCTTAAAAGGTTCCCTTCCAATATTTCCAGGTTGTATTTTTTAGGTGAAGGAGAGTGTTTGGGTCCTTCCCTTGGTATAGCCCTCTTGATTCTTCTTTGATGCTCAAGGCAACGCGTGGGAGACTTTGAGTTTATATCCAGACATGTCAGCTTGTGGCTTGTGGACTTCTCCCAAAGCATTGACCAGATACACTTCAGTCTTGGTGGAAATAAAAACCGTTGTTGGGTCTCTAGTCTGAACTAAGTTTCTTTAAGCGGTCACATTCCAGTGATTTTGGGGGCTTTTTAAACGATTTAAAAAAAAATTTTTGGGCTAAATTTTCACAATTCTTCTCCAAAACTGCTGTGCCAACTGTTTTGAAATTGCACAGGTACACATCTGGAAGGTACTAGAACTATTTGTTGTGGAAGGGTCAAACAAAGTTGTTCACTTTGGCGTTGTTGCTTTTGTGGATCCCTGAGTTGTGTTAATTTTTTACAATTTGAGTACTGATTGGTTAATGCATACATTTGTATTCGGTGACAAGTCAATTGGGATTGCAATTGTAATTAATTTTTGATGTTTTTTTATTCAAAACCATCAGCCAGATTCACTTTAAATTTGGTAATAATGTACCTTGGATAGCCTGGCTCTCTGCTGAATTATGCAAATGGTGATGCTCCAGTGATTATAGATTTTTTTAACAATTTTTGGGGGGTTATTTCTTAGTGAAATATTTAAAAATGTTCTCTGAAACAATGCACTTGGCCAATTGCTTTGAACTTGTATAGGAACACTTCTGGGAACCCCCAGGCCAGGGTGGAACTTATTGTGGCTTGAATGTCATGGTCAACTAAGGACAGGCTGTTCACACAGCCCATTTGTTATGAATTTGTGTGTGTTTTGGTAATATTGGACTTTTTTCAAGAAAACACACGTTGCATTCTCCTCAAGCTAGGTAGGAATAATGTCATTTGCACTGAAACCATTTCACCTCATATGCAGGCTATTGGATGAAGATGGCCACTTGCTCAGTTTTATGCTGAATTTACTTGTTCTCAGCTATCTAAATCCTTTAACAACTATGCCATGCACAGAACAAATTTTTTTTTGATCTGCTCTGGAAATGCTGCAAATATATTTTAGCTTCCAATTTGGATAGCAACATTATTTTAAAGGATGTAAACATGAAAAGTTTATTATCCACACACATTATCTGATTTGGGAACAGGAAGATGGAACCCTCCCTGTTGGAGGTAGTCTTTTCCCATGTGTACTCACAGAGAAGAAAACCCTGTGTAACCCCACTTAATCAGTGAACATGAACTGTCTCCAAACCACACATTATATCAACACAGTCCCCAGTGATGACTGGCTCAACCAAATCCTACTGTCCAGTAAGGCTGAACATGCTGACCCATAATTGATGACCTCACAATACAATGCAATGTCTAGATGTTCCCCAGCAACGTAACACAGCCCTACAGTGTATATAAAGGCCATGTATACAATGTAGCATTCAGTTTTGATCGAACCACATGACTGTGGATTTGGAAAGATTTCAACTCTCTGCACTTCTGTGCACAAGATGTTAGTTATGCTCAACCTGTGGTCAATCTTTACTCATTAGCCTCTGATGAGTCCAGTAAAGGATGAAACACGCCAGGCTTATTTGGCACACTGTGTATCTGTTCTTATCCACGCTTGCCTAGTCTTCTTATTGGTGGGAATATAGCTTGACTTAATCTCCACCAAATGTGTATATATAAGTGCAGCTCCTATCATTTCCTGATTTTGAAACCAATTTTGGAAATTATGTAATGATTGACAAGAATACATGTATAGGAGGGTCAATTATGGAAAAGTGGTGTACGTGCACATGTATGTTGATGTAATTTTCTGCAAAACCATACTCCAGATCCACTTCGAATTTTGTGGGGATCTACTTTGATCTTAGTAAAACTAGGTCACAAAGTTAAGTGTATTGGTCACTGGTTCCACATACCATCAGTTGATAGTTAAGCTATGCTCAGCTCTGCAAGTCTTGCACAGCTGGGTTCGCTCAGCAGCTGAAATTAACTGAGCTCATGTCAGTTTGGGGTTTGCTTTGGGTTGAATGCAACGAGATCAGCTGAGAAGGGGCTGTTCAGACAGCCGCCCGCCCTTGTTGTAAATAGCAGTTTGTGCAGAGATGTAAGTCTACTTTTAAATGTAGAATATGATCGATAATATTAAAGCATGAACCTATGCAGACATGTGTACTTGTGGTTTCAGTATCCTACCCAGGACTGACCACCCATGGACCACGGTGTATGAGTATGTGTTTGACAGACTGCGGGCAGTGCGCCAAGACCTGGTCATTCAGCAGTGGCAGGGAGTGGAGGCTGTTCAGATACTGGAGATGACTGTGCGCTTCCACATCTATGCAGGCTACAGGTAAAAACTGCCCTGTTTTCAGCATTAGCTAACTTGTCAGTCCAGGGCTTGACATTGAATTTTTTTTTGCTGTTTGTCCCACAGCCACTTTGGCCACAATTTCAGGCAAGTAATGGGATAAATCTCAACAGAGTTCTAGATTTTTTACTTGTCCCAAGCCAAAGCTACCAGTGGCACCATCTGCAACACATGTCCTCTATTCACATTTTCAGCACCTCAAAAACTGTTGACTGGATCTGGCTCATGCTTTGCGGGCCTGTGCTAATTCTGATGATTAGGTCACGTTTAATGATTTGGAGCTTATACTAGTAGGTCCAGTCTGTCCAATGTCCATCTGTCTTTCCATTGTCAACAATTTCATAATTTTTTAGCTTCTTTGAAGTGTAGCCTAGATTCTCTTCAAACTTGGCCTAGGTGTAATGGTTTTGAGGGTCTGTGTTAAGCTTGCAACTACAAACGGATGTGCTGCTCTGAATTTGGAACTTGAATGAAAATTTTTGGGTTTTTTTTGGTTACCTGTTTGGCAAATCTGTTCTAAACCTTCTCCTGAAACCACCTGGTCTACTTCCTTAAAATTACATAGGGACACTTACAAAATACATGTCCATCCATTTGGATTTTTTGCTCATTTTGGGGCAAAATTACCCCCCCCCCAAAAAAAAAAAAAAAACAGAAAGAAAAATAATTTAATATCTCTGATTCAGGTTGACAAATTAAAATAACAGAGAGACATTTCTTGTGATTCTTAGCTCTTAATTTGTGAAACAGGTGGCTATGATTCTTTTTATTGTTGTAAAGGAATTTTTGTTTCTTTTGGTCATCTTTTCTGATGCTTCATGGTAGATAATCTCGTAACTAGTAGTTTGTTACAGTCTCTGCAACACTGAAATTATAAAATGCTTAGGAAGAGCACGCTGCAGCATAATTACCCTGAAAACTTACGTCACAGCGTGTTTACTGCTGTGCGTCTTGGGGGATCACCGGAGACAAGATCAAAGCAGTGCGTATAGTACAACACGTTTGTGGTCGCAGTATGGCTGATGTCCTCGTAATATTAGATGAATGCAGCATCCTCAGTGCAAAATTACCTTATGCGATAGTAGAATATGCATGGGGTCCTGCTCATGTACGTTTTCTGTCCCCCTCTAAAGTGTAAAGAACACACACTGGTCTACTTAGAATCGACCTTGAAGTTTTTCGTCTCTGATCAGTTTGATCCAGGTTTTCCTCTGTTTTGATGGACGGCAACTGGTAAAAGCTAAGTGAAGGCGTCTTCCTCTCATAACCTGTGCCCTTCGACATGCGACAGTTAACGTTCGGCATTTTCTAACACTCACTGATCGGAACTTGAACTCACGTGTATCACACCAGCAAGAGCTATGACTGCATCTAAGGTACTACTCCACTGTGAGTCTGAACTGCTGGCTGTGAGTGTCCCTGGTGATCCCCCAGGATGCATTGCGATAAACATGCTGTGATGTAATATGGCGACAGGGTAACTGATATATATTGCGAGGTACTAGGGCACAGGAATGTATATGATCTATACGTATCTTCCTTCAAGACCATCAGCCACATTTGCTTCAAACTGAAAGGGGATGTACCTTGGATACGTCTCCAGCCAGTTTTTTCAGTAAGTTTCCCTTGAGTGATTTTTGGACTTTTAATGATCCTTGTGTTCATTGTGAGCCAGAGTTGCATCATAGTCAAAGAATAACACAAGCACATAAACTGAAACTGAAAGGTTTGGACTTAAGTATGGAACTTTGATATAGACTTCCAACTTCTGAAATGGTCTCAATTTAATCATATGAACACACTGATGTTCCATTTGTTTTAAACAGTAATGTTTTTGATGCAACAATAAAATATACTCAACCATTGAATATTCTTAAAGTGTATGTATGTATGTATGTATGTATGTATGTATGTATGTGTATATGTATGTATGTATGTATGTATGTATGTATGTATGTATGTATGTATGTATGTATATATGTATGTATGTATATATATATATATATATATATATATATATATATATATATATATATATATGTATGTATATATATATATATATATATATATATATATATATATATATATATATATATATATATATATATATATATATATATATATATATATATATATATATATATATATATATATATATATATATATATATATATGTATATGACCGTGATTATTTGTATGTACATATGTACCTGCTGGGAGGACCTACTTTTTCATGTACATATTGCCAGTGGGTTACGCTTGTGTCAGCCCACTTGTTTTTGATCTGAAAATTCCAGCAAATGCACCAGACAAAATATCTTATGCATGCCATATTGTCTTGTCACTCTTCAACATTTGATATTACTATAGTTCAGGTAGAAATTTAGGCACTTGGCTGGTTGATTGAACATGTTTATTTCTAATTCCAAGTTGCAAAATGATTATATTAGCTGTCATCTACCACCAGAGGGCAGCATATGTTCTTCTCAAACACTATTTAAGTCTGTGCAATTCTGACAGAAGCTGGCAAATGCTGTTGATTATTATTTCACTCTGTGAACTGTGATCGGTGTGAGAATTTGTGTTTATTCTATGATCTTCTGTACAGTAAAATAATTGATGCCTGTCAACCCAGGTAATATGAAGAATAATATAAACTTGATCTTACAGGGCCACAGTCAGTTAGAGTTGCCCTAAACCTGTTTCAGGCAAAGTGGAATAAAAAGCCTTTTTTTTTTTTTTTCAATTTCTTTAAATGAGGCTTGGAGGTTTAGTCTTCTGTATACAAATGGCTACGGACCAATATCATTCGTCAATTTCTTTAAATGAGGCTTGGTGACACCGGATTACCAAACAAGACACTTGGCCTGTGGCCACGTGAGATCTATTATGATGTTAGGAATCCATATTTTCACATCATACTAACATGTCAATTTGGTGGTTAGACTGGCAGATCAGCCTTAACGCATGGACATTAATTTTATACTCAACGGTGCATGACAGCCTTACTCCCTGCTGTATACACCCCTCTCTCACAAAATTAATGTCTTTTACTGAAATTTAAGTTTACAAACACTGAAGTCGTATTCATTTAGTGACTTCCTAAATTGGTTACAAGAATAAATTTCCATCTGCCTGTGCTGAGTATTCTTTATCTCCAATATATTAGTTATACTCCACTTCACTGCACTGCCAGTGTCCGGTATCTTGTCAGGTGAGACTATGGTTAATAAGACAACTAGGTACCCAGGTGTGGAGGGAAGTTAATATGTATGTCTCATATTGCGCAAAGGCCAGTGAACAAGGCCCTGCCTTAGAGTATGGAATGGATGAAGAAAAGGTAATCGAACAAGGCAATGCAGTTTTATAAGAGCACTCAAAATATGTCACTAACAGGTGGAGCCACGAGCACATGGCAACTTTTTGTACAACACAGGGCTCTCTGATGGCAACAACTGACCAATGAGAGGATCCAGGTCTGTTTGTCGCCAAGGTGACTCAGCCTGCACTTGCTGGTTGCTTGGTGGAAGTGAAATGCTGATGATTGTTTTGGTAATTATTTTTATCAGTAAAATTATTTAAATGAGTAGAATTATTGAATAAATAACCCCAGTATTGTCAATATAATTCCCTATCATCATCATCATCATCATCATCATCATCATCATCATCATCATCATCATCATCATCATCATCATCATCATCATCATCATCATCATCATCATCATCATCATCATCATCATCATCATCATCATCATCATCATCATCATCATCATCATCATCATCATCATCATCATCAAGGGTTACTTAAGGAATTAAGTATGGCGTGGCATTTATTGTTGACAATATGTCACGATAGAGGTGGCGAGATCAAAGTCAGATATCGGTGAGCAATCTGACAGAGTCTCACCACCTGTTGAGTGATATATTGACATCAATGAATGCCACGCCATACTTATTGCCTCTTATAATATGGTTTCAAGTTGAAATCCCCCAAATTTGACGCAAAAAAGGGACTAACTGGCCTATTTTCACATGTTATCATCGCTTTTGTGCCATTCCCGTTGGCTTGCGTACTTACTCCACTGCAGAATTTACCATTTTGGAGACGAGCAGGGCCCTGTTTGGGGGCTGTAGGTGTGAAGATTGTACCGCTGTTACTTACAACCTTCCAAATAGGTCTAGGCTCGAAATATTGATCCTAAAAAACAGAGACCGAAGTATATCCTAATTATGTCTTAGGCTCACATTTGGCTATGCGGCAGATAGAGTTTTTGGAAGCTCTTTGGAAATTGAAAAACCTCATAGGGCACCCTGAGACGAACAATGTCCAACAAATGTGATTGGCTGAATGAGGTCATGTGACAAATCAATATATCACGGTTGAAGGTGAACGACAATGGTAAGTAGGCAAATTCGCTGTATGCTGGGCAATTGGCGAAGTAGTTTGTGTTCTGTTTTGATTATTTTTACGGGACAGAGGTTTTTTAAGTGCAAGGTCTATACAACAATTATGACAGTACTTAGCAGAGTTCTTTTTGGGTGTGGAGCCAGAGGAATTGGATGCCATGGCATGGGTAGGCCTACTTTAAATTCCAGGCCTAGTAGTAATACTCACTGACTCTGGTTCAGTGGTCGTCGTCATCTGGAGGCTTATTCACCAAATGTATCTATCAATGTACTTGCATCGACTTGTCATGACATGTGCGAGGATCATTGGGATAATAATTGTGGAGTAATGGCATGATAAGGTTTGTAACTTTGCTACATTTGGTTGTCGCAGCTAGGGAGTGCACATGTACGTGAATTACCACGCCGTCTATTATCGACTGTGGTAACTACCATAGGAATGAGGAACCAAAAGTAATTAAAACATTGCATTTTTGTGAAATATATTTTGTGAACATTGCGCTCTAATTATTTTATTAAATGAACTAAATAACCATACATTTCTATGTACAGTGGTACGTGCTGTATGTGGCCACTCTTTCTGCCAAGAAAAAGTGGCCACACACAGCAGGTGACCTGTCACCACAGGTAAATTTTACAAAGAAATTGACTATATCTGAGCCTGTGACCACAAAAAGCAATGCGGCTGCTCACGACAGTGGTTGCATTCAGCAGGTACCACTGTACTCTAGTAGTGAAATCCAGGGACTCAAATGGGGTGGTAGTTCAGTGGGGGTAAGTAAAACAAAAAGAAGGGTCATCGTGATATGTCAGATGTTATATCATGGCAAACAGAGCATTTAATCACAGTAGCCACATTTTCGCACCCTGTACTATAGTATAATTAACATTATAAAGTCAACATGACCTGGGACAATTTCCGCTCATCTTCTGTTGACTTTGTCCAAACTTACAAAGTTTGGCCAATTAAAACATCAAACTGATTGCAAAATAAAACTACAAATATTTCTCATTTTTACCTCAGCTGACTTAGAGTCAGCTTGGCTCATTTGGTCTGACACAGACTGTCCATCCAGCTATTCACATAACCAGACACTTTTCAAAGCACTTTTTTTTGTTCATCTTCTTAGAATATCACTGGATAGTTCATTTTAGAACTCGTAGTGTATAAATCTTGAAAGGATCTCAAACACATGTGATCAATAGGTCATGCTTCCGTGATTGTTCAATTTCTGGCTGAATGTATTTGTTATTTAATTACACAGTGGTTTGAAAAAAAAACCCCACCTAATAACTGTTTTTCCACCAATTTTCATATTGCACATCCTATTGGTCCTTTTTGAGGGCTTGATTGGGATTTTGTATCAATGACCTTGAACTATTTTCCAAGGTCACAGGGGTAGTATGAATGGCAATGCCCCGGGGGAGGCTTGGTCACCAGTCAAATATTGTTAATGATTTTTTGGGGTGGGTGGGTGGGTGGGTGGGTGAGTCAAAAGAAAGTATTTATCTTTGAAATCTTTTGGACTACTGGGTATCTATCCAACTCAATATGTTCGACATTGCTAGCGATGCCAACTATTTCTCATCATGTCCCTCAAATCAGCTGAAAAATTGACTGGGTTTTTTTTAGCTCAGCTGACTTGTCAGTCAGCTGAGCTTATCTTATGGTCCTCCGTCCGTCGTCCGTCGTCCGTCCGTCCGTCCGTCGTCCGTCAACAATTTACATTTTCGACTTCTTCTCCAAAACTGTCAGCCAGATTCACTTTAAACTTGGTGGAGATGTGCCTTGGGTGGGTCTCTACCGAGTTTGTTCAAATGGTCACGGTCCATTGATTTTTGGATTTTTAATGAATTTTTTTGTTCTTTTTTGGGCAAATCTTAAAAAATCTTCTTCTCTGAAACTGCTCACCC
The DNA here is from genome assembly GCA_964020975.1 of Hermodice carunculata. Taxonomy (NCBI): domain Eukaryota; kingdom Metazoa; phylum Annelida; class Polychaeta; order Eunicida; family Amphinomidae; genus Hermodice; species Hermodice carunculata. The sequence continues at coordinate 14,872,188 of OZ026629.1, forward strand.
AATTACTTTGATATCACACAGAAACACTCCCTGGGACACCTAGTTCTTAATTTGTTCACCAGGTGGCGCTGCAATTTTTTCCTATTTTTTAATGAATTTTTGTGTGTTATAGCTATTTTCGACTTCTTCTCCAGAACCGTCACTCAGATTAAGCTGAAACATGGTGGATATGTTCCTTGTAGAAGGGTCAAACAAAGTTGCTCACTATGTGAGAATGCTGCAGATTCCTGATTTTTAACCATTTTTTCAATTCGGGTACTTATCGGTCAATGCAGCTTTCCTATTGATTACTATGGAAGTCAATGAGCATTCTAATGCTAATTCACATTTTCAACTTCTTCTCCAAAACCGTCATGCAGATTAACTTCAAACTTGGTGGGGATGTAACTTGGGTGGGTGTCTACCAAGTTTGTTCCAATGGTCCCGTTCCAATGAATTTTGTTTTTTTTATGATTTTTTTTTCAAAAATCTTTACAAAAGTTTTAACATGGGAATTTCTTGTAATGGTTATAACTTAAATGATTTTGGCCAGATTTATTTCAAACTTGGTGGGGATGTGCCTTGGGTGGATCTCTACCAAGTTTGTTCAAATGGTCACGCTCTATTGATTTTTGGAATTTTTATGATTTTTTTTCGTTTTGTGGGGGCAAACCTTAAAAACTCTTCACCTCTGAAACCGCTCACCCAGTTGTTTTGATATCGTTCATAGACACTCCCAGGGACACATAGTTCCCAATTTGTTCACCAGGTGCTGCCTCAATTCTTTTCTAATTATTTTTTTTATGAATTTTTTATATGGTTTTGTTATTTTTCACTTGTTCTCAGACCTGTCACTCAGATTAAAGTGAAATGTGATGGATATGTTCTTGTGGAAGGGTCAAACAAAGTTGTGTACTACGTGGCACTGCTTTAGATTCCTGATTTTTAAGTATTTTCAACTCAGGTACTTATCGATCAATGCAGCTTTCCTTTTGATTACTATGTAAGTCAATGGGTATTCTAGTGCTAATTCACAGGACAACTGACACAAAATTTACTGTTTACTTGATAACTTGAGATCTGTTTTGAGTTAGTACTGTGATGTTGCACATGTTAATGCTTTTGTATGAAGGTCATGCTCAGACAGTACATGAATGACTTTGACCTCATTTCTGGGGTCACAGTGCAACATACATGGATTTTACTCTTCATTATAACTTGAGAACTACTTGAACCTTGATGTTGCACATGTTAGTGTTCTTTTATAATGGTCAGACTTACTCAGAAATGGGTGACCTTGATCCTTTCCCAAGTTCATAGATCTGCAAGTGTGATGAATGTCAAGATCAGCTGAGCATGGGCTGTTCACACAGCCCTCTTGTTTGGCATTTGTCTTGCATCAGAAATTAGACGTTTCTCCTGTATGTTCTTTGTTATCTATTTCATGTCCCAGACTTAGATTTTTGGATCTTTGCATCTGTCTATTGCACACATTTTGACATGTTGTCATGCAGGTCTCATTTTGGCTAGTGCTGCTGTGGTTCTCCCTGAAGGAGTTCTGTTTCCAGGGTTTTCCATCAATCCTTCCTGATGATCCATCTTTCCTTCCAATGTTTCTGCAATCATATTTCAATATATGTAGTGCCATTATGGAGTCAGCCCTGATTTGGATTCAAAATCATCATTGTAAGGCTAAAATGAACCGATTAGATTTCCGGGTCCATGTGACCCCTATTTGTCAATCACTGTGTCCCATAAGGGATCCTATTCTATATCCCGGGTCTGACTGACAGATTAGCATGGCACCACAATATCTTTAAAGGACAGGTTTTGTTCAAATTTGGCATAAAAGTACCTTACAAGGATCAAATAAACTCGGATATCAAGGTCACTGGGACCCATGTGCAGGTAATATCCATTTGTACTGTGACATAATGCATGACTGACCATTAAGCCCAGTGCAATGTTTGTTCCCACAATATCTGAAAACAGATGCTTTGACACATTTTGCGCTCACAATTTTCGGACAAAAGTGCTAGTCATGGTGTTAAAATGAAAGAACAGATTTTGGAGTCATTATTTTGATACCTATGTATTTGGTTTTCATTAACCTAATATACGACATCCTCAAGTCAACGGAGCAGGTCTACATGAAGGACGTTCCTAATTTATTGGGAAAGTACATTACACTCTTTCACATGTGTGGTCTCAGAAGCAGACCAAGCTCTGTGTTATCTCTACCTCTTTTGGAGTGGAGTAGACATGGAGATTGTTCTGTTTAGACAGCAACCACATGCAGAATCACAGTTGAAGTGTTCTGCTTTATAGGCAAAAGCAGTTTACAGCCAATCCTGTGCGCTGGGGACTGACTGCTAAATCACTTTACAGTCAGCCAAACTGTCCCAGAGGGGATATATTGCATGTTTGTTCAGTGACAAAACTGTCGAGTCATGTCTGTTCACATCTGTCACCAGAAATAGGGGGAGTTTTTTTTTCCCCCTTCCACGGGGGAAATTAAACATTTAGCAACAAATAAAGATGACATAAATGGATCTGGGGGAGATTGTCCAAATGGACAAACCCTCAGTGGAGAAGTTAAAAGAGAGACATAAAAAAAAAAAAGTAAGATGCCCAGTGTAATGGGAAAGAGGGGAGGGCTACAGTATATGAAGAGTGTAATGTTAGCGCTTGTCATTTTCTAGGTTGTGTACGTCACCACCAGGCAAAGCATCCTATGACGCAGCAATTAACACCTCCCAAGTTCACCAGTGCCTGACTCACCTGCTCAACCTGTACAGGAGAGGCAGCTGTTGCCATGACAACAGAGCAGAATTTGAGAGCTTGTATTTGATGTACAACCTGGGCAATACTGAGGCACTTGTGCACGGCCTTGATGTCTGGCGATCTCTCAGGTAACAGCTGGTGATTCCATTGGTAATATGATCAGTGTTACATGTATGTTGACTGATACGGAGCCAGTGTCTCTGTTTGAAGCTTAAATGGTCATCCGTGCCTCGAGACTCGAGAGACCTCACTAGCAATCAACCACCCTCTGTGAAAGACCAGTTTTTCACAACGTTTACTTTAGTACTTGTCAATGTTCTCTGTACTTCCTCTGACAGACCACCTGATTCTAGAGACGGGGGGTGGCGGGTGGGGGTGGGGAGAGTGGGGCTTTTCAATGCAGCGTTCACTCTACATGTACGTGTGTGTGCATATATTGAGATACTATCATGAAACTTAAGCTGTAGAAGCATCCCATTGGAAACTTGGCTGAGTTTGATATGCATCAACCTTGACCTTTTTTCAAGGTCAGAAGGGGTCATCATATTTTTTAACCTGACTTAAGGGTCTTAAGGTCAGTCTGACCATTAAATTTTTGCTATGAAAATATCGGTATACTGGTACTTGAATGCAAAGTTTTTTTGCAAGGAATTTGAATCTGAAGTCATTGCAATAATTCTAATGAGTCCCAACGTTTTTTTTTTTTTTTTTTTTTGAGTGATAAGCGTCGAAAGAATGAATCATTTCACAGGACGACATCTATGATTTGAGTAGCTTTGCCTGACCAGTACACATTTTTTTTCCCACTGATTATAATGACAAGCACATCATTGTGTCCAGAATTTCTTTTGTCTGATTGTGATGGAAACCCGATTCTCTCCTTTCAGACAGGATCACCAGTTCAAGACTGCCCTCCAGACAAGCATGGCCTTCATGTTGGGTAACTATGTGCGTGTGAGCCACCTGCTTAAGGGACAAGACGCTCTGTCATTGTGCACCGTACACAGACACCTTCTTCACCTGCAAAGGTACAGCTGCTTGGGTGGTGGGGATGCTGGTGTGTTAATGTGTTAATACATGTATGTAAAAAATTAGCTAACCAGAATGAAATTTGAGCAGACTTGGCCAATTAAAGTGTGTTTCTTTCACAGACTCTTGTTGAGAGGTCGAATCTGGTGGTGCTGATTGTAGATGATTCTTGTGACAGACACTTGACCAGTTAGAGAGCTCTTGAAGGGAAAATATTTGGTATCCTCAAAATATCTATTTTGTGAGATCGAAATAAAACTACAGTGAAACCTGTTTTGGGAGACCACTGGGAGGAAAGACCACCGGCCTTTTCAGACCATGTTTACCATGTCCCTTTTGCCATCTTTCCCATGTCACTGCACCTCTATTGAGAGACCACCTGCCATATGTGACCACTTTTTGGCCTTCTCTCTAGGGGTGGTCTCTGAAAGCAGGTTTTACTTTACGCACATGGCACAAAAGGTACCTTTGAAACCCCCACAAGAAAATCAAAAAATAAAAAAAGAGTTAGAATTATATTGCATTGGAATTAAGTAGCATTGTGTGGTAACAAAATATTTTGTTCCCACACAATATATTTTATTCACACACAGTTGTATTTCAGTCACATGCTGTATTGTTACGTTCGCATGTAGCACTTTTTCCTTAACACACAGGATCATTGTGTTCCCCTGCAATATATTTGTGCGTGCATGCAATATTATGCTGTGGGTGATAGCCAATGTTATTTCTATACGTAAGGTCCTTTCTGGAGCTCAAGGGGGTGGGGTGGGGTGGTGGTTGTGAGTGTGGGGCTTCATCTTTGTAGGAAGGAAAAAAAAACCCCTTTATTTTGCTTCCATGAAATAATTATTTTGTGGGAATGAAGACTATTTTAAACTATGATATTTTGACAGAACAAATTAGATTACCCTTTTATCATGTCCCTTTGTGGTGCTTTGTCGTTTGAATGAGAATGTGAAAATATTCTCCATGAGACTAAACATGTTGTATATGTTGTTGTTGTGTAAATGTGTGGAAGATGAAGCATTGAGTGGCTTTGATGATTTCACTTGTACCTTGTTATTTCCCTAACAGGTCAGCAAAATTCAAATTTTTAAATTCAAATATCTGATTGGTGTTGGTGCTCTCGGGAAATATGTTTGTTGATGTAGTATATACAGAATAAACACACCCTGGTCCTTTGTACAGTAGCGCCATCTAGGTATAGGGGCACTCCGCTTGTCTGGGTGGGAAACTATGGAAAGTATATGGTGGCAGTTATGGGCAATTCTCTGGCTCATCCAATCATGTCGGAAGTACAGCTTAGTATTTATCGTTGTAAAGAAGTGTTTATACACAAAAAGTGGCATTATAGTCTGGTAAACAGGCAATAACTTGGAGGGTATGGACTACAGTGATCTACGTCTAGATTACCAGTCCCATGGGAGACCACCTGTCTGGAAAGACCATATTTTCAGGATATTATACTCAATACTTTTTCATCTTAGTCATACCTTCCATGAGAGACCACCTGTTTTGACCGACCACAGTTTGGTCATCCCTAGGTTTCACTGTGTTCCGTGCCTTTATAGTACAGCACAAGATGACAGCCAGATATACCACCCTCCCCCCCCCTATGCTCGAGTGCACTCTTTGCACTATGTACTGGTACAATAAGTGACACCTGGTGGTGGAATCTGTCCTAGCAAATTGAATTGCTGCTGGTTCTTATTGTCCGTTTGATCTTCTTTACCAAGAATGGAAAGCAATGCAACCTTAGCATCAGTCTGTTCCATCTTTGCAAATATTTTCATTGTATAAGTGGAGAAAGAACTGTATGAGAGTTGAGGACTCCAAATATGGTGACAAGTTACTTAACAACCTTGGTGTCTTTTTCGTCAACAGACAAGGTCTCCACAAAATGTCCTGTGGATTCAACAGCAAAAACCTGAAGTTTCCGTTAGAGCGTCTGTGCCATCTTCTGTGTTTTGACAACGATATGGACACGGCAGACACCTGTGGGGCCTATGGACTAACCGTTGCCAACGGCGCTGTCGTCTTCCTCAGAGCTAACTTCAATACAAACACAGAAGTAAGTGATCTACACATGCCCCTTTACTTTGTTACTTTGTTGTCATGGTAACTTAGTGTCTCAGTTTGGTGGCGATACATTGTAACTCTTCAACCTCCGATCAGGAGGAAAGTGGTGCTCCTATGAATCACTTAAAAACAATTTAGAGTGAAGCTCTCCATGAGAAAACAGAAAAAGACCAAGCAAGACCAGTCGTTTATAAACCTCAAACAGGGAAAAGCCAGACCCTGTGGCAAGCTGATGAAAGGATATTTAGAAATGGCCTGACAGTTGTTTATTGTGTCAGTTCCTCTTGAAATGTATGGGTACCAACGCCCATCATTCTAAAGACTCGTCCATCAGCGGCCAGTCTGCCCTGTACATGTAGCTCATCTTTGAAGTTTGAGAAAGTTTTACAAAATGGAAACTACAGTTTAACTTTGTTTGTGCACAGATTTATGTCGCTGGGCAACTTACATCTATAATCTTCAACTTAGGGAGTGGCTGAACTTGTAAAACCTTGACATTTCAAGGTCATTTCAACATGTGCATTGGCATTAAATCTCAAGTTTTACAGGTTGTTCATTCATGAGGTAAACTCTCAAAGTTAAGATTTAAACAGATTGAAAAGGTTTGGATCATTAAACCTGTAAAACATTGGTCTGTTGTCTTGTTGCAGTGTATGTCATTGTAATTGTACCTCATCTTGGTGACTTACTCAAGGTCATGATTGGTGCTTTAACTAAAAACAGTAGTTAAATACTGTAAATTGCTTTTATTTTGCTGTATTTCTATTTTCACTAATTTCGCTGATGACACGAAATAGCCAAAATTGAAATACAGTAAAGTAGCCTTTTCAAAAATGGTGAAATTAAAAATTCAATGAAATGTGTGAAATGCAAAAGCTTGAAAATTTATGCACGCTAAAATAAGTACATTTACAGTATTCCCAATGTAGACGGCTGTGTATGTGCTTGGTGGGTTATTAGGTGTAAATGTTTCCAGGCATTGGATAAATGGGATGGGGATCATGTGTTATTACCCTGGATGGGGGCCTGGAAAATTTTGATAAATAAAAGACTGGTGGCAAGTTTTTTTTTGTTTTTTTTTTTGAAGTTCTATTAAACTGATTTCATGTGCTAACCAGTGCACCATATGTTTGACTCAGATTGTTGGTGGATTGTATGACGTACTATTGTTGGCACTTTTCCTGATATCCAGGTTCCACCGAGGCACTACAAGCTAATAGAAGACAAACTCAAGTCTGTGCATATCTCTGACCTGGTGCGTGGAGCCCAGACAGAAGGCAATCCTGACAGGTGATGAATGCTGTCACCAGTGAAGAGACTCCAGCTTAGGTTACACAGCGGAAAGCCTAACACAGTACATGGGCGATATGTGTACCGTATTCATCTTAATAAGCACACACTCCTTAATAAGTGCACCTCCCATTTTTTTTTTCCAAGAAACAACCCCCAAAATATCCCATAATTTTCAAACAAGTGTTAGAATCTATTATTACACTTAGGATCAGCATTTTTTTCAGCTTTTGTGGATGAATTTTTTTTATAGCGCACTGAGTACTTTTGAAGATGAATGTGGTATCATTCTTACTGAGTGCTCAAGCTTCACTGGAAATTTGCAGAATGTGAAACTCAAGTTCTGAACTGTTTGAGTAATTGAATGCCTTTTTTTTTTTTTGCATAATCCGTGGTAAAAAATATAGAACACTGTAAATTCGCTAATTTTTTTTATTGTGCTTATTTTGCTGATGGCACAAAATTGTGAAATAGTATTTTAATATATGTTTGATGAAAAGTAAAAAAGAAAAAAAAATATGCAAGTATAGATTCAGTCAGATATTTCTGAATGCAAAAACTGAGAAAATTTGAACACATAAAAATAATATCGGTGGTACTCACTCTAAAGACCACCTCTCTTGAAAGATTGCATTAGTTTTCAAGACTGTCTTTTAATGGCAATGGATTCTTCTTCTTATTTTTATTTTTATTTTTTTTTTTTTGTTAATTTCCCTGTAATATAAGACCACCTGTGGTATGTGACCATTTTTGTCTTGCAGTGTGGGAGTGGTCTTAAATAGCAGGTACTACTGTATTTTTATTATTTTTAGTATTTTATGGGTCATTTCAAGCAACTGGCCATTTACCTCTCTTTCTGTGCCACATTTTGGCCTGAATCAACAGTTTTCCTGGTGCACTCTGGGCGCAGTGCACCCAAAGCACACGGAGGAAAGCTGTTGACCGGGGCTATTATATTCCATGTTACTACAGGCATGCTGGAGTTTGAATCAAAGGTCTTCTCACAAGGAACACGAATCTAGTACCCTTATTATAATTCAGAGCACTTCGTTTAAAGTAGTGTGACTAGTTGTGGTTGGTACTGAAAGACTCAAGGGAACAGGGGTATCATAAAGGCGTAATACAGTATACTATGAATACATTTATTTTCACAGCTTTTGCATTTCGGACCTTTCGCTGAGACTTTCAATCGACTATTTAGTATTACCTCCAATCAGTGCCATGTTAAAAACTTTCTTCACTGTGTTTTTAATGTCACCATTTTGAAGCATCAGTGAAATGAGCGAAAATAAGAATTGTGCAAAATTATTAAAATGAATTCACAGTATGTGCATGCTGGTCACTTGCTTGTAGACATACTCTGGCATGGCTTCTTTGTGAAATCTAAAGTCTGCTCCATGGAAACAAAAATTGTCCATATGCATATAGAAGAATGTTGACAGGTATTTAACAGGCTCACCATGTGTGGACTGTGTCGGGTGCAACAACAAGGGGCAATAAGTCATGTGTGGGTACAGTGTTAGGGTACAGGTAGGCGACTGTGTGCTAATATTGTGGCACTACTTCCAAGTGGCTGCATGGTCAACGAGCCCATAAAATACTCTCCATATGAAATATAGGGGAAGTGGAAATGTGTGTAGAAAAGAGATTACACTTCAGGTGAAAGCTAAAAGGTCAGCTGTGAAGATGTAAAATGGGAATGGAGAGTGACTAGATGTAAAGTGTAGGTTTCGTCATTTGGGAAACCAATATTTGTTCCACTTGATACAAATGTGAATACAGACATCCTTGAGATTGGTTGCTTTATAGACCCATATCTTTTATATGGATTGTGAAACAGGCCAAGCCTATATTAATCACTCTCCATGGCACAGATGATGGCGTATACTTTCCTACCTACTTGTTTGGTGGAGGAAACCGAAGGACACTGAGAAAACTGCAGTGCACAGTCAGACTGGTAGGAACTCTTTCCACTTCTTTCCCCTGCTGTGAATCAAACCAGGCCGCGTAGGTGAAAGGGGACCGTGTTGCAGTTCCACCAACTGTGCAACAGCTGCTTTGATTAAGCTTGGTTTTTTTTTGTTTTTTGTTTTGCTTTTTTTTGGGGGGGGGGGGGTACCACTGACATGTTGATAACAAGTGGAGCCACCGGTGCTCTTGTGCCAAGTAACCAACAAGTGCAGGTGGAGCCACCTGCAAGATAGACAACACTGGCTCCTCTGATTGGTCAGTTGGTGCAAAACAGGAAATGGTGTGTAATGCAGTGAGTTCCTTGTGTTGATAGCTACATCTGCTAGCAATATACATTGTAAACTGTAAGACACATTGTTGGTATTGTATTAAATATCAAATGTAAAACGCATGCAGTTTAAAGCTTATGTACCTGTTGAAAAATTTGGACCAATGAAACTGCACATGAAAAAAGTGTTTTGTTCTCTCTTTATTTCTGACAAGTGTAGTTGCTAAGTGACAATGTAAAACTGCGATATGTTGGCATGAGACAGAAGAATATGTGCATATTTCTATCTCAGCTGACAAGCCAGCTGAGGCTACAGTATGGTACAGTGTCTGTTGTCTGTCCATCTGTATGTCCACAGTTCACATTTTTGACTTCTCCAAAACTGTCAGCCAGATTCACATCAAACTTGGTTTTAATGTACCTTGGGTGGGTGTCTACCAAGCTTGATCAAGTAGTCATGCTTCAGTGGTTTTTAGATTTTTATGTGTAATTTTTGGCAAAATCTTTAAAAAACAAACAAACAAACCCAATGACAAATATATGTATTCTCCAAAATCAATCTGCCAAATGCTTTGAAATTGCATAAGGACACTTCTGGGACCCCCAGACTTTAATTTGTTTGACAGGGGCACTGCAGTGTTTTCTTTCTTTCTTTCTTTCTTTCTTTCTTTCTTTCTTTCTTTCTTTCTTTCTTTCTTTCTTTCTTTCTTTCTTTCTTTCTTTCTTTCTTTCTTTCTTTCTTTCTTCCTTCCTTCCTTCCTTCCTTCCTTCCTTCCTTCCTTCCTTCCTTCCTTCCTTCCTTCCTTCCTTCCTTCCTTCCTTCCTTCCTTCCTTCCTTCCTTCCTTCCTTCCTTTCTTTCTTTCTTTCTTTCTTTCTTTCTTTCTTTCTTTCTAAACAGATTTTTGTGTGTTTAGGTTATTCTCACCTTTTCCAAAACAGTCATTGAGATTTTTAAGAAAAGTAGTGGATATGTAGCGTGTGGGAGGGGTAAACATTTTCACTAAGTAGTGACAATGTCAATCCCTGATTCTCAACAAATTTTTCAGTGCAGGTACTTGTCAGTTAATGCATGCATTCCAATTAATTACTATGTAAGACAATGGAAATTGCAATGGGAATTGACAATTTCGACCTCTTCCCCAAAACCATAAACCAGATTCACTTCAAGCTTGGTGGGAATGTACCTTAGGTGGGTCTTCTACTAAGTTTGTACAAATGGTCATGCTTCAGTGATTTTTAGCTTGTTGATGAATTTCTTTGGGTTTAATCTTAAAAAAATCTTCCCGGGAACTGCTGAGCCAATTGCTGTGAAATTTCAGGGGCACACTTCTGGGATCGCTTCGACTTTAATTTGTCCAACAGCTAGCGATGCACTTTTTTTTCTATATTTTTTCCCAAATTTTTGTGTGTCTTTCTCAATTTTTAGTTCTACAAAAATATCACTCAGATTGTTCTGAAACTTGGTGGAAATATAGCTTGTAGGATGATTAATCAAAGATGTTTACTAGGTAATGATATCCTGGGTCCCAGATTTTTAATGGATTTTTCACTTTGGGTACCTATCGGTAAATGCATGCATTCCTATTGATTAATATTGATTACCATGTATGTCAATGGGGATTGCAATGGGAACTCGCATACATTACCACTTCTCCAATATCCTCATCCCCTAGGCTAGAGTGGGACTTATTATGGGTTGAAGGTCAAGGTCAGTTGAGAACGGGTTGTTCGCACAACCCATTTGTTTATTGTATCCTTTTGTTAATCCAGAGGTGAAAACACATGTTTGGCGAAGAAATTATGGGAAATAAACATTGTATGGAAAAGGCATGCAGGTGGGGCAATGGAGGATGTGTTTTGCAGATAGTGCCAATCAGAGCCACCTGGTGGGTAAACAAATCCAGCCTCACTGATTGGCTGCTGGTTGTCCACTGGAAGTGGTGTCACATTTATTTTTAGTACATTAGAAAGTAGTGTCAAATGCAATTTACTCCCTCAAACATCTTCCATTAAAAAAATAGTTGCAAAGCTCACCTTTGTTTATATTACTCGTGAAACTCTATGGTGAAGAAGGACAAAAATGGCAAAGGATTATGTACATGAAGCAGATTTTTCCGAAAACAGTTCCTTAAAGCAAATCTTGTTAACTTTTACATGTGGTTCTTGCTGATTTTGATGGCGTATTTTATAGATAGGACCCCATAATTTAAAGGAAAAATTGTGATCTCATTAATTGGAAAGATGGCTTTAAAATTTAATGTAAGTGTATTTTTGCTTCAGCTTTTTTGGAGAAAATACACAACTTATCCATGGGCAGTCTTCCTGTTTTCAATAGGTCAATACATAACACAATTACTAAGATGGAAACGTTATCACATACAGCAGGTCAAGAGAACACAGGATTGTAACAGTTCTTCTTGTTAAAGGATTGTGAACGACTTACTTTGGGTGGATCAAAATATTTTGTGAAGAAATGTGTATAGAATATACTTGTGTGCTTGTACATGTACTTTTGTTTTACATATTTTATTTTTTGAATAAAAATATATTTTAATAATAAAGGTACCGTCGTTTTATTATATTTTGCATACACATGTTGGCTTTGTACAAAGATCTTTTAAAAAATGCCTATTTGACCAGAATTTCAGAATTTCTGCCCAAAATGAAACAAAAATTTTTGCTGCCTTTCTGTTGGCTATTTGTTGTAGTTTTGCTGGCCACAAAGACCTTTTAAGTTGTCTTTGGCTGGTGCTAATGCTAATGGAGGCATGCTGCCGCAAATGAAACTATAACAGAATTAAACTGTCCCTTTACATCCATGATCAGTCATTCGGAATCGGATTCGTGCAGGGTTCTGCTCAGACTTGGTTTACACCTATAGATGCTAATTTTTTGGTCAGAATCCTAAAAAAATCTCCAAAGCCAATTGGCCCATTGCTTCAAAAAGCACAGGGACACTTCTGGGGACGCGTAGACCTTAATTTTTCAATTTGGGTACATGTTGGTTAATGCATACATTCCTATGGAATACAGTGTACATGTAAACCAGTTGGGATTACAATGGTCATTCACATTTTGGTTTCTCCAAAACCAGCCAGAGTCACGTCTAACCAGGCTGGGATGTACCTTTGGTGTGGTTCTACCATGTTCATTCAAATGATCACCATCCAGTGATTTCAGTATTTTTATGATTTTGTGGGATCATTTTTTGGGCAAAAATCTTAAAAAATATTCCCTGAAACTGCTTTGCCAATTGCTTCAAAATTGCATTGGGACACTTGTGGATGACCAGATTTGAATTTTTTTGATCAGATGGTGCTGATTTTGATTAAATTTTTTTTGGTGTGCATTTGCACTATTTTTAACTTTTTGTTCAAACCATCATGTAGATCATGCTGAAACTTGGTGGAAATGTGTCTTGTGGAAGTGTCAAAGTTCACTTGGCAGTGATGCAGTTGATCCATAATGTTTATATATTATTTTAATTCAGGTACTTGTTGGTTAATGCATACATCCCTATCAACAGACTGCAATGGTAAATCACATTTTTATAGATTCTCCACAACTATTTGTCCGATTTACTGCAAACTTGGTAGAGATGTACGTTTGTGTGGGGTTCTACTGAGATTATTCAAACGCTGATGCTCCAGTGATTTTTCAGATTTTTTTAAGGGGGGGGGAATATCTTAAATACAGTTCTCTTAAGCTGCTTGGCCAGTTGCCTCAAAATTGTATACCGACACTTTTGAGTACCCCTAGGTGTTCTATAGATTGAATGGCAAGGCCAGCTGAGGACTAGCTGTTCAAACAACTCTCTTGTTAGTTTTTAGGGGCGTTTCAGCAGTTCAATGAGAACACTTGTAAGGAGCTTCATCATGCAGGTACATGTACATGTCTTTTTTTCACCTTGACTTCAATCAAATAAATCAGAAGGCCTGCTGGGAGCCCCCCTCTCCCCCAGTCGGGGAATTTTACAGACTATTATATTCATTGGGGGGGGGGGGGGAGTCCGTTCTCTTGGTTGAAGCATGTTAGCATGATGAAAAGTGGTTTCATGTGGGTGTATGATGTCATTAAAGATTTATTATACGTGCGAACTTAAATTCAACAATTTTTGTCCATGACTATGCTATACAAAGGAGAAACACTCCCTTCCTGTGTTTTTTTAATACATGAAACCAGCACAATTTTTGCCTAGTGGCGTTTCCTCAATTGATCTATTAATTCCCATGACAACCAGTAGTCTGTTTCATATATGACATCATCAAAAGTTAGAAATATAAAAGTCTTCTAAGCATAATTTGGCAGTGTGCTTTTTGAATGAAACAAAAGGGCAGTGGGGAATAATATCAGTCTGTAAATAAAAAGATGAACAAATGTGTTACATATTTTTCGAGATCCTTCAAACGTGAATTTCAATTTTAGTTCACAAGGTCATTGTCACATGCATAACTATTGATACTGTAACGTCAAATTTAAATATATGGATACGAGTGCAATTTTTTTGTGCGACCTAGAACCTTTGTGATAATCAAACGGTGTCCTTAATTTGTGAGATGAATTTATTCTGAGAAGTGCTGCATTTTTTAGACGGCCCCTAACAATATTATACCCACAATGTTTCTCATTTATTCGGAAATTTGTAATTTTTCCTATATGTAGGGCTTTTCAAATACTACAACAATGTACACAATTTGCATCAACATCAAATTATGGTAAAATGTACACACTAAATGAAAACACAATTTGTACAGTGAATTCAAGATGTGTTCATGCCGATTTTAGAAACCACACTTTTCACGTATTAGTATAAATTACTTCCATTTTGTCCCTCTGCTTGCGTACTATCTTGTCACTTTTCTGTCTAGGTGTTCTTGTTTTTTATTTTTATTGTTGTCATCTTCCAGCTTCTTTACTGGTTTGGAGCTTGCGACGGTGTGTTATGTTCGAGTATCTGGTGTATTGTTTATAGAGGTTATCTGGTAGGGGTTGCAGCAGAGGGCCTAGGCTTCTTGATGAAGTAACTCATTTGGTGTTTTGCGTGGTCATTTTCTTTGAAAACATCAATTTTTTGTGATGTGTATTGCAGTTAGTAACTGTTGCCAGTGCAAGTAGGTAAGGTAAGAATATATATAATATGGAGGCATTTGTTGTTTTCTGTTTCACATTCATATTGTAATTGAATTTTGTCACACAATAAAACCATGAGTAGAAATGTGATTCTTTTAATACTGAATAACATGTATTTGTTTGTTTTTGTAAGTAGTTAATTTCCTATTTAAATAGCTTTCGAGGTAGTTGTGTAAGTTGTGCATGTTGACTTTTTTCAATGATTTTAGGTAATTTGCATACATATTGTTCATGATCCAATATGACAGACAAATCCTGTATATAATAACGGTGTCAAAGAAGCAGAGAAAATCAAAAAGTCAATGCACATAGATCAAGAGTGCATAATTCATCATTGAAAATGCTCCCACGATTCCTTGATCAGGCCTGTAACTGTTGATACTTTTGAAAAAATAAAGCGAATGGTCTCATTCAGACAATCTCATGAGAAACCTAATATAAGACTTGAAAACATTTGTCAAAATGTCCGAGATACATTTGAGTCCGGTAAGCACTGGCGTCATGATTAGTGTTATGCATATTTTACCAATATATCACGAGAGAGGAACAGGAAACAGACAGATGTTCTATTGGAATCTGCATGTTCTGAGGTAAAAAGAAAACATACAGGCTCAACTGAAAGTCACTTGTCTGTTCTACCAGCTGATCATTGCGTATCTTGTGGCAAAAAGTTCCACCAGGTCAAACGTACAATGGAAAAGTTTGTCAAATGTGTAACAGAAGTAGCTGAAAGAGTCAACACACAGGTTGATGCAGCACTGCTTGAGGGCGTTCAACTGGCAGCACTGCTTGAGGGCGTTCAACTGGCAGCACTGCTTGAGGGCGTTCAACTGGAAGCACTGCTTGAGGGCGTTCAACTGGCAGCACTGCTTGAGGGCGTTCAACTGAATGCAGTCTGGTCAGCAACCGGAGCAATGTGTGGCACTAGTCATGATTTTCTCTATAATGTGACTGTAGATGGGAATCTTTAGCTAAACGAAGAGAATAGCACAGACTGAAATTATTGGAAAGGGGATTTGGTCGAGTGGATATGTGGGTTTCTCATTTCAGCTAGGCGACTGGTGCCAAAGATTGCACGCTCGAGTCCTGCTCGTTCCGAACAAGAAATATATATTTTTGGCATTTCGTTAATGCTGGTGGATTTAAGTCCCCGATTCTGGAAATAAATGCCGACTCAGTAAATATACTGCATTACCGTGTTGATATGGCACTCGCACATAACTAGCTCCATTGAACCATTCTTTTTGGGAATGGGGATTTGGTCGAGTGGGTATGTGCGTTTGTCATTTCAGCAAGGCGACTGGTGCCAAAGGTTGCAGGTTAGAGTCCCGCTCGTTCCGAACATGAAATATACATACTTAATGGATTAACTCAAGAATATCTACAAAACTTATTCCACGTAATGTATTATCCAGGGGTATGTGCAATGTGAGATAAAAAATAATATAAGTTAGGTGCATGCAAGAACTAATCTGTATGGCAATTTTTTTTATACCGGCCACTTTACGACTGTGGAGTATGCTGGCGCCATCAGTTCATGGTTCTGAAGATTTAGAACCTTTCAGCGTAAATGAGACAAAGACAAACTGAAGGTTAATAATCTATGCTTTTTAGGAAACCGAAATGTAAATATTTTACATTCAAAAATTAAAATGGGCTGCAGTCAGTTGAACCAAGATATTCATAAGATTGGTCTTGTAAGTTCCCCTGTGTGTGCTTGTGGGGCAACAACAGAAAATTCGCATCAGCACTTCTTTGAATGTTACTGTTATATTACTGAACCAAATAGTTTCAATCATTCCTAAAGCTCCTTTCACTTTAAATACGTTACTGAATGGAAGTTCAAAATGTTGTAAAGCAGATAATATACATATTTTTGAGAGAGTACAAGATTACATAATCAGCACTGGTAGATTTAGTTAAAATTAAGGCTCACACCGGTTTCACTTAACTCGTTTGTAATTTTTAACACAGTTATTATAACCATCGTTCTCCTTTGTACGAGTAACCATCAATTAAGGAATCACTGTTCTTCGTTTATTGTTCATATTGCAGTCAGTGCCGTTCTCACTACTCAGACTACTATCTGTGACGTCTAGTAGTGTCTACATTCTTACTTCTGTTTTATAATGACGTAACAGTAATGTCCTGTGACTTGTGTACACCACTTTTGTATACCGATATGTACTTTTAATATTTGCAAGAGGAATTCAAATGGGCTAGGCCTGTTTTCCGATCGTTTTAGTTTCTTGTTGGAAACAAATATATGTTTAAACCAAACCAAAAGTCAGTCAAAGATGCTGCAGAGTTGAAAAATGATGAAGGTTTGCTATGTCGCTTTCGTAGCTTTGTTTTGGTAGCCTGTGAGGCCCATTATCACAATTCTTGTTGCAGGAACTATATACGAGTACGGAAGACAGGCATGTAAAGAGGGATACAGAGAGTGAGTGGCATGCCATTAAGCAAACACTTGACCGCGTATTTGCATACATAGGTCAACATATAAAAAGAAAGCATCAGTCAAAATTCCAATGTGGAAAGAATGACAATCATGCGTTAAAAATATCTGCAGTATATACTCGTACCAACAATCCACAGGCTAACAATCCAAATTATAAGACTGAAAGAAAAGTTAGCGAGGCACTTAGGATGTATTATGAAATACCAATAATCCACAGGCTTACAATCCAACTTATAAGACTGAAAGAAAAGTTAGCGAGGCACTTAGGATGTAGTATGAAATTTTGGCATCCAAATTAGAGGTAATTTGGTCTATTCTAATGAGATAGGGACAGGCAATGCCGTAGAGGCAGCTTTTGAAGCTGCAGCATCTGATTCATGGAGGTTGGAGGAAGTGACTTTGTTTCTAAGACGTCATGTACAGGACGCTCATTGTGATTCTGAGCCATTGTCAATGGCCACCGACAGCAAAGTCTTTGATGTCTAGCAAACTACAACCACCGAGAATTCTTCAAGATGTTCTGTCTTATCTTCTGATGGAAAGGGAACAAAAGAAACTGTCTGTAAAGGTCTTACTCTTGTTAAGTCATGTGTTGAAGATCTCTGTTACAATACCACTCATGGGCTGGGGAAAATGCAAAAGCACATTGTTGTAGGCGATGACCCTTTGCCATATATATGACAGTGCGCAGATTATTACAATGATACCCTCGTCAATTGCCTGAAATTCCAGGTCTGTTGTCAATATCTGTTGGGACAACTTTGATTTGAATGAGGAGACATCATCAGGTGCAGGTATAACTCATGGCATAATAATACAGGAAGTCCCAGGGACTGCTCCAACCAGAGAAGTTGCGAGTGTTCCCAGGACAAAGCAAAGATCTATTCATCTCAGGTCAAAACCGCTGCCTCCTTGCTATGCAAAGCAGCAAGCTGAGCCTATCCTAGCCTAGAAATAAGCATTTCTTCGGTATCTTTGCCAAAGGTGTCTAAACTGGCCCAGTTATCAGATTTCCTTTGGATATTATGTAGAGCTAGCAGTGATGACAATGACCAAACTGTCTCTAGTTGAATGGGTTGGTTGTCTTCTACAAGACAAATAAAGCAAATGAGGGTAAACAGCAGAGTTTGGTGGTAGATTACATGGCACTAATCAATTCACCAATTACCGAGAATGCTACAATTCAAAAGGTCATGCAAGTATCACACAAGGCTGCAAGAGAGCTTTGTCAGGAATATACCATTGTCACTTTTGACATTGCAGTTGCTAAGAAAGCACACTCGCTTCTTTGGCAATCCCCTGCCGAAGAATACAGTGATATAATTGTGTGAATGAGTGTCTTCCATACCGTCAGGTCATACCTTGCTTCCTTGGGTAAACAAATAGTTGGAGGTGGTTTGGTTGAAATAGTAATTAAGTGTGGAGTATGTGTTAGTGGCTCTTTAGCCAAAGTTTTTCAGGCGAACACTATAACAGGGCAATATGTGTGCATGAACTTGTACTGGAATCCCTTGAGAGGCTATTGTTCGGACCTTTTAAGGGAACCTTAGATTCTAACATGTCTTTGAATGATGCAGCAAAATAGACCTTCAAAGCTGTCTCAATGTTTTCTTAACCCTGATGCAATGGAATTACTGCTGTCAAACAGGTCACTTCAGAATCTCTTTTTCCCAGTATTCTAACTTCAAGGAAACAGTCCGAAATGGCGATCTGGGCAAAACAGGCCAATTTTTGGTTAAATTACATGGACAAAGTGTGGTTGATTTTGCAGTATGTCCCTGCAACAAAAGAGAACAATTTTGATCTCCATGTTTCAGCTTTGCAGTAGGTTTGTCCACATTATTATGCATGTTACCACCACAATAATGCCAGGTATTTCCCTGTATACCTTCTGACCCTCTGGAACCTGCCTGAAACACACATTGGATCTGAACTTTTGCTACAGAGGAATGGTTTAAGTGTTTCTCGTTCTAATGTCCTGTGTCATGCAATGCTGTTGATATTACAATTAAACAGACTGTCAACAGGCATGCAAAATCACATAGTGGAATAATTGGTTTCAGTAGAAATCACCCAGCATACCACCAATAGTGTTTGACAAGGCACATCAAGGCAAGTTATGTTAAAGCTACATTTGGTATGACTAATATGACATCAGCAGAGCACTCTACGCACTAAGACATTCAACCTACTGAAATCAAAGGAAAATAAGTTGATGTTCAGGAATTACTTCAGGCCTTTGATAACTTTGTCAATCCATTCAATGTGGAAAACAACAGAGAACTCTAATGCCTGTCATCTGGTGCAGAAACTGTGGCAAATGATGTGCTAAATGCTAATGCCATTGGTAGGAAAGCATTCCACTCTTTTGTTGAAGATGGGCTTGTTCAAAGGAATGTTAGCTTCCACTCTGCTGAAGAGGAACAAACTTAGGATGTTTGCATGCTCTGCAAAGAACAAAAAGTTGAAAAGTTCACAAAACAAGGTTGTAGAGTTGAAGGCAGAAAAACAATTTATTTGGGCAGTTATTCATACTATCAGAGTGCACTAACATTAATCTTTAAAAGATTATTGAAATATCAACTTGGACCTATTCTATGGGCCCTTGCTATCCCAGATGGTAATCCACCAAAGACAGAGATAAAGCAAAACTTGTGCACATTGTTGAGGATATCATTGCACCTTCCACAAAGCCCAAAATTGAGGATTTTTTCTACTTTATTGATGGCAGTGCCACTTTCTGTTCCTTGGTTGGCACATCTGCGATATTTGAGGCACTTGCAGAAACAGTGTTAAGTCTTTTGCGACCATGTGCAAGGGTTGATTTTGTTAAACTCACACAAGGAGCTGCCCATCAAGGCCTCAGAGCACCAATGTAGGGACAGCAGCAAGACACTTTTGCTATATGACCCCTAGAGAAAGACCCCAATGGACTGGAAATCCTTTCTTAATGAAAGCAAAAACAAGCTAGGCGAATGAAGCAAATTAAAATATACCATAAGGATTAAAGGTAGACAGGTTTTTGAATCCTTTTTTTGTGAGGAAGACTGTTTCTGTCTGTCCAATGAAGACGGTAAGAGTATAGAAAGGAGTTGTGTGCAAGACCTTATGTCATCCCAGGAGGAGGCTGATACTAGAATAATCCTGCATGTAGCTTCCACATTAGCAGCATCCAAAAATTATGACCTTTATGTTCAAGTGTTCTGATATAAATGATGTTCTTATATATTCAGATGTTATTGCTATAATCTTGGTACTCCCAATAAATCAAAATGCAATTGCTGATGGTAAAATATTAGAATTTCTGGCCCTGTTGACCCGTTGACGAAAATGTTTTGATTTATGTATGATTATATGAAATCATTCAGAAGTACTCTGTATGGAGTTATTTTGCGTTACACATTTCACAATGTTGCATATGGAAAGATAATGTTTATTTAACCAAAACATGGAAAATTATCTTTGTATTAGTGTTGTTTACACACACACACACACACACACATATATATATAGATGTATATATATATATATTAATATATATATATATATATATATATATATATATATATATATATATATATATATATATATAATTATTTTTAACCCATTCGTGCTCAGAGCATGTCCATAGTATTTCTTGGCATGGGTTGATCCATGCCAAGGCAAGTTATTGTCCCTGGACATGCCATCATGAATGATTATCTGCATAGAAATCTCAGCAAAATGTTTTTGGCCCTTTATTTTTAGTAATGAGAAATTTAAGTAAAAATGTTTAGGCAGACGATAATTTACATCTGGGTGCCTTTGGGTCATTTGAGTGGGAACGGGTTAAAAAACGCTAGTCTGTGGTAGTCTAATCAGTCCTATCCCATTTTTGATAATCAGCAAGATTCAGGAAGCCACAGCTTTGACACACAGCTAGCTTGTTGAACAGACTGCATCAACACATCTTTCAAGTTGTGCTGTATATGTCTTTGACCTAATGCAATTCCTGTGCAGCTGCAAAAGGTGCGATCTAACTGAAATGCATGTTTTTTCATGAAAAATGATCCTGAATGAGCGACACCCAGACCATGATCTATATCAGCACCAGTAGCTCCCCCCCCCCCCCCCCCCCCGATGCAACCACTTTGGCACCTGAGACACCTTGTGGTGGAGTCAGTTTAGACCTGGCCTGTATGGCCTCCTGGTTCCACTTCCAATTTCAGAGGAATTAGATGACAGTAAGAAAGACATTTTAGTCACGACTGTTTTTGAACACTCAAGGACCAATAAGAGTGAAAAACCAGGTGCGAAGACATGAAAAATCTGTAGTCTTCAGAAATCGCCCTTTCAGCTAGGCACACCAAAGCAGGGACACAGCATTGACCATGGGTATGTCATACACTCGGTGTTCATTGAAATAGGTACAAATCTATGCTGCAAGTGGGGTGTTTAGTGAATAAAGGCAGTGTTAATGCAGGCAGCAAAAGGGAAACGAAGGCAGAGAAGTAGTACATCTAGCTCAGTGTCCTTTTCTGCTCAAGAAAATTAAAGACTGCTTGTCAATTTCAAGTTAAGGTGAAGGAGACAGTGACTGTGACAGATCTTCAGAAGCTGTAGAAGGTCTTCATTTGACAGAGCCTTCCAGTACAAGTGACTCCATATTTGAATCAAGAATCCCTTTTATTGAGAGAAGAGGCCACACTTCTATCCAAAATGTCCCTAAGTTCTGTTAAACAGGAATTACTGGAAGCTATATAGACTATGAAAGACCAGAAAGGATTGCGACAGGAAATAAAAAAAGCAGTGAATACAATGGAGGATAGGTGCCAGTCTTTGGAAGTGAGAGTAAATAAGAAGAAAATAAATGTACAAGTGCTGAACTCTTTCAGTTAAAGGTACAAATGGCAGGGATGAAAAAAGAGATGGAAAATACAAAGGAGTCCTTGATCCAGACTAAGAGACAGTTAGTAGAAAATGGGCAACATAGCAGAAAGTTCAATATCAAAATATATATGGACGTGAAGAAACACAAGGAGAACTGCCCTGATGAGTGCCTAAAGCTGTTCCACAAAGAATTAAACATAAAGCTGGATCGACGGGATCTTGATGCTGCACATGGGGTTCTGAACAGGAACTCTAGGACTGTTAAATTTTTGCATAGGGAGCACAAGCTGGCAGTGCTAAAAGCACGCTGCCACCTTAAAGGGAAAGCAATAGCAGATGATTTATGTCAAGATCTACAGACCCTTTACAATTGAGTGAGGAATGACTCCAGGATCCAGGACTCTTGGACATGAAGTGGCAAAATATTCATAAAAACTCAAAACAATCACACCTGTAAGGTAAGCTTTGGACAGACACTGGATGAAGTGCTGAGAGGAATCTAGAACCCACATCCATGTTTTAAAAAATCAGACTGTGCAACGCCACACATGCATGTTCAAAATCGGACTGTGCAATGGTACACACCCATGTTTGAAAACTGGACAGTGCAATGCTACACACGCAGCAGAAAAGGTAGTACCTAAAACTTTTACATAACGACAGGACCCAAATGCCATTTTTATATATTACTTATATTAGTTAAGATATATGAGGTTATATCAGGAATTGACACAATATGAATTAAGCAAATCATTATTTTCTTTACGATCTTAGGTCAGCAAAATCAGGAGGTTGACAAATACATCAGCTTTTAGTTTCAGTGTATGGAAGTGAGTACGCGTACTAAGGAAAGAAGGCAAATTGGGTGTGTACTTCTTTCTTCAACCTCCCATGAGTATTATGGAATACAAAGTCTGTTAATGTTATGGGCTCACTTAAGTTCTATGTGACTAGAGTTCAACAAACGATATTAATTTGTAATTATTAGAGATCTAGTTCTTCTTTGCTCTTCTGAGCCCCATGGAAGTAAAAATATCAAATGCGCTGCCCCATATTTTATTGGGAGTTTGGGTGCATACATGTATAGTTGTGTGCATGCACTGGTCAGTTGGTGTATTCTAATACCGTTATGACTTTTCTCTCATTTAATAAGTTTTCATTTCACTAACTAGGTCAGGTGGCCTTGAGGCTGGGGTGATTCTTATCTCAAGAAAGCCAAGGAATGGCCCTTTTTTGTTCTTTTGTCCTGTATCCTGTGTTTTGTTTGTAATTTCAACTAGAGGAAAATCCATATTGGTACATGCAAAAGAGTATTGAACTATATTTTCGCCAGACGTATATGGATACTTTAGGTATATTATCTTTTAGTGTAAGAGGTCTTAAAGACCCTCAGAAAAGGAAAGAAATTTTTGTGTGGTTGCAACGGAAAAATGTTCAATTTTTCTTCTCCAAGCGATGCGCAGCACAACTGATATTGAAAAATTATTGTATGCAGAATGTGAGCACAAGGTCTTCTTTAGCTAAAAGTCAAATGAAGCACAAAATGTAATAATTTTGTTTAAAATGATTCTGAGCATGAAATACATGAGATCATTGAAGATGAAGATTGTAGATTTATTATATTATTTGACATAACACTAAAAATCGGATTACACTAGCAAATGTGTATGCTTGTAATACTGATAGTCCGGACCTTGATGACACTTTAATTTGAAAAACCGAAAACCTGCCAAACAATCATTTGATTATAAGTAAAGACCATAAGTTTGTTTTAGATATTTGATATTTGAAGACAACAGAATCCAACAACAGAAAGATACACTTGGAAGAGGAAAAATCCCACCCCTATACATTGTTGATTGTTTTTTTTCTTATTTCATTTGGCCTATGCATATCAGTTTCAGAAACTGACATTCTCCCTGGTTACAAATCTGATCATTCAGCAATTAAATTATCTTTACAGTTACATGATAGCAAACGAGGTCCAGGATTTTGGAATTCAACTGTTCTCTGTTAGAAGATACTATGTACATTAATAGTAAAAAGAATGCATTACAGAGGTAATTAATTTCTATGATGGTGAAGATGATGTAATGTAATGGGAAATGTTGAAAATGGAGATAAGAACAAAAACAATTAAGTGCTTAAGTCAGAAAAAAGGAAAGGAAAAAGAAAAAAATGAAGCTTTGGAAGTTCAACTAAAAATATCTGGAGGATAAATTTGAAGAAAATAGGTCACAAGAAGCAGAACAAGAAATAGAAGAAGTAAAAACACTTTTAGAAGCTGAAATGAAGCATGTCGTACAGGGAGAAATGGCTAGATAAAAATAGGTGGAATGAGAAAGGTAAAAAGCCAACGAAATATTTCTTTAATTTGGAGAAGAGAAACTATAATAACAAAACAATTAACAAACTTAAAATAAAAAACAAAATTATAACTGACGCGTCAGAAATAATTAGAAAGGAAAATATTCTTATCAAATCTGTATACAAGTAACACAAGTTATCATAAAATGGATGATGATGCAACATACAAAAGTTTTTTTTTGCACAGGATGAAAATATTCCAAAAATAACAGAAGCATTTTGGAAACGTTGTCAAAATGGAAAATTACCTGGGTCAGATGGATTTCCAGCTGAACTCTATAATATTTTTTTCTTGTCAGATATCAAATTAAAATTAATAAATGCATTAAATTCAGCTTGTGAAACTGGCATGCTATCCAGAACCCAACGACAAAGTGGTATTTTCTTATTTCCAAAAAAAGATAAAAACATATTAGATTTAAAAAACTGGAGACCAATTTCTTTGCTGAAACAAGACTATAAGTTAGCCAGAAAATGTATTGCATTTATAATTTAAGAAGTCTTACCAAACATAATGATAACATGAAGACCAAACTGCATATCTAGAGAACTGAAGCATAGGTAAAAACATTAACAGACGTCTCATACATTATATTAATGAGAACAGATTCCTCCACTTTGAGTACTTGTAGATTTTGAAAAGGCTTTTGATAAAAAATTAGAGTGGAAATTTATTTTAAAATACCTCAACTATTTCAATTTTGGACCTTCCCTTGTTAGATGGATACAAATGTTCTACATCAATATTCAGAGCTGTGTGATAATTAATGGTTGGACATCTGAAGCTTTTAATTTGACATTCAACATAATCCGACTGAAGGTGATGAAAAGCCTTTACAGTGTCCTGTACTTAGAATTTTTGCTTCTTCTCCATATTTGGCTATCTTCTGTGCTGAAATCTGAGTTATTAATATTAGGAAAAATGTAGATATTGTAGGAATAAAGATAGGACAACACAAGTTTAAAAAATCTTAATATGCAGACGACACATCTCTTACAATTGAAGGGTCAGAAAATTGCTGTTAGTTTAAATAAACATTTTTACAGATTTCAAAACTACATCCAGCTTGAAGATAAATATTGATAAGACAGAAATTTAAGATTGGGATCATTAAAAAATACAAACAAAGATTTTCAGGCATTAAATGGACGAGTGATCCAGTGGTAATAATGGGTGTAAAAAATTCTACTAAAATTGAAAAGATGGAAGAATTAAATTACTTACTGAAAATAAAAAAAAAAATGATAAAAACATCCTTAATTCTTGGGATAAAAGGAATGTATCTATGTATGGAAAAACTTTAATTGTTAAATCTCTGGCCATGTCACAGCTTATGTATCTAATATCAGTTATACCAAATCCAAGTGAGAGCATGAAAAAAAAAATTAGAAACTATTATTTTTAAGTCCTTATGGAGTGGTAAACAACATAAAAAAGATTTAGAAACTGTTCTTTTTGAGTACTTTTTGAGTGGTAAACAAGATAAAATTAAACAAAAGTTTCTTATGTCACCAACATCAAGAGGGGGGTTAGGTTTTCCACGTATAGAAACGCAATTCGGTTCAATAAACTGGATTGGATAAAAAGATTGGTATCTGATTCCCCAGCCCCATGGAAGGAATTCATAAAATCATACTTACCTTGTCCTGATGATTTTATTTGGAATGGTAACATTCATGTAAATGATGCAGCAGGTATTTTCTGTAAGGTTAACATTTTTTTTCTGGATACAAGTTTTTCAAAGTTGGTGCAAATTCAATTTTCATGTTACATGTTTATCTAGAGAGATGTTAAGTCAACTATTTGGTTTAAGCCACAAATTAAAATAGGTGGTAGGGTTATCTATTGTAAGAGATGGTATGATAAGGTATTAAATCTTTTAAAGGAAGACAGAAGTCCCATTGTATTATACATTATTTTGAAGCCAATGTAATAAGGAATGAATATCTGAATTTATCTCCCTTGTATTTCGAAATTTCAAAAAGTTATTTAATGAGGCAATATATGCTGAAAATGTGTAGACGCCTCCATAGCCTCTAGCCATCCAATGCTACCAATCAGAAAGCTTTATTCAGCCAACCAATCACCAATTGTGTTATAAAATGATTCCAATCACAACAGACTTTAGGGGAGTCAGACAATCATACACGTACCTATTGTGCTTATTGCAATGAGGCCCATTCCTCTTGACCAGACTATATTATTACAAAACTGTGGTAAATGTTTTTCTCACATTCCAAAAGAGGTCATGCTGACAAAGGCCAGTTCATTTTTCTTGCTGATGACCAGTCAAATGCATTAAGGCAGCAAGTGTGAGCAGGGACCTGATCGGAATAGCAAGTCCCACGTGTGAGTCTGCAAATCACCCAAGCCAAGGACAAAAAATGTCCCAGAGGTTCCTAGGTATATATATATATGCACTTTAATATGGAATATGGTAACCATAGCAATGCATTTTTACTTAGACAATTTCATGTGGTAACAAGAAATCTTTGTGTAGCGAATGTAAAAAATATAACCTTCAGCTTTGATGTGAAAACAGTGTATATATATATATATATATATATATATATATATATATATATATATATATATATATATATATATATATATATATATATATATTGATACATACAATTGACATCCCATGAACCTCTCTCGAGCCACCGCTTTGTTCTTCGATGGGATGCCACTGAGTGTAATTTGGCAGATTTCAGAGTATATCCTAACATTAAAATGGGAATATTTCGGGCCTACTTTTACATTTGATTTAATCATTTCACACATGTATGGTACTAACTTAGACCCTCCTAAAATGTGATATATAATGGGACTTCTGTCTTTCTTTAAGATCTAATCGGCCCACAAGGAAGAACATATACTGTGGGTAAATTTAATGGAAATATGACTTGCAAGAAAACTTTCTTAATTATTATGTGGTCATTAATGCAATTCCAAATGAATAGAAAAAGGGTGTATTGGAAGCATTTTCTGAAAATCAGTTAGATACCTTGAATGAAAAAAACACTTATAAGAATTGATTTACAAAAATCCTTCAAGAAAACAAGGTCCCTAAATTAGTATATACATGACTGATTGATTTAATAACTAAGACACAAAGACCATTAAAAAACCAAATAACAAAAACACACAAAACAAAACACACACCCCCCAAAAAAAACAAAAACAAAAACAAAACAAATGGCAACAAAAACTCAACATAAGTTTACTTAAGTTTGGAAGAAAATGAATGGCTCGAATGTCTTGCAATTATCTATAAGGTAACGATTTCAACAGTGTTATGGTAATTTCAGTTCAAAGTTTTGCATGGATATATATACACTTATGACAGATTAAAATGCAAAATATAAAATACAGATAAATGTTGCTTTTTCGACTACGGAAATTGACACAATAGAACATTTATTTTGGTGTTGTCAAGTAACACAAGATTTTTGGAATCAATTGTTCCGAAGCTGCTTTCCATATATTGTGCAAATTAATCACTATTCAGGCACTGAAGTGTTCCTTGGTACTTATGAACTAGCACTTGTGTTGAACTTTGTATTCTTAGTTGGGAAAAATACATTTACAATAGACCATGTCAGAAATTTCAACACCAGATGGCTCTGGGGTACTATACACCCTAGCCTGACTGAGTGCCCACTAGCTAGGCATGGCAGAGTATGGGAGGTGGACAGTCTTTGAGTAGAAACAGGAACTTATCAAGAGAGGAGCACCAATTAAAGGCAAAAAGTGTGATTTAGTTGAAAGGTAAGTACTTGCTGATCAGTTTCATATATTATCTTACAGGAATTTATCCCAAGATTATAAGTTTAGTCACTTTACTCCAATGGGTTGAACCAGCAGTTTACATCACTGGTCATATATTGCTGTGTGTGTGTTGTCTCTTGGCCACACACAATTCTGTGACAAGTCAAATTATGAGACTGTGATTAAAAGCATAATTAATGTTCCATAAAGAGAGACTTTCATAGCCATACATACATTATTTTGAATGTGGAATAACCTGGTCAAAGTGCACATAAGCCACCAGTAGCCTGACCTGAGCCAAGCCTCTGGGGCCCAGCCAGTAGCTTGTATATTGGGTCACTCCAGGGGATAAGCAAGGTGTTAATGCTGCTGTTGTCTAGTTCCTCTGGGGAGAGTGCTTTATGGGTGTGCTGTGCATACAAGACACTTGTTGGTAATGTGTTTGTCCAGAATAACAATGAGGTAAAAACACTGCATACTCAAAGGCAAAGATGAAAAACTAAACAAGAAAAGGAAAAGTAACTTTATGTCCACTCCAGTTTGAAAGTTTACCTTTTTCCTTACATTTGAACAGCTTGGCTGCCCTTCATTACCTCATACAGTTAAGTTGACAGGACACATATTTAGTCTTGCACTTTTTTTCAGACTTGACGCATATGACAGAAATAACAATTTTCATTCTGAACCTATACTCAGTCTGAAAAAAGAAACGCCCCTTCCTCAATGGCCCAACCAAGGATTCAAAACCATAAGTGAAAGCACACAAAACATACCGCCAATGCGCATGTCCCATCCCAAAGTTACTTTTCCTTTTCTTGTTCAGTTTTTCATCTTTGCCTTTGAGTATGCAGTGTTTTTACCTCATTGTTATTCTGGACAAACACATTACCAACAAGTGTCTTGTATACACAGCACACCCATAAAGCACTCTCCCCAGAGGAACTAGACAACAGCAGCATTAACACCTTGCTAATCCCCTGGAGTGACCCAATATACAAGCTACTGGCTGGGCCCCAGAGGCTTGGCTCAGGTCAGGCTACTGGTGGCTTATGTGCACTTTGACCAGGTTATTCCACATTCAAAATAATGTATGTATGGCTATGAAAGTCTCTCTTTATGGAACATTAATTATGCTTTTAATCACAGTCTCATAATTTTACTTGTCACAGAATTGTGTGTGGCCAAGAGACAACACACACACAGCAATATATGACCAGTGATGTAAACTGCTGGTTCAACCCATTGGAGTAAAGTGACTAAACTTGTAATCTTGGGATAAATTCCTGTAAGATAATATATGAAACTGATCAGCAAGTACTTACCTTCTACTAAATCACACTTTTTGCCTTTAATTGGTGCTCCTCTCTTGATAAGTTCCTGTTTCTACTCAAAGACTGTCCACCTCCCATACTCTGCCATGCCTAGCTAGTGGGCACTCAGTCAGGCTAGGGTGTATAGTACCCCAGAGCCATCTGGTGGTGAAACATTTCTGACATGGTCTATTGTAAATACAAAAATGTCTAACCTTGTATCAAATGTTTCAATTCATATGTGATTTAAATTAAGAAACAGAAGGAAGCATTGCTCTAAAGAAAGGAAAAATCAATTCACATAGCAAAACGGATACTTTTTTACATTGATATAACCTGACTTTTCAATTTAAAGTTCCGTGTCTGAATTGTCACAGTTATGTTAAACCAAAAGTGAAATTGTATGATTTAAGGCTGAATAGAGGGTTGGTTTTGCGGGGACTCAAGGTTCTCTCTATAGGAGAGGTAGGAAAGGCGTGGCACTCTCTGCAACAGCCGTCTGCCCTTAGTGGCAGTGGGAGGTGGGTTTACGTATGCTTTGTGCCATTGCAGAGAGTCAGAGGTAGTGGAGTCTTGGCTGGGTGCGTATTCCTCTCACCCCCCACTCCCCCCCATCCCCCAAAATTCCTGTCCTTCCCTCTGCCACCTTACATGTATTAAACATTTTTTTATTACGAGAATGGCACTGAAATATACAAGGTAAAGACGTAGTTATGGTGTGACTTCAATTGTCAGATGCTCCTGTACAAACTAACTGTTATGAATATTAGGATGTACCAAAACTTTTGTGCAAAAGGATCTGGAACACATTTTGATTATACATCAAATGATATAAATGTGGTCTGTGCTAATGTACACAGACAGACACACACACACACACACACACACAAACACACACACACACACATATATATATACGTATATATATATATATATATATATATATACATATATATATATATAAAACCATATATCAAAATAAAAATTTAAAGAGGAAACCAAATTTGGTGCTACATGAAATGAATATTATGGGGTGCTTCAGTTTTCTCTTCATTATGCATATAGAGATCCCTTGCCATCAAAATATATGAAATACCTATATCCTTTGTGCTCCTGTGGGGTTTGTTTTCATTGTGGGATCAGAAGCAAATGCAAGTGTTATTTCAGATTCAGATAGTTGTGAGACGCACTGGCTGTGGTAAATAAATGTTAAGATTCTTGCTCAGCTGTCCTAAAAAAAGAATGAAGATTTCATATCTGGGGATGATCAGGTCACTTAGCTAAAGAAAATACAGGAAGTTAGATTGTATGTCCCACGCAAAAGATGGTAGCCACACCCTACATTGGAACCACCCCATGCAGTCGAGACAGACATTTAAAAAAATAATGAGTACTGTTATCCTTAGTCATGGTCCAGTCTCCCTTATATGTCTTGGGCATGCCACACAAGACTAAGAACTGCACATTCTGGTGCCAGGACTTGGCAAAGACATTTTCTCACACTTTGGGTGTTCATCCAAGTAGAAAGTTGTACCCAATGCTGATTGTGGCAGGTTCGGTTGCACCTCGGTAGAAGCCCAATGGCTAGGGCAACAAGGTCTGGAAGAAGTCATCATAAATATGCCCACGTATATACTTTTATAGAGAGTGGAAGCATTAGACCTCTAGTTCCTTGCAAAATAGTAAATTGTTACTTTTTTATGTTTGATTTAAACATATTTTATTATATTCATTAAAAAATTATTACATATTTCTCATGTAGTCCACAATTAGGAAAGAGGGCTTTTCCCTATCTGAATCCTTCTCGCTGGGAAGAAATGGTTCAATACAGGACAAATGAAACACACAATGCATACATGATCACCCAGGATATATCAGCGTTAGTTAGTTGATCATGCGAGTGCTACTAAAAGAAGGCGACACTTACGAGACAGACAGAGGGGTCATACGTGTTGTAATTTATACACTAAGTGGCTTGTTTGTAAGTCTTTCAGTCCAATCTACATTAACCTATACCGGATGGCTTAAAACATTTTGTTGCTGCTATAAAATTATGTACTGTCAAAAAATCTTAAAATTGTCTGCAAAAGAGAAGTTTAAAGAACCATACAATACAGATTGAAAAGTAAACAGGGCTAGGGTAGACACTTCAGTGTGTTATCTGGACTGGTGTAGGATGTACAGGGCTGAACCACAAGAGCATTTTCGCGAGTACTTAACTCCAATTTTGAAGAGGTGACAATTCAGTTGCCAGGGTACGAGATGCAGGCAAGTGTGCACAATAAAGAGAGAGAGAGAGAGAGAGAGAGAGAGAGAGATTTCTATAATAAAGTAATTAAGAAAATGAAACCAGCCTTTCAATAAAGGGAAGTAAACTAAATTAAAATTCTTTGAGTGTCGATATGTGTGGAAGGTTAAGATGAAGTTCGTTCCAGAATCTGATAGTAGAGGGTAAAAAGTACTTATCAAAGAGTTCAGTATGAGACCGAAAGTGACTTTGTTTAATAGGGAGGGAGTACATATGCTGCACTGCAAAGAACCTCCTATAGATGGGTGCCAGGTGTGGAGGACAGAGTCCACAGGTTTTTACAACTCCCTTTTCTTAGCCTGAAAGAAAGACAGCAGCTGGAGACCAGTTATAATTCACTCTTAGTACTTTGCCCACAGATGAGCACCTAAAGCTGAAAATTCAACCTTTACCACATCTGCTCTAAGGTAAGCTTATTTGACAACTCCCTTAGATCTCCAAGAAACCTATTTTTGTGACCCTATTGTCATTCCAGCAGGAACATCCTCTGTTCTGGCATCAGAGAAAAGCATTACTGGTCTTTACCAGGATGATGGGAGTAGAACCAGATTATGCTGGTCAATGCATAAATGTGTCTGTATATTTACCTGAAGGATGGCTCTATTATGTGTTAGCCTGCCTCCACCTGGGGTATGACACTGTTCTAATTTTTATGATATGCATGGACGTAGGCCTGCCACTGTATCTCACAACCTCAACATCTGCATTTTATGTGCCTGGACATTCACATCAATGATCTACTTTTGTACAAAAAGTTGCAAGACAGATCTCGGATATTTAGGCAACACATATTGCGTTATTGAAGAAACCCCAAATCTCTGCCACCCGTTTAATGCATTTAATGAATATGCTTAAGACTGTGGACTAGTTGCCAAAGGGTATGCTTTTTAGGCACCCAATGCAGGTCAGCTTCAATAACAGGACTGAAAAAGAAATTGAGATTCCTCATTCTGGCAATGTCAATCTTCCTGGCTTGTTGAGGGGGCTCTGGTAGATAGATGTCTCACAATAATGTGATGATGAGAAAACTGCTATTGTTGTGCAAACGGTAATATTTGTGGAATCATCCCTGGTAGGAATATGAGCCCATTGGGACTGTGGAATTAGCTGTCATAGAGGAGGTGCTTCGTAATAAACTGATTGGAATTTGAAGTGATCATACTCATTCTGATCAGCTGTGAATGACTCTAGTCAAACATACTGGCACCATATATATATATATATATATATATATATATATATATATATATATATATATATATATATATATATATATATATATATATATACATACATACATACATATATATATATATATATATATATATATATATATACATACATACATACATACCTACATATATATATATATATATATATATATATATATATATATATATATATATATATATATATATATTGTATTAGTGTCTTTTTGTCCAAAACCACTTCCTAGTAGTCATTACCCTATTCCACAGTCCGAACTCTTTACTCTCCATAAGCTAACCTGTCCCAGTTTAACCCATATATATATACACACACACACACATATATATATATATATATATATATATATATATATATATATATATATATATATATATATATATATACACATACATACATATATATGTGCGTGTGTGTATGTATGACTCCCTGAGGCTGTTTTATCAAATGATATAGCTGCAAGGGTATGGACATCATCGAAGACTCTATCTGAAATCTTTGAAAAATTATTTTGCATTTGTTCAATTTAAAACCACTTGGGAGTATAAACCAATAGAAAAGTATGGGCTAGCTGTTGCTTGGGGGCCTTCGGACCCAGAAAATGCACCGTATTTTCCAGACCTAGATATCAATTCACATAGAGAGTATACATTAACCTCTTGCCACAGTATAACCTTTCCATATTTCGCTCAGAATTTTTCTGATGGCCCTGCTCACAGTATTGAAGGCTCTCATGAATTATCATGTTTGGTGTAACAATTGTACTATAGCAATGACTTAACATATGGAAAAATGCAAAAATAATGATTCAAACTGTTTGCAGAATTTCTTAGAGGAAAATCCATTAATTTGTCTTAATCACAGGAAGTAGAGGATGTGTGGAACTTCAAAAGAATCTTTTCGGCATCAAGGGTAAATTTTCAAGTATCAATTAGAAAAAAAACAGAACTCTTACTAAAGACTAGGCTCTGTAAGTGTTTACACAATAATTCCAGTAATCATAATGGGTCAATTTATTGCTAGTTCACATGCCTGAGTGCGAATCTGATAGGCTAGAGTAGTTGTGATACTGATTTGTGTAGTGTGCCGCAGCTTGTTTATGTTGCATTTTTCTGCAGAGTTGAACCAACATTACTGCGCCCTACTCAGTGGTAGTTACAACGAAACTGCTTCCTATTCACACCCCACAATCGGTTTTAATAGGAACACATGCAAACAATATATATTTATGGGAGAGCAAACAAATCAGGCTCATCAGATTGAACATATAGCCAAACTTGGGTGGGTAGTATGTGTACTATGGGCATATTCATGTGGAGTTACAATGAAAAAAATCATCCAAATTGTTCCTATTGACCCCAAATAAGGGTGATAAAAATAGTTTAAAAACTATGAAGGCTTCCTTCCTCAGGAAAAGGGAAGCGTTTGTATCTGCATGGACACCTGGAACAGTTCCTGTAAAGTAAACCTTTTAGCTATGTGCCGCCATTGGGGGATCCCAAAACATGAACATGGCCTTCATTCTGTCCTTAAGACCTTGTTCATGTGGAAGCACAACTAATGCCATTCAAAAATAAGTCTTCGGTCTCAAATTGAAGACTTTAAAGAAGCTTGAGCTGACCATATAACCCAGTGCTTGATGTCATTGGGCAGCTGCCCTGTGTTATTTTGCCTGTTGGAGGGCCTTGGTGCACAGGATACCAGCAGGTTTGGGGGATGATTCTAGGAAGGTCTAATGTCAGTTGTTTGTACTAAAAGGTTCCGTGATATATGTTCCACCTGCCACTAGTCTGATGAGGGAATAAATGTGTAAGCCTGTGATGTTTCTGTGTCTGCCATTGTAGTCTGGTTGCTATGGGCTGTGGTGATTTCACTTTCACATCCTTCTCTCTTGATATATTTCCGAGTTCCTTTCCTGGTGCTTCTCAAATCACAGCAACGAGTATGACATTCTTAAAATAAATTCGCAGACCTAGAAGAAGATTTTGCAAACAAATATCAGCACCGCAAAGAAACGGCATTTGAGACATGTTTTAATAAATATAAACAAGACCTAAAAATACGTGGTCAACAATAAGCGAAATTTTAAATTAAATGAAAAAGAAACGAAGTTTTCCAAACGCATTTAACATACATGGTCAGATTATTACTGACAAGCTGAAAATTTCTGGCGAATTTAATAATTGCTTTGTAAACATGAGACCCAAATTAGCGTCAAATTTAATGTGCCTAATAACAAAAAAACTTTATGGGTTCCATGACAAATCCAATCCACAATGGGCGCTGCTTCATTATTGTCACAGATTTTATGATATTGAACATAATAAACATGCTAAAACCTAAAAGCAGCTGTGGCCATAACAATTTGTCAGTTTGTTTATTAAAACTGATAAAAATGGAAACACATAAAGCAATAACAGTCATAATAAATCAAATGATAAAAACAAAAATGTTTCCAGATTTGTTAAAAATTGCTAATGTTATACCAATTTATGAAAAGAGTGACCCCACCACCTGTGAAAATTACAGATCTATTTCTGTTCTGCCTACGATATCAAAAGGATTTTAACAGGCCATATTTGATCAGACACGTCAATATTTCAACGCAAAAATCTTTACTGCGCAAATCAATATGGCTTTTGCGAGTGCCACTCGACTGAACTAGCTTCATATTAATTAAAACACAGAATACTTACTGAAATGGACAAAGGAAATATACATATAAATATCTATTGGCTCTATCAAAGGCTTTTAATACTTTAGATCGAAATCGTACTACAAAAATTGAGGTATTATGGAATAAAGGACATTGATCTTAAATTGTTTGACATAATTTATACAGATATTATTGTATAGGAAAATATGCATCTGAATGTTCTATACCAAAATTGTAATATATGCAATTCTGGCAGGCAATTTTAATTTTGAATTTTATCTAAATAACAGAAAGCAACATGTAAGCATTGATGATGAATAGTCAAATGTTGAAAATAACGACTGGCGTACCACAAGGATCAATTTTAGGTCCACTGCTGTTTATAATATACGTCAATGAGATAATAGTGGTTTCAAATTTATTACATATGTAGACGATACCACCTTATGTAGTACTTTAAACTTCTTGAATAAGCAAAATGAGAACAGAGGCACTTCCCAAATTACGCAGAGCTGGCAAAAGTTAGCACGTGGTTGAAGGCAAACAAGTTATCCTTAAATATTATGAAAACGAAACTTATGTTATTCTACAAGCCATTGAAGAAAAATCTATTCCATCTCTCGAAACAGATAAAACAAAAATTGACTGTGAGGATGAATTTAATGTCTTGGGTTTAACTTTAGATAGATATATGAACTGAAGAAAACACACACACAATTTTTTTCTACCAAAGTCTCTCAGAAAGTAGGCATATTAAATTAACTAAAAAGTTCCCTTTTAATCATAATTCTTTTGATCCTATACCTATATAGCTCATTAATGTTGCCACATTTAAACTATTGCCTTCTGGCATGGGGACATAACAACTAGACAGACTTTCCTCTACACAAAAACGAGCTGTATGTACCATAATTCAAAGTGGTTTTAATGCCCATTCAGAACCAATATTTAAAGGATTGAAATTATTAAAACTCGAAGATAAGCTACAGCTTCTAAAATTTTACTACAAATTAACAAACGACAAGCTGCTTTTATATTTTAAGAAGCTTTCATTATTTCCAAATACAATCGTACATGATCATAAGATGAGGAAAAAGGACGACGTATTTATGATTATGGCTTCTCGCCTCTATACAAATCAAGGTATTAGACATCTAATGGGTTATATTTTGAATGATCCATCAGCTACGATAAAAGATATAGTATCCAAGGATTTTCAATTTATATAATAAATTATCATATGGGAAAATATGCATCTGAATGTCCTACACCAAAATTGTAATATATGCCAATCTGGCAGGTAAATTTAATTTTAAATTTTATATTTGTGATGCTTTATTCATTCATTCATTCGTCCATTTATTTATTTATTTATTTATTTATTTATTTATTTATTTATTTATTTATTTATTTATTTATCGAAGGGCGAAAAAAATGATGTACTTATAGGCCAATACACTTTGTCAATTTCTTAATACTTGCAATACGGTAAATATCGCAGGTTACATTTACTTTAAGTCAATATCATCTGCATAATTAATAAATAGACAGTATAACAATTTTGTGAGTGACTTGTATGAGAGCTGTCAACTGTGACCTTAATGCAGGTCTCCGAGATCAATATACATATATATATATATATACATATATATATATATATATATATATATATATATATATATATATATATATATATATATATATATATATATATATATATATATATAACAATATTGACATTAAATCTTCTGACCTTTCGTGGTCCAACTCTGAGCTTAGGTCTTTGCGGAAATACGTCCATGGAACTCATGGAAAAAGCGAACAAAATGTGCACCACCATGAAACTGTTGCACGGACTGGGTTTTGTCGCTTACGTAATGACTATCAAGATCAACTCAGACGAGCTGAATAGAATGATAAACTTGGCGCATTAGAACAATTCGTCTTGAAAAGTAGAAGCTGGTGGAGAACAACTAAATACTTTTAAAATTGTAATAATGCATCTACCATTCCTTCTCTCCTCTATGACGACAAGCAAATTTATTGACAACTTAGCCAAAGCAGAAGCGTTCAATTCTTTCTTTCTCAAGCACTGTGAGCTTGACTCTCCATCTGCTACAGCCCCTGAGCTACCTAGTCCTTGTACGAATACCATTAATTCACTTGTTGTATCAGATGATGAAGTCCTGTATATTTTGCTAAGTTTAGATGCGTCTGAAGCCTTTGTCCCTGAAAAAATACGCGCTCAGCTCCTTAAGGCAGCTGCACCAAAAATTTGCAAATTTCACACTGAACTATTCAATTTTTCTCTCAGTAAAAAGAAAATTTCTAACATATGAAAAAAAAACGCACATGTCATACCAATCCACAAAAAGGGCCAGCTCAATTGAAAACTGACAGTATGCGGATTTCACAGCAAATGACTACACCAGTCTATCCGTTCCAGAGGCACACTTACAAGGTGTCGTTTGTCACAAGCAACTAGAAATTACATTTCGCTCTGACGTACGATGGTCCACTTGTATTGTCGTGACTAAATATTCATATATAACATCAGCGAATGTCAAGATTTTCGATAACGTCCGTGAATATTGAAACTTGTGCCTCTTACATTAGTTGAAGTTAACGTATGCTTAACCTGGTCTGGCACCAAAATGTCTTGGTCCTGTTTTTCTGTCTTTTCTTTTATAGGAGAATCTAATTTGGTCGCTCGACTTTATGTCACTCTTCAGGTCCGGGAAAAGGACCATGGCATTTATAGCTTACATACACCACAGATATAAAAGCAAAAGAAGATAATTTCATTTACACGCACAAATAAACGGAACCAGTCACTCACCTTACATAGAAGGGGCTAGAAAGTTTAGATAACACAGCTACTAATTTTTAGATAAAACCTTTATTGTTTTATGACCCTGCTAAACAACATATTTCTTTTCAGTCCTCAGTCCCTGCGCTGTCTGAAGCTTTTCCAGACAACGTAAGGTTTTATCCGAGAAGGATGCAGTATCCAAAGTCCGTATCTCTAAAATATGGCTCGACACAGGCAAACCTTCTTTGGACTGAATATCAAGCTTCAAGTAGTAATTAATAATCAAATACATTGGATCCATAAATTAACATAGCATATTTAATTTAATATTTTTCTAAATATATGACTGTTCGTATCAACAAAAAGTTCATGCTGCATTTTACTTAGCCTTTCACTGTTGTCCTGTGAAAGAAGTCGTTGAAAACCCATTCTGAATTAAACGATTGAAAATATGTATACATTCAAAGAGTATTTCCAGTCACAATAAAACATTTCGTATAGGAATGGGCCTTAAATACACGTGTTCTTCGGCGGTTTTAAAGCCACTTCAGAGAAATGAACGCATAAACATCACTAGACTGTTGACCAAACTGTACCACACACAGCGATATGACAACTGTCTGCTTCTTACAATGTAGACAAAAGTAAAAATAATATGTGCAATCTTCGGGCCTATTTAATTAAAACATTCCAAGAAATCACATTTTAAAAAATGACATTATCGTGACAAACAACACCATTTAACACAATATTTTCTACAACACATGAGCTGCGCTCGGCGACCGGGCTCGGTGGCCGTCGCCAACAAGAGTCGACATTTGTTATTATGATATGTATTATTTTGCTGATGTCTAAGACATCAGCAAAATACTATATATCATAAAAACAAATGTCTAGACAGCTGTGAATACATTCTGTCATTCAAGTCTAACAGCAATCCAGATTACCATCTGGATTGCTTTTAGATTTGAATGACAGAATACTGCATAAAGTTAAAACATAAAATTGTGACTGAGATTTATAGATTAGAGCATCATTTCCTGCATGATACTAGAATAGTAATTTAGTTAACAATGGTCACATGACTTGTAATTCGCGGTAATTTTGACGTTTCACTCTTTCTCTCCGCCATATTTGACATCTCAAGCAAGTAGGAAAGTGAGACCTTCAAAGCAGCCAGAAGTAAAGGTAAGGTAACCAATTCGATGTTAAGCTTTTTTTTTTTTTTAAAATATGATTGCTAACTCAGTAGGGTACCCATAATAGCATATATAGACAAAATTTCACGAATTAAGCGCCTAGTGCCTGTTTTTTTTTTATCGAAACAAATCGACGTTAAATTTCAAATAGATTTTACTATATTTGGCTTGTTGCAAACAGATATCTAGGGTGGCCGATAAATGGATGTTCAAAGTTCATCTATTTTTCAGCCACCATGGCCGATATAGCATTTTACTGCCTATGTTGCTTTTTTTCTTTATATATTCTAGTAAATATGTTCGCCATATACGAACATATAAAATTATGAAAACATGTTTTCAAAATTTCTATGCTGTCAACATCAGAGGTCAGCCGGGGTGGCCGATATCCGGTTTGGAAAGTTTCAGTTTGCCATCTTCGGCTACACGTGTGATATTGAGCCATACATCAGCGGGGAACAACTCATAGTGAAAAGGGGGGGGGGGGGGGCAAGGGTATTTTCGTGACTCGTGATCCTATCTTTTTATTTTCCGTGATCTGTGAAACAATAAAAATAATTTTCGGGATTCGTGATTAAGCCATTGCTCGTGAATCGTGAATATGCATATTAGCTGAATAATTTTTCCTGTGAACTGTGAAAACAATTTTTTTTTCCTGTGAACTGTGATCTAGACCCCCTCTTGCCCCCCCCCCCGAAAATAGTTGCCGACAGGTAGACCTATCGTTTGAAGAGAAATAAAGATGGCGCGGTCGTGATAAATTCGTTGTTCATTTCTAGGACAGCAACTTTGCAGATCAATAACTAAAGCAATTAAGCAGTTATAAAATAACAGTGCTGACAGAGATGTATACTTATCCTTTTAAAAAATTATTATGTACTTCTATTTGATTTGAGTATACCGTTTAATACCTCTAACTTAAAGCTAACTGACAGACAAAAATATTTTACATGTATGAGATAGGCCTAAATGCGGACTTTTCGCCGATGAAAAAAGTACAATATTATAGTCTTACAATTTTGTCTATTGCTGGTGACTATAGCCTACCGTATTCTTTTTTAATTGTACATGTAGCCTGTATGAAAAGCGACAAAAGAAGCCTTTTTCCAGTTGTGCTTTCGACTTTGTAACTTTGTTTATCTGATGCATTTCATATGTCTGAAATAAACTGGAGCTTTTCAAGTGATATGTTTGTTGTTGGTAGTACATATATACATGAATGGTGCATCGACGTATCGCTGATGTGAAATTTAAATGAAACGATCAAACATTACTGTATTCCTGAGCACATATTTTCCCGAAGTACCGTACTTGTTTGATCAGCTGGTACTGAACAGTGCCATAAAGTTCCCAAAAGTAAAAGCCAGACAGTTTTGATTTTTATTAAACATTTTTTTTCTACCTACATCAGCAATTTGGAATCCGTGAAATTTATATTTTCAATTCATTCGGGACAAGGATCGCGGATTTCAGAAGAGAGAGAGAGAGAGAGACTGGCATTGAGAAATAATAATACAAAATTTAGAATGTCTTCGGTGCAGACTTGCAGAGCCTGAAAAATATAGACACCCAAGTGAAAGTTGCTTGTTTTCGAAAGGAGGTGACTGTACCGAGCATTCCCTGTAGTGGATCTGCCACGGCTTGACACTCTTATTAAGAAACTGTCGGTTTATATTTACTAATTTCTAAGCGACAATATATTGTTTTATGACCCTGCTAAACAATACATTTGTTATCAGTCCTCAGTGCCTGCACTGTGTGAAGATGTTTCGGACAGCGTAAGGTTTTATCAGAGACGGATGCAATATCCTGAGTGCACGGTGGTTTTTTTTTTTTTTTTTTTTTAGGGAAAATAACATTTCCATTTCAAGTTTACGTGGGTGTATCTTGGCAAACTGGTGCACCCGGATTCGATTCATGGCCGGAAAAGAAAATGGAAAGAGTTCCTACCAATCTTACTGTGCACGGTGGTTTCTCCGAGTCCTAAGGTTTCCTCCCTCAAATAAGTAGGTGTCATCTATGCCATGGAGAGTGATTAATAGGCTTGGCCTGTTTTGCAAGTTGATATATATATATATATATATATATATATATATATATATATATATATATATATATATATATATATATATATATATATATATATATATGAAGGATGCAGCCCTGCCTGATGCCATTCATTACATTAAGTCAGAATATTTTAATGGAACATTCTCTTGAATATCTTCTAGAATAAAAGTTCTGACAAACTTCCAACCTTTAAGTGGTACTCTAAGTCCCTTAGTAATTACTAAAAGGACAGTCTGTATGGATAGTGTCGAAAGCCTTTGATATATCTCAAAAAGCAAGCCATGCTTTTACGATTGTCTTTTCTCATACTACACATACCTTATAAAGCTAAAAAATTTTCGTTAACCACTATTAAATGCAAGAAGCTTAAAGGTAGAAAAAACATGATCATAATATCTCTATATTTATCGATCTTATCTTTCATATCTTCTCTAACTAGTGGCTATATAATACCACGAAACCAACTACCAGGGAAACGCTCGTATAATTTGAAGACATTAAACGATTTATGCACAGACCCATCCAGTGTAGCAAATTTGTATAAACAAAATCAAAGGGCAATGTTTCGATGCTACACACCTATCCATTGGCAGTGTACCACAAAAATAAAATGTAATTCAAATACGACTCAACTATTTTATGTAAATATAAAGATTGCCAGGATTTTTGACGGACTTGAAACAAAAATGCAGTTTCTTTTCTTTTTTTTCTGGTGTAGCCCATGATTTAAAAGAAACAACTTCGAGCTAGAGCATAAATTTTGACAGCTAATTATTTCTTTAGAGTATAACATTTCTCTGTTCAAACTTATAATTTATTTAGAATTACCATATTTTTGATCAGCTTGTTGCTTTGATAAATATACATTGCCATACTTATGCGGGCCAAATAACGGATTTGCGAGCTGCAATATCGATCTTGACTCAAGTGGGGAAAGCTTTATTGCATTTGAAAATTATGGTCATTGTGCTCAAGTGGGAATGGAGACAGAGCGCTTATTACCCGTAATATTTCCAGCATGGGGAAATATTGATACATGCACAGCTTCGGCAGGGCTTTTTTCTCAGCCGACAGCTTACTTGGGACGAAAACTTGTTGATCGCAAGCTGATTTGGACACGTTTGGCTCGCTCTATCGAGAGTTCGGCTGAATAGCACCTTTTCAAAACTTTTCAGACATGCACGCTTTTCGTGCATAAAATAATCTTCAATGAGAGCCTGCATGCTTTGTTGAAGAGGCAACACTTAGATGGTGGACCCAATTGCACGTATTCTGTGATTGACAGACACATTTCAGTTCTCAATTGAATAATTCACTGGAAGGAATAACCTTAGACAGGAATTTTGGGGAAGAGTGGAAACTACCTTAATGTGATCTGATGCGTTGTGTTGGTGCACCAGACTTCAGTATTATTCCGTTTTGAGTTTCGTGAAGACTAACCAGGAAATGTGCTGAGGCAATCGAATATCTGAAGCCGTCTTATCTGAAAAAGGCCGAGATATCCGGGTGGAATTAAGAGAATCCGGGGCAATACGTCGTGTTCCCTTACTGTTGATGGTGTGTGTGGCAAAGATCACACTGGGGAATTTGTGCGAACAAACACGATATTTTATACAATAGTGTTTCACACAATAGCAATGAGATGTCAGAGTTGCTTCACGACGTTGACAACGGAATAGGTTCCTGGTGTTATGAACAAGACAAGGGCTACAACGAACATTTTGTACCCCTTCAAGACATGACAGAATCCACACAGTCTTTCAAATGTGGCAAAGCAGATTGAGATGCTGGCCAATACACTGACGATCTTAAGCAGGGTTCTTAAAAAAAAAAAAACCCTGCACCTGTACCTATGCCTGCCCAACATTAGCATAATACGGCGTGGCCTTCCTTCAGATGGCCAAATTCTTTTAACCATTCATCCCAAAAATGAAAGAAAATGTTTGAGTGATTATCAAAACTACAGAGGAATGGCCTTAAGCAATGTAATTGGAAAGGTAATAGACTAACAACAGTATTCGCGACATACTTAGTTTTACACACATATAATTTACATATGCAAGCCAACATTCGACACCTGTAGCGTACTTTCTTTGGTGATGAGTTAATGCAGTATTATTGCAATGGTGAGTGAACGTTTACACTTTATATTATTGGATGCTGGTTATGCCTTGAATTGCGTGGAATACTTTAAACGTTTGGTATATTAAAGCTCTTTGTCCCCTAACTTCTTGTCTTCTTGCTGTACTTTAATACCTCTCAAGTGGTTCTTGTGCGTTAGACGTATTATAAGTACGTTTTGTTCACAGCAGCAGCGGAGTGGAACAGGGCGGAGTTATTTCGCCAGTTTAGTTTACCACATGTTATTACAAAAGAATGACTGAGCTAAGAAAATTAGAATCGGATGCCAGCCAGGTGGCGCTTTTGTTGGGGCTCTCAGCGGCGCAGATGACATTGTCGTACTGGGCCTTACAAAAATGCCTTGAACAAAATAATGTCAATCTGTGACCCATTTGGCAAAAAAAAAAGTTAGGTCTTGTTCAGTCCTTCCCAGAGTAAGCTGTTTGTTTTGTGGTAAGGTAAAAGTACATAGTCTTGTGTTTAAGGATACAGGACAATATCACAAATTGTGTTAATTAAGATGTGCACCGGCGAGCTTTGGCAACAATGGTATTTAATAACAAATTGATGAGGCCATTGGTGACTTATGATGTATGCAATTTAGCTTCTTCATAGAAAGACATAGTTTCCACTGACATTATTCCACAAATGAGAGAGTGAGACAGAGACAGAGACAGAGACAGAGAAAGAGAGAGAGCGAGAGAGGAAGAATGAAAGCGTGAGAGAAAGAGAGAGAGGAAGAGAGAAAGAGAGAGAGAGAGAGAGAGAGAGAGAGAGAGAGAGAGAGAGAGAAAGAAAGAGGAAAATCTAATGTTCATATTCCAGCTGCTTCGTGACGCTTGAATACACCCCCGCGATCATATCCCCGGGCAGATCTTTCCCGGATTTTCAGGAGGGGTGTTTGGTTCGAACCTCCTTAAACCTCCCCTTAGTCAGGACAGTTTTTCTACAACAATAGTACATTTGTGAAGTTTTAAACAAAATAT
This sequence comes from Hermodice carunculata, assembly GCA_964020975.1. Classification (NCBI taxonomy): domain Eukaryota; kingdom Metazoa; phylum Annelida; class Polychaeta; order Eunicida; family Amphinomidae; genus Hermodice; species Hermodice carunculata. The sequence continues at coordinate 14,916,883 of OZ026629.1, forward strand.
TAATAACTGTGGGCGGAAAATAGTGTCAAAAATGCCTCCGCAAGAAGAAATTGGCAGGTTTGCACTTGTAAAATTTTGCATGACGTTGGACCATCTGAGACAAACTCAAACTAAGTTAGGGAAGTTTCAGCAGCATGTTGGATATTTCGTAGGGAGATGTGGCTCACAAAAAGCCTTCACAGCAGCACACACATGATATGATTAAGGTGAGTGCCCCTTTCCGGGAGCATTCTCTGTCTAGTTTCCCATTGCTGGGCATACTGGGACCATACTGTCGTTGTAGTTGTTTGACTCTGGCTGTAGTATATACAACAGTGTAAGAAGTTTCTCTGGTGGAAATTAGGAGTCATGCCGCATTTGATTTCCCCCGAATAATTTATTTGAACATAACTATATTAAGGAGATCTGTAAAGTTGTGTGGGATAGAAGAAAAAGAAAAAAGTCACCGCAAATCAAGATCATGTGACGTCATAGATTATAGTTCATTTCAGCGTATGTAATGACAAACTACACACATTCACACTAGTTCAAACTCCGCAACCGCAGTGGTGTAACTTACGGTACCTGATAAATGAGTGATGTTGAACGAATTACAGAAGCAGAGGCAGCAGTGTGAGGAATTGACAACGATGGCCAGAACATTCGTGTGACCTGAGAGCACGCTACCTGGCCATCTGGGGGAAGCTTGTCGGCCTGAAACAAAGTTGTGGAGGTACAAATAGCAAATTCCAGCTTGCTATTTCCGGTGGGTGGATGACGTCATGAAGCGATACATTGCTTCCCACTGCATTGCATAATTGAAATCAAATGATGCCGGCTTTGTCACCGGCCCGGCTCGGTGCAGCAGCATACACCTCGATGGTCAATGTGAATGATGTCCATAGATTAACGGTTGCATGTGCATGTCATCTCACGAAATGCCTTTGTCGATCAGCAAGTTAACTCTGTTCTGGTTAAAATAAGACTGAGTCAACAGCTTTGCGTGGCGCGGGTTTGACGCACCCCAAGGAAAGTTGTTGACCTGGGACATGCCATCGTGATGGATCTTGCCTACAGTTCTACCCAGATTTTTTTCTTTTCGCGAGAAATGCAAGGAAATGCATTGGAACAGACGACAATTTATATTCGACTCTTTGGGGGCGAGTTTAGCGGGAGAGGGTTAAAAAATTAAAGGTGCAATATGCTGGCTCCAGATGGCTGTATTTATTGCTTGAATAACTTAAAGATTTTTGTGATTTTTTTTGACGTCACACGTTATAAATTCATAGATTTTTCCCCCATGATTGTCAATTTATCCAAATGTTGAGTGCCTGTGTCAACAGATATGCACCAGCCGGTGAGTTGTTGCAGCGAACCAGGCTTGCCCATTCAATTAAACCTTCGTTGGACATCAACCCATGTGTTATTTTGATTTTTGTTAAAAGTTGGCGTCACACGGGGAGAGAAATTGCCGGGGGGGGGGGGAGGGGCACATACTCAACATCAGGATGGGTGTGTGCCTCGGACTTTCTTTTTACAATACCCCCTCTTAATCCTACACCAGATGTAAAAAGGTACCCTTTCTTAATCCTGTAATGTGTTGAAAAGAGTGCTGCATTGGTGCATCCTGGTGCATTTTGGAGACCAACATTCCAATTTTAAACAAGTTTTAGCTTATTCTTACTCCCCCCCCCCAAGAACTTACTAATTATATCCTGTATCTCCAGCCTATATCCAAGATCTATACTTTGTTTGAAAAATGATTAAGACATTCAGTTCACTGAAATAATCGTTACCCTTTTCCTAATCCAGCCTTGTACATTTTTTTTGGGGGGGGGGAGGGGAGGGCTTTTCTAATCCTAGGGTAATGAAAACAGGGCCTTTCCCGCGGCACACCCCCAGTAGAATACTACATGGGAGTACCCCCCCCCCCTCCCGAGAGATATTGCAACCCAATGGGACGCGGCATTATAATTATGTACCTTTCTGCAATGTGATAACTGGACTGAGCATTTCATGTAATAATACTCCTGCATGATAAACTTACTCTGTTTTGCATGTAATAATTCATGTCTCTTACATACTGTGTTAACAGACATACATGTTAAGTCGTCAGAAGAAAATAATAAATCAGGTTTAAGCCTTAATCAGTCATGGTTTTACATTGAGTGAACGAACTTAATCGGGGCTTAGCAACTTATATAGTCTCAAACATGGCTTCTCTTGCATGGTATGATATTCCCACTAAAATGGTTCATGAAACTATCAGTGAAAGAGATAAAAAAAAATTTAAAAAAAAAAACCACAACACAGGAGGCATTTCGGATTTATATCGGTCGTCGTTGACGACCGTCGACCGTTTTTCCCACGCCCACAAGCTGCTTGGTGCAGCTGCGCGCATCGACAACAGCGGAAAGTGCACAGAGTCATCTGGTGGCCTCTATAATACAAATTGGATCTCTGCGCTTCTCGCAACCACAACGCATGAGCTATGAAAAGCTTCTATAATTAGTGCCTGTGCGCTATGTTGTTTTAGGCTCTGCTGATGGCTGCAACTCGGCTCCTCGTAATAATTGTGCATTTCTAGTGTTCAGTTTGAAGGATCTTTGTGGTACGCATCTCAGTTGAAGCGAGATAGACATAGGATGCATATGAAGGGACCTTAAAGAATGGCCCACATCGCATTACACAACATTCTAAAGGCCGTATTGGGAATGATGCTCCCACCATCAGCGGTAGGTCATGATTTGTTTTATTCGGTAACCGTGATTATACGTGAATATTATTTACCACAGCCCCATGTATGTTTTCGATATGCGCGTGTCTGCCTGGAATTATTTAATGGGTGATGGTTTGGCTGGATCAGTAATAAACTGCCACTATGTGCTCTGTTTAATACCGCTCGATATTGATACTGTACCGTGTACATGGATGTGTGGTGCGCTTCCATTTGCAGATCTCCACTTGTAGGCGTAACATTTGATTGTGTAAGCGAGGCAAAAATATATTGAATAGCAGTGTAGGCTTATTTTCTTAAGGGTTGAGATCTCGAGCGTGAGCAAGTATATGTATATAATTGTGTATGTATATGCATGTATGTGTAGCAGAAGAATCTCCAATTAAGACCATTTCTTCGTAAAGTAACAATTATTTCTATATGAAGAACCACCAATGTACTGTCCCGCACCACCCCCTATTAAGACCACATTTTGTTCAATCCCTTCGGTGGTCTTAATTGGGATATTCCAATATATATATATATATATATATATATATATATATATATATATATATATATATATATATATATATATATACATATATATATACATATATATATGTATATATATATATATGTATATATATATATTTATACAGTAGAATCTCCCTATTCAAGCCACCCAAGGGACTGAAAAATGGTCTTAGGGAGTGGTCTTAATGGAGGCTGTAATTTGATAAAGGATAAAAAAGGGTCTGTAAATTGGTGGCCTTAATATAGAGATAGTCTCTTTATGGAGGTGGTCTTAATTGGAAATTCCACGATATATATATATATATATATATATATATATATATATATATATATATATATATATATATATGTGAACAGAAATACATACACACATGCATACCTTTGTCTTCTTGGTTCATGGACAGACCAATCATGTTATAATATGAACGTCCAGGTACGATATAGCTCCATGACGTGATCAAGCTTTTAATATGGGCCAAAGTCAATTTATGCTTATTGTGTTGGCATACACATGGACAATAATGAATTGGCTTCCCCTGGAATGGCGTGGTACTTCGGTGCAGTATTTTCCATTGTGCAACCTTTTTTGAATGTTTGATGTGCCTGTATATTATTTACAGATGTTAAATTGTAAAACATTATAGAGAGTCGAGGAAAAACAATGTCTGTCTGCCCAGATATGAGGACATGTTTAATTTGAGTTTGCTACACAGTTTGTGAAATTTGTGGAAAATCTTGGCCAAGAAGGCGTAAACTGGCTTATTATAATAAATGCATTCTATACATGTTTCTCTTTGATCTGCATCCTGAAATAAAGCTGTGTCATATAATCAGCCGATGTATGTTTATATACACTATTGTGATCAATTTGTGCCTTCACAAGTGCATTTAAAGTTGCGGATTAGATCATATATCATTCCCCAAATTTCAAAATTCAGATGGACAAAGGACAAAATGACAATACGACCGATCTAACGCCGATATATCGGCATTCGAATTTTCCCCTTAAGACATTGCAATAAAGTGTCCGATGTCGTCAATGTCATTCGATTTTTCTTTTTTTTCTCTTTTTTTTGTGTGTGTGTGTTACCAAGAGTACACCAACGGTTAACAGCTCTGTTGAGTACATTCCGCACCGAGAAGGTTAACAATATCATAATTGATAAATCAGGGTGACTGGTCGGTCACATGGTTCTTATATTGTGCCAGAGAGCAAAATCATCCGTCGCAGACTTGGGGGAAAAAAAGCTGTGTATTCGGGCGGCGATTGGCATACACAGTTAATACGTGTGTGGTGTGTGAGAGGCATGAAGATCAATCGCAACCTTCTTCACGCACATCAACACATATGAGGATGGTGTGTCAGTGTTCTAATATTGATCTCACTGACCTATCCGTAACGGCCATGTCAAAGCACTTCGCTTCTTAACACAACTGAAGTTTGGCTTCTCTTGAGCTTACTCGGTTTTTGTTTTGTGTAAAATGTTTTATTTTATTTCTTAATAATGCAGAAGTCAATAAATGCGCATTTAGATTTCGGATCTATAATATAACACAATCTTTATGGGTTTGTTTGTTAAAAACATGACACACTATTCTGAGGAAATAAGAGCAGAATAGTGTACGCCCGAAACAACATTAAGTTTTACTTGGCACGGTTGACGCAGGAAAGCGGCGGTTGACCAAGCTTCTAGTTTCTCTTTATCTTTTGAGAGCAGGTTATTTTTGCCACTTATTAATAGAAGAATTGATCTATATATATATATATATATATATATATATATATATATATATATATATATATATATATATATATATATATATATATATATATATATATATATATATATATATATATATATATATATATTCAAGTCAATGTGTGTTCTCGTGTCCTACACAGGACTCCTGTACATGTGCTTCATTTGGCTCGTTATTCTCCCAGAAACTTCTGTACAACATGAAACAAGGTAGGATTGACACATGTACATACCCATATTTACCTGAAGTTAAAAAGACATGAATATTTGTAGCGTTTTCAAAATTTATTGTATTGAAAAAAGAAAAAAAACTAGTGCGATGCAACATGTTTAAATGACTTTGCACGTTTTTATTAAATTGGATTTGATGTGCATATTTTTTGCCTCTTTTGGCCTAGTCAGATGCTTGTTTGTTTCTTGAGGGGAGATTATATGGAACTTCTCTTTTTTAGCAAGCATTTTTTGAAGTTCTGTACTAGTTGTGGAATTTATTGCACAGTTTCAAAAAATAATATTGGAAGACGTTTCTCTCATTAAGTTGTAAATGCAGTCTTACTGGGAACAGTCGGGGGGGGGGGCGGAGGTGAGAAAAGGTGAATGGTTTTATTCGATAACTGGCTAGAAACGAAAGAAAGAAAATAATGTTATGGCTAGAAAATAATCACACACGTCTGTGGTCTTTCGCCCCAAATGGAAAGTGAAATTAAGAATGTCATCGTTATTCCTTACCAGGATCTCTGCACAACAAATGGTTAAATCTATCGAACCAACGTGGTCTGCAGGAGAGACACTGATTCTCTGGCGTCCCAACGTTTCCTATTATTCTTATAATTTGTTATCATATGCCTATTTTCCCTATATTTTGGCAACAATTTCCTATATATTCCTATGTTTTCTTTGCAAATAAAAAAGTGTGTTTTCAGTAGAATACTTGCAGCAAAAGTTGCAGAAGATACATTTTAAATTCTCAAGACTGAAGAATGCTCCGGGCAAAACCACGGGCGAGATTACGTGCACACGAGAACCAGCAATTTTATGCAATATTCTTGTATTTTTCTACTTTTGAAAATTTTCTGTATATTCTTATAATGTATGCAAAAAAAATCCATAAAAATTATATTTTTTCAGAAAGCCGCCTGAATGCGTGCGCTTTGATCTGAACACAGGCTGGTGACATTTTATTACCGAAAAAGCCCCCCTAAATATTCTACAAACTATTTGCCGACTGTTCTTGGAGCATTTATTACTTACTGCTCCAAAGAACGTCGATACTAAAATCACAAAATTAAAACAAAGTAAATTTAACCGGATATCCATTGATCACATGTAGAAATAAGTGGCGTGTGCAGGGGTCAGTGGCCGGGAGTGTTTAGTTATATCGATGTCAGTTCCATGCAATACTCATACCACACAAGACGAACTCAGTTTCATCTTGAAGACAATTTAATTTTTCATGATAGCCTTGTCCAGCTGTGCGGAAAGATACAAGAATTTCAGTCAGTCAACAATACAGTGAAAATATTTAAGGAATTTACATTTGAAAAAACATCTAACACTATTTTTACAGTTCGATTCAAACCACAACAGTTCAATGCATGCGAAGATGTCAAACTCTGACGCCATGGCCTAGAGTGTTAGACTAAATTATTTATAGACATTTACATTATTCTGTTCGATCTGCAGAACGAGAAAGGCGTGATAATTGTCCAGATTAACAGCCAGTTCTCTGTCGTGTCGCACTTTGTGGTGGGCGTACAGGAAAAGAATCGTAAAGTGCTATTTGGTTAGCCGGCAGTCCTCGTTCGCTCGTCGCATGCTTATGTCTGTGTGCCACCACGGACGCCACGGACGTTTCTTTCTTTCTTTCTTTCTTTCTTTCTTTCTTTCTTTCTTTCTTTCTTTCTTTCTCAGCAAATTTGTCGGACATTTTATTTGAAGACTATTATATCAGGGACATGCCATTCAGTCTCAATAACATGTCCCTGATTATACATAGAAACTCCAAACTTGGCATGATTATTCTTCCAAACATAAAGTCTTGGTTTCTTTATGAGGAGGGGCGACAGATTTGAAGATTGAGCAAATTAGGGCCATTTGAAATTTAAATCTTTAATATCTTCAAAACTATTATAGGCAGAGATGCCCATCTATTTCAATTCATAAGTTTGTACTGTAGGCGCATCCAATGAATCACAAAAAATTTTTGGAATCTTAATTTATGCTAATTAAGGGCACTTGGAAAGCTTAAATATTAAATTTCTTCAAAATTAATATAGTGATGGGTGTCATTCCAACTTCAATTCATAGGTTCGTGCTGTAAGCGCATCTGGTGACCCCCAAACAAAAGTTGTAGAATTTTGATCTATATCCATTCGGGGGCATGACAATGACAACTAGAAAAGATTTGCTTCAAAGTAAATCTGTGTGCCTTCAAAAGTTGTAAATATTAAATTTTACAACTGTTGTCCTTTGGTACTTCACATTCCATTAAGCTTATGGCTGGATGAACATTTCAGAGTCCAAGTGACCTTGACCTTTGACCTCTGACCTTTAAAGGTAACATGTAAATTGCAAAAATGTACAGTGTTACAATACCAACAGTTTAAGCCCAACATGAACCAAATCAGGTGGAAATTGACCAAGTTATTGCAAGATGAAACTTTCAAAGGGCCAAATGACCTTGGATTTTGCCCTTTAGAGGTTACATGATCTTATAAAAATGTGCCATTTTCAATACGTATAATTTGAGTCCAACATGATTAGAATTGGATGGAGATTGGCCGAGTTATGCCTGGAAAAAATTCAAAAGGTCCAAATGACCTTGACCTTTGACCTTTAGAGGTCACACGTAGTTGAAAAATGTGCAGTGACACAACAGCTACAATTTGAGCCCAACATAATGAAAATTGGATAACAATTGACCAAGTTATGGCTAGAAGAAAGCCACCATCGAAGTGGCCTTTGACCTTGAGATGACCTCTACCTGAAGTGAACCATGACCTTTAATATAATATTTTGACCTAAAATTGATCTTTGACTTAGACATGACCTTTGACCTTGACATGCACTTGACATTTGAGATGACCTTTGCCTTGCTTTGATTGAACTCCTATACACTCGGAACCGCATTTACTATTGTATATAAGATATTGAAGATTTACAACTGTAATTAGACCTCATTTGCATAATTTTGAAAAGCATGATCTCTCACTCTAAAAAGGCAAGACTTCATCTATAGAAGTATAAGTGTGCCAGGTTTGGAGTTTCTACGTATAATACTTTTCAAATGGAATGTCGGACAACTTTGCCTGTAACGAAAGAAAGAAAGAATCCCTTGAAAAACAATATGTCTGTGTTCGCACACAGCCAATTTGACAATATTTTTAGACTTTAGTTTTCCAGCGACCCCTTTCGGAGTAAGGAAAATGTAATGCAGACAGTAATACATTTCACGATGGCATTAATTCTTTCATAATAATGTTACAAAATTTGCCAAACGGCACACATCAGTATAATTTGCATTAACGACGTTGTACATATTTGAAAGACTAGGTCTGTCTATTATACTTCCGTTAATAAAAAAATACTCTTGCTTTCGAAAAGTGTGGACAATCGAAAATACAAGGAGAATCATAGCCAAGACAACCCTGGTTACACAAGTCTATTTGCGTACTCAATATCATTATATCTGCCTGTGACAACAAGTAGTTCAGTGTTACAACATCTAAATTTAGTTAAGTTCAATGCTTAGATAACTTCTAAGTCCTGCAGTAAGTATACTGGTTCACTTCAGTAATTCATTCTTGTAAAAAAAGAAAATTTTGTATCAATTATAATCTTAACACACAATAACTTTACTGCTCCTTCCACGTACCACAGTTAAGACATGCCAGATTTATCCATAATATCTATAACTTTTTTAACCATGGTGATTCAAAAATACCGTATATGTATAAAATTTTCTGAAGTTTGTAAAATAAACATGATATTTTACTTTCTTTACCATTTACAATTCTAGCCCAGAAGTTAAGCATTCTGCATTCTACAAACTTACTGATTTTAAATATCTCAGTTTCGCTTTACACCATGCAATTAGCAGTTCTTTTGTGCACCTTCAGTAACTTTCAAGATATTTTAATTGAAAACCTAATTGAAAACCAGACTTCTGAGCCATATAATAAGATAGTAATTACAAGAGCCTTGCATAATTCTGAGCTGAATATCGGCAGATACATTCTGTTACATTGACAAACTAACTTAAACAATGCTTTGTTAGCTTGGTTAACTTGTTTGTTCATAGCTTTACCAAACTTGTTATTATAATTAAACAGTATACCCTGAAAAAATCACTGCTTTCGTTTTACTGGCATTTACAGTTAGATACCAGGCGGTATTGCAGGTGTTAATAGCTGTTTAAGCTAGTTGTAACTTTTCTGCGCTTTCAGCTAGACAAACATTTAAATCTATCTATCTATCTATCTGTCTGTGTGTCTGTGTCTGTATGTCTGTCCATCCATCCATCCGTCCGTCCGCCCACCCGCCCGTCCGTCCGTCCGTCCATCCATCCATCCATCCACCCATCCATCTATCTGTCTGTCTATCTATCTATCTATCTATCTATCTATCTATCTATCTATCTATCTATCTATCTATCTATCTATCTGGCTGTCATTCTGTCTGTCTGTGTCTGTCTATCTGTCTATATGTATACATCACCAGGATTTATTGTTCACGCTCGTGTCAGCCATAACACTTTTATGCTACCATATGGTGACCATTTTGTCATCAGTCCATGCTGTAGTGTCAATAGTGATCCATTATTGCAGAAAGTTGCAATAAAACGTGTACTAGAATAAGGTAGATTTTCTCACCGCATGACTAAATCTTGTTTTTTCCCCCCTGACACTTTGCACTCTGGTTTATTCTTTCTTTCTATGTGGCATTTCCTTTTCACCAGCAGATTTTTTTTTCATGCCAAGAGCCTTATTTTGCTACAGTGCTCCTCCTTAAATTTGACATTTTCTGTCATTTAGCTTTTTCAGTTTCAATTGGAATATGCTGGGTAACAACTTTCCTTTGTTGGCACACAGATTTGCTCTGAAGCTGTGTTTCTGGATCCTGTTACCCCATGCAATACCCCGCGCACTGCTTACCCACGTCCTAATACGTATACACAGAGGTTACAAAATGAAGGCAAAACTGATATTTTGTGATTCCTTAAATTGCGAGAGTTTGTCCGCTGTAATTGTTGAAACAGCTAAAGATCTGGTCATTATTTTCCGATTGCAGAAAGGGAAACAATGTCTGAGAGAAAGTCTACACAAATGAAGCCATCGCACTGACCTATTCTATCACATGCCTGTTTTGTTTTAATCTGACCAATGTAGAAAACATTTCCCTGATTTAAAAAAATCGACCAATGAAATCAAGGCGTACATGCGCTTATTGGTCAAATTTTAACACCAACTGACAAAGAGTACGAGCGTGTTTCAATGTCTAACAAAATAGATAAATCAAACCCTTTTGTGGTGAGAATGTTTCTAGCGCCGACTGGGAGGGGCAAAGGCAGAGGCTGTCCGTTAGCAGTTTGATCCCAACGCAAGATCAGACTAAGACACGCTAAGCGGCAGCTTTTTTTGTGGCGCAGGTTGTGCGCCCAACCCATGTCAGGGAAAGCTGTTGATTATGGGCGTGTCGTACGGATATGCCTTAATCTACAATTTGCAGCAAGAAGGTTTTCTGTCAGTGTGTAATTTCATTGAAAACATGAAAGCAGGCGACAATAGGAGAGGTCAGAATCACCAATTATCTGTGTAATATTCAGCTGAATACGCAATCCAGTACACAGAATTCTACAGGGCCAGAGATGTGTATTCTCATTGGATTGCATGTTAAATTAACCTCAAATTAAAAGAATACTTTTAAAGCTGCAAGAATAAAATTTATGTAAACATTTCAGCTATGCACATACTTTTACCACACAAATGTTGCTGTTTCTGCGACGATTGGTTTTTAAGTTATTAACCTGTATTTTACAATGAAAAGTAATGGGAATGCACAATTTTAGCCCTGAATGACTGGAATGCCTTCTACAGGACAGCATTAAAAGCTCCTGTCTTTGCTCTCACCTACAAACATCCAAGTGGATTTGGGCGATTTGAGCTGGAGAGTGTTAAGTCAGAGCTACAGTGACACGGCTTGTGTCATGAGGTAAAACAGCTGTTAAAATGTTCATGTGTGTGCGTAGGCGACGGAACGTGCCGTGAAATTTTACGAAACTGGGATCAGGGATGTGGAAAGATACCTGCTATGATAAAAGTCACCGAAAAAACAAACGATTAATTGTTGAATAGTGCATATCCTTCCAAATGGAGTCACATTTGTCAAAAAGATACATGAATTGTATAGACAATACCCTACTGTCAGTAGATTCTTTTGACGTGCTCAGAAAACATGTTTATTCAGAGTACTTCCCGGATGTGTGACTCTTGGTAAGCCCGCCAAATACTCAGGGTTGCAAGCACCTAAAAACACGACAGTCAATTTTGATAGAGGCAATTAGCAAGCCCTGAGGAGATACAGTTTTTCTTATCCGTTAATGCTGCACTGCCATCGACAAACCCGACAATGTCATGTTTTATCGGTTATCAAATGAAGGATTCAAGGGCAGCGTTCTGTATCGTAGTGACTTGCCTTTGAGTTGAAAAATTAATTTTTAGAACAAGGGAAAAATGCAACATGCGGCTTATCTTCAACAAACCAATAAATCTACCGGGGACTGCTCTCAGCGGGCTATGACTAAGGGACGGATTTAGATAGTGGTGGTGGTGGGGGGGGGGGGGCGCACCTGGCGCCCATCCCCCTCCCAGAAACTGCATGTTTAAGTTCAATTCTGTCTAAATTCTATGGGATTTTAGGGTATTTCAACCCTCAGAACTCTGAATACGCTCTGGCACCTCCCGCCCCCCTTTCCAAAATTTCTGGATCCGCCCTTCAGATTTTATGCACCAAGTCAACCTGTATCTTTTGAGTGGGTGAACTAAACAGCAATCAAATGAAACAGCGGGAAGGAAGCAGCAAAAAGGAATGATTTGGCGTGATTCAGGATTTCCGTGCATCTTACGGCTTCATTTCAATGAGGGTTCCACTAATAAAAACATGTTTCAAGCAATTACCATATTTTTTCATGCCATGAGGCTGACGATGCATAAATGTCATACTTCTGCTGTTGTGAATGGGCAGGTGCCCGATAAATAAACATTTAAATGTATATCAAGACAACATTTTTTCAAATATAGAATTTCGTGTTTTCAGATTATGTCGATATTTACTTAGATGCAGCATAGAGTAATAATTTTTAGCCTACACGCAAATCTTGATTTCTGAAAATGAAGGATTATCATCAAATCACAGGATGATGGCAACTTCCTGCTATTGATGTGTAAACACTGATTAGCAGTAAAAATCAACAAAATTACATTTAATATAAGGTATTTTTTCTGTGACTTCTTAATACATCAACAAACTATAGTAGGCCCATGTTGAACATATTTCACCCAAGACATCAGCACCTTGCTGTAAATAATATCATTGTATTTTAGACTTATAATTCGATGTTTTTTTTTATCTTTTTAAATGACAAAAATGTTAACTCCAAACGATATTGCTAACGTACATCTTATTCAAACCGAATTTCAGATCAGGTGTAAAGTGTTGGAGTGCGAATTGCCGATTACATGGTCAGCGGTTTTATTGTTTGTTAATGTACCCCAAAAGTCCCAGGCTTTTGGTTCACCGTGCTTCCTTTTTCATTATTCAGGGACCGTTCACAAAAATGGCAGAAAATGGCACTTTTTCGACCAGGCCATGATGATATGACTATTTAGATACGTGGGGCACAGCTCCAGAAGAGAAGTGCTTTCTGGATGATGGGGAAAGCCTTCCTATTGAGCCATTGAACGGTAACCAGGATATTACATTGTTTTGATCGCCATATGAATTTTCCATCAATACTGAGGGCATGATATAAGTTTTGTGGGTGGCTTCAGGGGCTAGCTTTCTTTAGCACTCAACTTAAACTCGCATAATTTTCCAAGCCATGAGAACAGACACACGCATATGTCAAGCTTAACTGAACTGTCAGCTGTTGAGCTCATTGTGTGAGTGGAAGATCCGTCTACTCTTGTGGGTCCGTTCACGATTCAGAATTTTTGTCTTTTCTTAAACCGTTGCCCCGATCCTCTTCAGACAAGGAAGGTATGCATCTTCGATTGAGTTCTACCGTATACAAGTTTGTTCATGTGGTGTAATCAGAAGTTAACATGGGATGTAAAACCATATACAATACTTTGTTGCTGTAGACAAGAAACTCCTTGTAGGTGGTCCCAGCCATAGCGGATCTTAATCCTTAGCTGGGATCATCCTGACATATTTTTCATAAACTTTTGTCGATTATGATCAAATACATATCAGTTACATATCTTGTATTCAATTTTTCTGATACTGTCGAGTAAAAAGTTTCCGAGTCCTAAGTTCAATAATAGGTTACGCTTTTGTGAATTTTTTCTTTTTATTTATTTATTTATTTATTTATTTATTTATTTATTTATTTATTTATTTATTTATTTATTTATTTATTCATTTATTTATTTAATTAATTAATTAATTAATTTATTTATTTATTATTATTTTTTTTATTTTTTTATTTTTTTTGAAAACTCGTGTAACAATCTTTTCTGAGGTGCTCAGTGGACCAGCGAGTACGCGTTGGGCCGTCACCGCTGCGGCCCGGGTTCGATCCTCAACAATGGCACAAGTTGTTCGTCCCGGGAAAGCTCCTCCGACGGGCACGGAGTCCTCCTCCGAGGGTTCGAATTTCACGGCGTTTTTTGGTTGGGGGTTCCTGGTCGCATAGTTTGAGATTATTGGGCCAAGATCTTGCCTACTGGACCCTGTCGAAGAAAAGCCATCGGTAGAACAGGCTATCCAGTATAAAGATGTTCTATTATTATTATTATTATTATTATTATTATTATTATTATTATTATTATTATTATTATTATTATTATTATTATTATTATTATTATTATTATTATTATTATTATTATTATTATTATTATTATTATTATTATTATTATTATTATTATTATTATTATTATTATTATTATTATTATTATTATTATTATTATTATTATTATTATTGACAGACTCCACGAGGGTGCCTGTTGGTGGCACCTACAGGTAACTGAAGCCAAACTGTTTCGGATAGCGTGCCGAAGAACTGGTATCTCTAATCTCTGTGAATGTATGTTTGTGTGTATGCCAGATGATAAGCACTATGTCCAGTTTTAAAAAAATGTAGGCCTTAGATTACTCGTGCAAACGTCTGAACAATGTCAATCAAGTAGTAGCAGCAATGCATCTGACGAAATAGACCTGTTCATACCGAGTTAGACCGAACTTTTCCGGGCCGTATTTAATTATGCATTCCATTGTGGCCTGGTTGTCCAATCGGCAAGTGGCCGAGTCTGGCCCACGCCTTCATGTTTACAACGGATGCCAGGGCTTACGCTGGTGATTACAGCATGGATTGTGCTGAACAGTGCAAATGTTTTACCTAAAATGTCACATCATTGGTGAAACGTGCATTTATAGCTTGCTGAAAGTTTGATTTTCCATTAAATCCAAGCATATTTTGTCTTTTTCTTTAGACCTGATCCTCCCACGTGTAATCCGGCTAGCGTGGTCGAGCAGAAAACATAAACAAAGCGCGGTGCGCTTCCTGAAGTAAACCGAATAAACCCGAGTCCTGTGAACTGGTTTATTACAATAAGGATGCTAGATTAATATTCCATGCGAAATCACCTTTCATTCAAGTGCCAGAATGCCTGTAGTTCCAGAGAATGGTCCGGGTCAACAGCTTTTTTCGGCACGCTTTGGGTGCTGACAGTTCAGCTTACCGCAAAGCTGCTGACTCAGCCCAAAACTTGGCACAGGAAGAGTTAAAACCATAGCCGGTATCTAAACTGCATTAAAATTGGTTTGGCCGCATTTCAACAAAAATGATTGTTTAATCTTGCAGATTGGAAAAATTTTAATACTCCGCCAGTGTGCTCACATCATATTCAAGTGTGTTCATTTGTGATGACAGTATGCGTAACATTACTGAAGGCCCTTTCTGGATAGTAAAAAACCATTTCCCTAGGTGTGAATAACCCTATACCAACGACCAAAGACCCGCCATCTTCAAATATCTCAGTTTCAAGCATGTAGAGCAACTCTTTCATTGTAAGCTCTGATCGAGTCAACGGCTTTCCTTGGCACTGTTTTAGCGCGTTGGGCCTTAAATTTGATACAAAACTACCTAAGGTGAGCTGATAAAATTTGTTGGCTTTGTGACTTCCTTTAATATTACAGCGATCTATTTAATGGCGAGCATGCAACAAGTTTTCAGGGTGGTTGGTCAAAGATCACTACCTGCAAAGTGTCCATTCACTATGATAGAGAAGCTAAGCATCTGAATCATGATCGTGTAGTTGACCACGTGATATTTTATCAGTATCGTCATCTTCTTCTCACAGGTTATAGAGCACTCATGCTGGCTTTTCCCCATGGCACGTTACCCATTACTTGTTTGATGTTACCAAGGACAGTGAACAGCGTCAATATTTAAAGATGGAGGACTTGAATATGATATTTTGGTGCTGATATTGGCAAAACAGACAAATTGCTTGCTGACTATGCGGCAATGATTTATTCACCTCATTGCATGGAGGGGTCGCGGGAGTAAAGCAATCGATATGTTATGCAACTGGACCGCGAGACGTAATGCTTGCAAGTTGCTTGGTTCACTTATTATCATATCTGGTGCAAACCCAGACATTTTTTTCCTTATAATTCTTTTTTCTTTCTTTGCGCCCAAATTTGTCCCTAGTTTTTCTCGGACACTATTATTCCGAAACCACCAAACTTGCCATGGTGACTGACCCACCAAAACAATTGTGCATATCGTTTGGAATAGTCATGCTGTTTAAAATTATGCAAATTAGGGGCAAGTAAAAGTTTAAAAGTTTCATATCTTCCAACTATTGCAGATAGACACACAATTTCAATGTGTATATATTGGTTTATGACACCTTCCAATATAGGTTATAGTAAATGGAAGTTGTACAATTATAAATTATGCTAAGTAGGGGCATTGAAAAATTTAAAAGTTGAATATCTCCAAAACTATTATAGGTAGAGATGCCATTCCAACCTCAAATTATAGGTTTGTGGCAAAGCCGCTTCCAATGAACCATAAACCAAATTTGTAGGATTTTAATTTAAGCAAATTAGGTCAATATGCAAAATTTAAATCTTGAATAGCTTCAAAACTATTATAGATAGAGGTGCCATTCCAACTTTCATTTGGGGTTTATGACAATGTCTCATCCAATGAGCCATGAAACAAAGTTGTAGAATTTTTTTAATGCAAACTAGATTAATATGCAAGATTTAAATCTTGAATAGCTTCAAAACTATCATAGACAGAGGTGTCGTTCCAACTTTCATTTGTTCGTTTGTGACATAGTCGCATCCAATGATCCAAACTTGTAAAATTTTAATTTGTGCAAATTAGATGAATACACAAAATTTAACTCCTGGATATCTTCAAAAGTATTAAACATAGAGGTGCCATTTCAACTTTACTGTATAGGTTTGTGACATAGGTTCATCCAGTGACACATGAACCAATGCAAGTAAGGCGAATACACAAAATCTAAATCTTGTATAACTACAAAACTCTAACACATACAGGTACTATTCCAACATCAATTTGCAGGTTTTTGACACAACCGAATCCAATGAACCCTAAACCGAAGTTGTAGGCTTTTAATTTATGCAAATTAGGCAAATACATAAAATTAAATTCTTGAGTAGCTTCATAACAATTATAGATAGTGGTGTCATTCAAACTCCAGCTTATAAGTTTGTGATATGGCCACATCCAATGAACCAAGAACTAGAGTTGTAGCATTTTAATTTACGCAAATTAGACTAATACACAAAAAATTAGATTATGCGGAACAATGGCAAAGTGCAGTATATAAACTTCACATTTTGAAGGCACCCAGACAGATTTACTGTGAAGCAAATTTTCTTTTTTTTTTAGATACATGTGTACATTCATATTATTGCGCATTCACTTGGGTTGCCAAAAGACAAAAGTATAGTGTTCAAAGAGCTCCTCTCCCAGACATTTTATTCAGACAGTAAAGACCGCCGAGCTCACGTGTGTCTACCCTTTCTGTTTGAGCACAGTTATGCGCATACACCAGCATATTACACAGTACATGTATATGGTGAACTGAACAGTAGCATCACAACGCATAACACGGAAGTTGCCTCTGTGGAATACGAAAAGTCATTTTACCACAAATTTCGTGCAAAATTGATCCAATAACGAACACCAAAAGAATTGTGACAGGACAGATATTATGAAATATGTTTGCAAGTCACCAGCTGATACGATATTACTATTGTATATTAAGTCTGTACTTACTATATATTTACCTTATATGCACATATACATTGGAAGCTGATGCCCCAACTGCTTTTTCTATGTGACCTATTGTCTTGGTCTTTTTCTAGATCATGTACAGGCTTTTGCAATATATCTGTTTGGTCATGTGACATTAATCCTTAATAAGTCTGAGTAATTTTTGTAGTCTCTTGTGAACTTACTCTGTGCTTTCGTTTGTACAGGAGGGATTTATATGGGGCTCCGCCCTGTTTCCCAATTGTGTTGTAATAAAATATGTTTAAGCCAAAAGAATTGTGAGTATTTCGTTGTCTATACTCAATGAAGAAAATGTTGTGTTTACAGCATTTTTCTACACCCCACAAACTGTAAATATTTCGAAATCTGTTTAAAATGTACAGACCTCAGGTTATTGTTCTATTTCGCTTTTCTTGTAATTAATTGATTAATTAATTATTATTTCGATGATGCGACTGGTGCTGAACAGTATCTGAGTGGTTGGGTTTATAATGGGTATTTTGTATTGGATCACAGCAGCAGGACTGACAGCCAGATTCTTCCATTTTCGTGTCAACTTGTTCTTAAAGTAATCAGTCAATAATTCATTACGTGTGAGTTAATACTATCTAAGCAGCCCTAATATCTCTGGTCCAGGCAAAACCACGAGCAATACCAAGCAAGGTTAATTTAACCCTTTGAGTGCCAGTCACGGCTTAAGCTGTGCTGATGAAGCTGGATTACTGTAATGATTCCAGATTCATATTCCTCATTAAAAGATCTTTCATTCAAGTACCAGCATGCCCATGTTCCCAGTGAAAAATTTGGTCCAGGTCAGCAGCTTTCCTTGGGGCACTTTCAGCGCGTTGCGCGGAAAGTGCCCCAAGGAAAGCTGTTGACTCAGTCTCTAAATTGGCTCTGTAAGAGTTAATTTAAAAAGCCTGATATCGCGGCAGTTGTGTTCGTGGAAGTGGAGGTTATAATATAGAAGGCGGAATTATTGATTTCTGCGACTTGTATGGGATATAAAGCAAACGACTAAAAACTCCGTAATTTGTAACTCTGTAATCTATACATATGGAGAACAAAATGCGACTAACTCTCTCGTGTTGCTCCTTTTGGGTATATTTTCGTACAGTTCGATAAAGTGAAAACGATTACTGATGAAATTGCCGGGGAGAGGTGAGCTTTGTCTTTAGCAAAGACGTATTCGAATAAGTTCTTGTAAATAGTGTCTTTCGAGGTAAATCCCTTAATCTGATGTGATGTGCAAAACTCGTGGGTCAATGAACTATCATCGGGGATATGTTCGCGGGTATAAATATTTACGTAAGTGTCGTTGGCAAAGAAGGTTGTATTTCATCCAGGAATGTTGATATTTTCTTTAAGTTTAGCACAAGTTGTTTACCTTTTATATTTTAACATGATAATCACGGCCCGAGCTTAAACTTAAATTCAGCGCTCATTTGACCTATTTTTCATCTTTTCGCAACAAATCTTTGTGTAGACTGCGAGGATAATCATACCTAACATGTACAGCAGGGCAGATGATAGAATCAGTGTAATTGAGAGAGTTCTGGGCTTTTTCACTGACCAAGATGTACACGGAAAAACTTGTGAGATTCAAACTGTGACCCCAGGCAAGATTGGCACTTTGTAAACACGTGGGCAGGGACATAGATATACCTTCTTCAGTCTAATCACATCACATGTAGTAGGCGCTGGTGAGACCAACCGATATAACAATTCAACTGGAATTAGTGATTCGGTATTTTACAGGGCACCTCTATTAAATGAGGCTGTTTAAGGCAAAAAAGAATAGTACAGAAGAGGAACTTACAGCGCAAGAAACACTTGAAAAGGACGTAAAAACAGTGTGTTTGGGACTCTGGGTATGAGGATTTTAGTGGGGCTCTCTTTCAAAACAGGTTCCACTATATTACGTAATATCACTTTATCGATGGGACCATCCGTGTGAATGACTCTATAGTCAAACATACTGGCACCATATATATATATATATATATATATATATATATATATATATATATATATATATATATATATATATATATATATATATATATGTCTGGAGACATTCCAGATGCAAGTCGTATTTTGTAGAATCCACGGGCATATATATGTGATAGCATCTGAGCTTGTTGCCACGGTATTGGCAGACCTCATTTCTTATTAAAAATATAAATTAAAAAAAAAAAAGATAAACAAAACAAACAAACTACGTATGTGTTAACCTAATTTGGTAAATAACATTAAGTTTTAATTTTTTGCTTTTTGCAAACACTAGAAAAGTAACCCATGTATATGAAACAGTTGCCCTTCATATTGTAATGCCTGACTATATACTGGATTGGACAGGCCTTATTCAAAATACACCAAGCCAAGATGAGCGCCGAATCTCAATTAAACGTTCATGTTCACACACGTTGAAATACAAAAGAAAATGCGTCTTGCGAAAACTAATGTCTTAAAATGCATTGTTCAAATGGGTTACTACGCTGGGGAGACTTCATTGTTAAACGCAAACATCCAGGTATGGTTCTCTTCAACTTTTTTTGTTATAAATTTCAAAATTTGATGTAAATTGAAGTTTTTTTTTTCAAATTTGACATTAATCTCCTTTTCTGTTGATATTCCAGCAGTCGAACATGACAAAGATAGGAACAGCAAAATCTATGAAAATGCTGGCAAAAGTTGAAGAAATCTGCAGTGAACACATCTTAAAGGCAGACTACTCCCAAGTGTTTCAAAGAACCATCGAAAGATGGGATTCGAAAATTTGGAGTACTGATACGGAAACGAAAAGAAGGGAAAGAAGTTAAGAATGTTATTGTATATTTTTGCTACCCTTTGAGATGTTAACCAGGAAAATAAGCAAGTCCCTGCATAACTTGTAACTATAGAGAAATGAATAAGTTTTAAGCCATACATAGTGACACATGCAAATAACATACAAGAGGCGTATACTGCGTAATTCTAGCCTCACGAAACGTCGCCCATCCTGATGTGTCATGGTGTGATTTCTCGACACACGGTACATGGATTTATATTGAAAACGAACGGCATAGTACACTCACTGTGAATTCAATTAATTTTGTTGTACTCTATACTCTTGTTGTCGCTTATTTCGCAGATGGTCCAAAACCGTTATAATAAGAACGCGATGAAATAGTATTTAATTATAGATTTAATGTAATTTAATGTATGTTCCAAATAGTACAATTAAAACTTCAGGTTGAATGTCTGAAATGCGAAAACTTGAAAATATGCGCATGTGAAAATGAGTACATTTTCAGCAAGTAGCGAATGACAACGGCTTCATTTCATTCATGTCTGTTTTAAATTCCCGATCGACATCTATCTAGGTAACCTATTTGCACTCGAACGGCAGGAAAAGCTATGTGTGCATTTCCCGATATAGTGTTATCAGGATTTGTTTATCTAACACAGCAGACAATACGTGCTATACTGGCATATTCGAGATATATACCGACATATTCTGTGGATGACAAAGGGTTCCCAGTGATACGGACCCATCTGCCATTTCACTGGGCACCCTTATTTATTCTCTGCAAACCATCTAATAAAGCTAATGAGAAACCATACAGGAAATGATGGCAATCATAAGAGTCAGGCGCCTGTTGCCTTTTGTCCGTATTTATAGCGCCAAACCGAGACAGAGGTAAGGTTTTTCAACCACACTACGTGTGGGCGAAAACAGGTGAATTGTTGACAGTGTCTGTTCCCGGTACACTTTATTAAATTCACTGTTGCGCGAAGACAGAGGGAGCTCGAAAGTCTCGCCTCGTTTCAATCAAATATGGTGCTGCCGTGCAAAGGCAAGCCAAATATCGACACCTCATTGCTATTGGCAGGGTAGAGGGGGCACAGACCACAGTGAACGCAAACATCTCCAGATTGAAGGATTTGGAAAATCTCTTCTGTTGCAGAGGTACAAACAACCAGTAAATTTACGAACGAAAAAATGAATGTTGCTCTCGTCTTCACATGCAGCGGAATACCCGACACTGGACAAAGTTAGGCTAAAAGTGTTTTTAACAAAAACTCTAAAATTGATCACGTATTTAGTATAAAGGAAAACATATCTTGAAAATTTACACAGGGTGGAAGACCATAAGGTTGTCTGATAAAGCGTGCATTTAACACACGCCACTATAATTTTTCTGGAAGCACACATAACTCGATAAAATCACATATATCAAAGTGGGGCACGGTAAGACATAAAAGAAAGTTAATACATCTGCTTCAGCGAGGAATGCATTTCAAAAGTTTGGCCCAGTTGAATGTTGTCCATAGGTAGAAAATAGTTACAATAAATAACTTTGTAGAAAATTTTGAACTATCTCTGAGTGATCCACGAATAGTCCGACTGTACCCCAGGTGTGGGGCACAATCAGACAATATACCATCGCAAAAATATCAGATAATAACCTTTCTTGTGATAAAGTTGCACTTTCGTTGTTTTAGTGTTCGACACCGGGAAGGTAATCCATTTAATAAACGCTACCATGAACAGTACTGCTCAGAGACAATTGGCATCCAGAAGCCAGACCATATGGTTTCACCTTGCTTAAAAATTGCAGAGGGCCTAGCCATTTACCTTGAAGGCCAACTCGGCTGTAGATAACATCGTAACTCCATGTTTTTGTTGACAAATGTTAATTAATCTGATAAGAAGAGTAATTTTCCCACTTATTGGCCTCTTGGTTGCCGTGATACATCTGGTGCACAATTAAAATGCGGTGTTCAATCCGATTCTGACCACAGTGTGACTCATCAGTTTTTGTACAGTTATATATCAGTGATAACGGGGTCCCACAAGGGGATCAAATATTGTATACGTACATGTAGTACACACTTCTTGTTCCAAGCGTCCAAGGGACGTCACTAGCATAACAAGCTTTTGATATTTCACTGTGGCCACTTTTCTCCATGTCACTTCGTATATAAGTAACGAGGGCTCCTTGCGAAAGTATGTTGCAAATTCAGTATCCGTATCCTTTGCTGCAATGACTTGATTGGCTTTCATGGAATTTAAGAAGCGCCGATAGATAATGTTGAATCCATCAAAAGATAACAAAAAAGGCGTTACCGTCAGCATAGTCGTGTAATGTGCTCTTTGTTAGCTCATCATATATGTCATTCAGATAGAAGTTGGACAGGGTTGGCGTAAGGATTGACCCCTCAGGTACATCTCTCATGATGGTTTCCCAGCTGCTATAGGTGGATCTCATTTTCAACACTTTGAGGTTGCTGAGACAGGTAGTGGCACTGCCACAGAGACCATAAGCTTTCGTGTTATGTAGGATGAGGCGGTGTAGTAGACAGTCGAAAGCGTTGTTTAATGGATTGCAGCTCCTACATAGCTTGCTTGCTCAAGGGCAGCTCGCTATCTCCTACAAGGATAACAGCTCCTACTATCATGCTTCTTTGCTCAAGGGGAACTCGCTAGACTCCTGCAAGATTCAGTATTACATGCTGGCATCCATAGCCTGCTGCACAAGTAGAGACCATGTCATGATATTGGTAGGCTGTTCGATGGTTGAAGTTGTATAACCCCCGAAGCGGAAAATGTTAAACTAGGCACTTTAGATCATGTATTTTGAGTGCAAAATACGAATAGTTTTTGACTTCTAGGGCAAATAAAATGAACTAAGAAACTAAGGCCATGATGCACAATCAAAGATAAACTTTCAGTACCTCGAGTCATTTGCTTCTAATTGTCTGGAGCTGACTTTTGTGAAAAGCCCCAAATCATCGCCAGCTTTAAATTAAGTTAAACTGGATAAAACGCTTCATGGAAGTTAAAGTGCAGAATATTTGAAACGCAAGTGTATTTGCCGGACCAAGGTACATTGTTCATGCTGGTGAAATCCCGTTAGAACTATAAAATGCTGGAAACTTTCCCTCAGAACTGGGAACAAGTAGCTGAATGCTCAGGCACAGCATGCAATCCGGTTTTTCACTGATAAACAATTAAGTGGAGAAGCATTTAATTAGTGACCCAGTGCCAGATAACCAGGGATGTTAGTCATTTGCTTTGTCTGTGGGCTTTGTAGGCACCCCGCTCTCCTTATCAGCATAATGAGCATAATGGGCATGTCAAGGAATAGATAAAAGCTTAACCTCAACCCGACTTGGCCTCTCATCTACTAGGGGTATGGAGCTTTTCTTCTTCTAAAGCAGTGTTTCCATCATGAAGTAGAACTGTCTCTTCTTTTTACAATGTTTGTTCCCCTTGGGACCGTCATGTCCCTGGGTAACATGCACCTTAAATGATGAGGCACATAATGACCAAATCTAACTGAAAACAATCCGCTTAAACTGTCTGTTAGATGTGTGACAGTGACTCAGAGGCACCCAACCAGGAAGAGAAATCTCCTTGTCAGACTAATTAGCATTAGAAAACATAAGGAAATAGACCAAAGTTGTTACATACACCCTGGTTTGCCGTTGAAGCAATTAAGATGAGAATCGTCCAATCTTGAAAAATGCTGAAACCATCATGTCTGGTTGTTTTGCATACCACAGACATCGACTCCCCCTACGATTAAAACATGCTTAACAAAGAATATGTATTCTGAAAATTCATATTTGAAAGATTATTTCAAATTACAAAATGACAAGTGAGTGAAAAGGAAGCTGGGCAATTCCCATGTCCCTGTCATTTGCTCGACACGTTTATTTTGGACGTCGAGTGTTACGTGTTTGTTGAACGACTGTACGCATTTTGTTCTGGAAAGAAAGATAGGAGCAAAGAAATGTTGCTCAAGCATATCATACGTATTTATTTTCAGGTGGTTACGTCATCAATGTTAGTGCAACACGTGAAGAAAGTACCAGCTGTACCAAGCAACTAGCCACAAGTGAAGCTGATGACCAGCACGAGACTGACAGACCAGCCTTAATACCTGGTAAAGACGTTCTTAGTACAATCACGTCATGAAATCCATTGAGGTAGTGTCCCGTAAAATTGCTTTTCGCCTCTCGTATGACTCATTATTTTATGAGTTGGTGACTCTTTCAAGATTACCGTAATCTTATTGGTTACGACGGTGCACGTGGCAAAGCTGAAAATAGTTTAATGACTTGAGATGGAGTGCCCAAGTCAGCGGAATCGTAATAGTGATTTGTGGGCGTGGCCAAGTCATGCCATCTGGCGATAAACTTGGAACTAGACATTGCGATTCCAATGACTTGGCCACGCCCACAAATCACTATTACGATTCCGCTGACTTGGGCACTCCATCTCAAGTCATTAAACTATTTTCAGCTTTGCCACGTGCAAAAATATTAAAACTGGACGTTGTCTTTTTTTTACTTTATAATGTAATTTCTAAAATAAAGCAGTATTAGATATTTGCTTCCTTTCGATGTAACTCATAAAATAAAACAATTATGGACTTTTGCTTCATTCACTGGTTAGTTTTATGGACCTGAAAGAAGAATACTGACCTCGGCCTTCGGCCTCGGTCAGTATTCTTCTTTCAGGTCCATAAAACTAACCAGTGATCTCAGCAAAAGTCCATAATTGTATAATATCCCTTATATATATATATATATATATATATATATATATATATATATATATATATATATATATATATATATATATATATATATATATATATATATATATATATATATACTGCATTAGTCTATTAGTAGACAATCAGCTGTCTCTATTTGTACCACGTGTCTGCCCTGTAAATGTTATATTGGATCGTTATATTGGACAGCTCGAGAAAATCCCCGTGCGCGCGTGACGTCATAACGCAAATGACGTTCACTGGGGCTTTTCCCTAGCTCCAGGCAGAATGTGTAGAATGTCAATGGGATATAAATTTTGTGATTTAACTGTAGTGTGTTTCAGACTTCTGTATTTATACAAGGAAAACATACAAATTGCAGAATATAACAGATGTTGGATGGCAGGTCGTCCAATATGAAGTTTACGGGACTATATATATACAGGGCTCGAATTTAGCGGATGTCCGACGTCCCGAGACACCCTGAGATTGTGCCAGGCATGTTGAGATAAAGACAAAGATTCCCGACCGGGCATGTAAAAATACATGGGCATGAGATTATTTTGCTTACCTTTAGGACTTTCCAAATGCCGGTGTGGTACGCGCTAGACTAAGTGTTGGTCCAGCTACCGGACTTTCCTTTACACACACGTGCGTGGAAATAAATATATTTTTTCCGCATTATTCTTATTTATGTTCAACAACTTTATTAAAAGGAAACTTCATACCAATCATGGTCGGTGTTTAATCAGTAAAGATTCAACGACAAACCTGTGCAGTTTCACCCCGGGAGTTTCACAAGTCTGCTGGGTACGTTAAATCTGCTCAGAATCGCCACATGAGAGGCAAAAAGATCTCGCTCTTACTATTAAAGTTGAGCAGTTCCGTCACTTATCCTTACCATACTAGTCCATAGATCAGAAGCGCCCGTGTCGATAATAATGATAATTTGCGTAGGCGGTTGGCAAAACAAAATGCAGGCGGTGAAATTAAAGGCTAGGTCCAGGAATAATTGAATGTGTCATATGATTCATTTTTTTAACTGTACAAGTATATGTACCATACTTGCTTTTCCTCAGTTTATTGACAAAAAATTCCTTTTCAAATTTTTGAAGCTGTTGTACTGAGCGGGTATCGTCACATCCCACCCAACATGACGATGCGTCGGGACGATGAGACCGCTTAAATTTTGGGCGCAGACGAATTCATTCTTCTAGTCTCGGTTCAATTTAACCATAGCATGATGGCTGTAATGCTGAAAAAACCTGTAATAATTCTAATTATTCAAATAGAAAATAAACGGCAAACAAAACACCACGCGTATACTTGTATATCCGCCAGTGGTTGACTTGGCTCAAGTCAACTTGATCAACAAATGTCAGAGCATGTGCGTGTCCGGAGTTCACCGAAGTTACGCGAAAGTATTACTCTTGGTTCAAGAATTTAAACGTAGTATGATGGAAGTAATGCTGGATTTAAGACCTTTAACAATTTTAATGTAATCGTATATAAAATAAACGGCAACACAGCACCATTTGTATGTCTGTGTTTTGCTACTCGACAAATGTGAGACCACAGATCACTCCGGAGTTTACCGAAGTTCCGCGAAGTAATTTGTACCCGAATGCAAATTAAAAATCGGGATTCAAGTGTGCCCTTGCAAGCAGGCTTGCGAGATACCAGGGGCGTATTTTAATTGATTTCTTCCGAAATTCTAACAATGAACCTGACATAACTGAGCATGCAGATTAAGGTCAAGATAGTAAGTAATGTACATGTATGTAGAATATTTTTGCGACCGTTCAGTTGCTTTTGTGCAAAACAAAGGCTCGCTAGTAGACGGCACCGCATGCACAAGGTGCCGGCCAGTTAAACTTCAATGCCAAAATAGAGAACCTGGCATGTTCCAAGTTGCGATGCACTTCAAATCAATCCTGATTATTTGAAACGAAGTTTGAAACACAGGGCAATTACGATACTTGAATGAATGACAGTTACATTTTCGTCGTATATGATGGCAAAACATCAGGGTTTGTCACTGTTTGACACTTTGGAGTCTCCTCAAAAAGCGGTACTTTACGGTGTGTTTTGCCAAATTTTCCCGGTCGGTGGTCGCTCACGACAGTACATTTAACATTAGAAAAACGTCCGTAATTATACATGTTATAAAGCATGTAACATTCAAAATATGTGTTTGTCTCATTCAAGGGGTGATGCATGACGAAGAAAGTGCGAGAGTTGAAAAAAAGACACTTCAGTTGAACCTGGACATATAAAGTTGGACATGTTGTGCATGAGTTGGGCATGTTTGGTAAAAAAGTTAAATTCTAGTCCTGATATATATATATATATATATATATATATATATATATGTGTGTGTGTGTGTGTGTGTGTGTGTGTGTGTGACTTTGTATATGAATTTTAACGCCACTTTCGAATAATTCACAAAATTGCTTTTCACAAAAAAAAATGTGTGTGTTTTTAGCAAAAGATGTCTTCTCAAAATTTCTTTCCGTACATAGAAGACCGTGTTGGATTCAGCTGGAAGCACAGCGCCATCTTGTGGGCATTCGATCCCAGAGTTGTCTATGTTTACCACTTATATAAAAACCCGCCGGTACTTTCGGACCTGTATCCACTATCTGGGCAACCTTCTCCACCAAGGTCCATGTTTGACTTAGCGGGGATGGGGGTGGGGGTGGGGTGTCTAGCCTCATGTGCCCTGTGCTACTACTTAATTCATAGCCTGGGGGCGACTCCAGTGTCCGATAAAAACCCTATTCTAGGGCCCACCGCTGCCTGCAACTAATATTAATAACTTTATGGCGTTGTATTTACATTTTCAGGTAATGCTCACACTGGAAAAGTCCCATTATATATTGTACATTACATTCATTCGATAAATTAACCTTCCCGTAACACTACTCACACATATATTGTGAATACTAGCCCTTCAAAATATCCAATCGAGAATAACCCACAGACTTTGCTGCCAATGTGAAAATTGTGGATGCAGCGCCCAATGGTTTGTCAATGAGGATAGTATTGGGACGATCTTGGTGGGGGGGGGGATGATATATAAAACCAAAAGTATATATTTTGAAAATGTTTCAGGGCATCAATAATGATTTGATCTATGCTATGGCCGCGATTAACTTTGATATCCAAATCAGATGTATTTTTGTGCGACTCTCACGCAGTCAATGCATTGCACAGTGTTTACAATGGCACCAGGTGTCGGCTCAAAGAATCGTTTCGCAATTGGACTAGTAACTAACGAAGATAACTGCTTCAGCCACAACCGAGCGGGCAGATTAAAGTTAATATAGCAAGTCATGTTTTAAAAGTACTTTAACGACCGTTTGCTCTGGTAACACATGGAACGAACACCTGGAACCTTGCGAAATATTACGATTACGATCATCAAACAACCGTGGCTATGGCATGTGATGTCACCAAACAACTATGGCTATGCAGCTTTGCTGATGCTGTGGTTTCCCCGGCCTATAAAGTTAACCCTCCAGATAAGTTGCATTTAAATGCTGTGTTTGAGTTGACTTTACTGCGAAATAACGGCACACGATGGCCACTTTCTTGATAAAACATTTCAGCCTCGGTCCGTCAATTTTATTACGGAAGGGCGGGTTGAAAGTTCTTTTGTTTTTTGTTCCATTAATGTTAGGGTTGAGCCTTTTTAGTGGGTCTGTCAGGTTACCAGAACGCCACATATATTTTTTTCAGGCCTTAGTTAACTTGGACATTTGTTGAAACATGTTTAAATGGATGTTCTTTCCCCTTTTTCACATTACCTCCCTTAACGTCAGTTTAGCTTGTAACCTGGGCACAGCCGGAGGCAGCTGTTCTAACGTGAAGATGTAGTTGCGACTCAAAGTTTCATTTCATTTCAGGTCATATTTTGTTCGAGAGAGCATGTCTATGTCAATGTAAATGTTAGGAGGGAAGAATAAAAATAAATCTGGCTCCCACACATACAGAAAATACTAATCTTACTGCAATTGCTTCGTCACGTTGAATATTAGCTTATTTTTGTCATTCTGCATTCTGAATAGAATACTGATGAATTCGGTGTTTTCCCTGTGTTACAGACTCAAGGTCACGAGTAAATTCTGGAAGTTGTACACTCAGCAGCTGTAAACAACACAGGGGACAGTTTTAAATGGGAACATCTGCAAGTAAACGGCTCCCACCTGCATCGCCAGAAGATGAACAGGTGGACGTGGAGGAAGCCAGAGCCCCCTGGTCCCTAGTCTACTCCAGCCACCTGTCCAGCTGGAAGTATAGCGCTGTCTTGTGGGGATTCGATCCCAGAGTGGACTATGTTTCCAACGTCAAAGCTCGGTTACAGCCATGGTGTACACGCGGTCGGTACTTTACGGTGTTGGGTACACCGTATTTTTCTCTGACGATCTCCGAAGGGTGTTTCGGACAGGAGACCCAGATACGTCTACCATGTGCCTATCGCAACCGTCTGTTGTCAGACTCGGAACCTTCATCTCATTACTTGAAGCCACTGCAGATTGTAGGGTACAGAGACGGTATTGCTATTATGCAGATTGTTTGCAACGACTCTTCCATGGAATTCTTAGTCATACACATGAAAACTGGATCCGTTACTGGAATACACAAGGAGAAAATCAGTGCTAAGCCCTACCTATGCGACTGTATTCTCAGTCCGGATTTGTCCATGTTTATTCTCAAGCCAAATGCGATGTATGTGCTGAACTTTTGTCGTGGTGAATATGAAAACGTCATGAAGGTAGTGTCCTGCAAAACAGACAATTGTCCTGCCGTGAACACCCTCTTTGATGGTATGTCGATGAGAGCACTGATTGCTTTTGATCCTCGCTACAAGAACAGAAGGGTCGCTGTGGGAAATATCTTGAAAGCAGGACAAGATATTGTGTGCACTTTTGATTTGGAAGACGAATGTATTCTCCAAGAAAGCACAGATGAAATATATCAAACTACACATAACATTGTGTTCAGTCCCAATGGAATCTACCTGGCTTCGCTGATTCTGGGACAGTCTGTCAAAGATGGACTTTTCAACTTTCCAAATGTGATCATTTACAGTTCGCAAGATCTCGCCGTCTTACATGTTATCGAACTAACACGCCTGGCGGAAGTGCCTACATTATCCCCGGCTGCCATTTTCCCCCTTTTCTCTGAAACAGGCACCCATTTGGCCGTCTGTTACGGAGAGCAGGGAACATTTTATCAACAAGTGGCTGGTGTTAATGTATATAAAGTGCCGACATTGTTAGATTTGCAGAATCTATGTCGTTTGGCCATCAGACAATACTACGACAGGCAGGATGTGGAAAAATTACCTCTACCCAGTAAACTTAAGGCCTATTTACGCTTTCAGCCAAGCTTCGGCTGATCTGCCGTTATAAGACTTGCCTGAGGATCAGACTGCTTTCTGGGCGTCCCTGGGTAGCAACGGCAGTTGTTTAGCAGGCAATATTTAAGACGGGAAATTTAGTATGAAAATCTTGTAAAATGTGACAAACATGTTGACATTACATCGTCAAATATTTTACATAACATGAGCAATATATAATTGAAATGTCAGAATTTCGATGATTACAATGAAGACTTGGAATAATTTCATGCATTTTTGGTGATGATGCAATGATACATAACGTAGTTACTTGTACACTGACTCTAGTGCAACACAGATGGAGTCAGATTACAACTATAGCATTGATATCCTCATCTACGTTTTAATTCCACAAGTAATACCACCTGAAACAATGCTGCTTTCCATCCACTGAGACTACTCACCCACACTGTTGCTTTGACACTGATTCATTGTAAAACCCTAACAATGGACCACTTCTTTCGTGTATTATCGTGAACTTTAACTACATATAGCAACGGATTTTCGAATATATTCTTACAGAATAATACGAACTAAATAACAAACCTCAGGTAAAATTTCCTTGCGGTGGAGCATTGTAATTTTAAGCAGTTCACTTTATAGTTTAGAAGTCCGTGAGCTGATCATTTTGTTGGATGTACTGTATTTGGCGTATGTTTTCAACGTCATTCTTATCAACATACAACATCATGCATCACTGTTCAATTTGAAATTAATTGATACGATAAGAATGATGATCATAATAATATGCATATTTTATTATTTTATTTCAAATATTATTGACGGACACGGTACTCGGGCCACAAGAGAGCCTTCCATACTTTTAATGATGAGCTTAATATGAATATTTTAAAAATGATTTATTTCTGGCAGGTGTTTCAACAGCTGATTATACAGTCATATTTGACATGATTTTAAATATCACCACTGTTAGGTAAAGTGGTTATCAACTATGAGGACAAATTTACAGATTTATCACGCCACACGAGTTTTGTTATTATTGATACGCTGAAAAATAATCTGAACGTGACAAGAGGTATTTAGTTTACGCAGAGAAATCTGGGGGGAGGTGGTCATTATACATGGAACCAAAAGTATATACTTTGCAGATCGTGGGGGATCCATAATATATGAAACCGATGGTCTTTTTTAAATTTTAATTTTTTACTAATTTTTGCTAATTTCCATCCGAATTTTGTACAATCTGAGAGAAAATAGCCAAATCAGTACAATAATGACTAAAATGTTGTGATTTCGTCAACCATGTCAAGGCAAGATTTTACACTCGAAACTCCCCATAATGCACCGTTTTGCATGCTTAAATTCGAAATTTTTCGGGGAAGGAGGGGGGGGGGGGAACGAAATGTCTCCCCCCTTTTTGTTCCATTCATTTTAGGGTTGGGCCTTTTTAGAAGGGTCAGGATACCGGTACCACACATACATTTTTCTTAGGCCTTCGGTAACTTGGACATTTATTGAAACATGTTTAAAATGTTCTTTCTCCTTTTACACATTACCTCTTTTGACGTCAGTTTAATTTGTTACCTGGTCACAGCTGGAGCCACTTGTGTATATATATATATATATATATATATATATATATATATATATATATATATATATATATATATATATATATATATATATATATATATATATATATTCAAATAAGACTGATGTCACATGACACTAACCTCCATCTATTTAGAAGGGGGTGCGGGTGGGTGGGTCGCAGTACATTGGTACAGGTAATAGTTTGGTTCAGTACAAGGTAGGAAAATGAAGTGGCTCCCACTGCGGAAGCACGGTCAATGAAATCATCCAGTGCGTCAGAACAGAACATCCCTTTACTCCCTTTTTTTACTGCATCCAAATGGAGTCCTTATTTCAGGTCATTAGAATCAAAATGAGGCTCAAATATCACAGGTCACTGAACAATGTCTTGTTTCCTTGGAACTTTTTTTTTCCATCGGTATTCCAAGGTCACATGACCATTTGACGATCATGGCCATGTCATGATTTGAAAGGTTTTCATCGTTTTGTCGAACTGCATTGGGTTAAAAATTTGAAACATTGAAATAAATTGTGATCTACCAAAATTGAAATCTGAATGTGATAAAATTATTGAACATGTTCGCACCTTTTGGTATATTTTAGAAGAGTGTACGACGAAAGTTCACGTGTCAAGGCCGTTTGCCGCCTGCTGAATTGGAGATACCACGTGTTATCGGGATATATTCTGAAAGTCTGAATTATAAATCCCGACCGCGTAGCGGTAAGGATTTATAATACAGGGTTTCAGAATACATCCCAATAACATGTGGTACCTCCTATTTAAACCATGTTTAATTTTCGTCATAAAATTTTATAGTTGGAGACCCTTTTTACCGCCTTAATCCAAGAAACAATATAGAACTAATTTTTGAACTGCATGTGCACCCACGTGCCAGGTCTTCCTTGGCACGCTCCACTGAGCACGATAAGAGATACAAAACGTGCCTTAACGAGCAGATCACACTGACTGGTGTCAGTTTCAGTCGCTTCAGCCTGATGATCAGTCCGGTTTCAAATCCTGCCGGCGGCTTAGTGATATAGCCAGTGGAAATGCTCAGTGTGGGTTCGAATCCTGCCGGCGACTTACCGATATGTTATTTTCTTTCTGTAATAAAGCAGAGGGAACACTAGTTATCCATGGCAAACTTCGAAGTCTAGCATTCTAGTAACCGAAAGTAGTTCTCATACAAGAGACATCCACATGGATTTAACTGGAAAAACTATAGAAGAAATTCCTGACAGTGACCAAAGAGGCATGGTTTAATTAAATAGAAAAATTTGCACGTAGTTGATAATTTAACATTCAAGTGAATGAATTTCAGATATTGATATACTTGAGCACCGTCAGCTGTTACGCATCTACCCCCTCTCCTCATCCATAGGCATGAGGCTGCAGTCTGCAAGTCCGCTGATTTTTGGAACAGTGGGACCAGACCTCGGGTTAAGAAATTAAAATGTTTTAAATCCATCATTTTGAATCATAACCGTTTTTCATGTAATAAAGTTTGAGTGGCATTTTCGCCATATTGAGTGCAATTTATCAGCAAAGCTTATCCTAAATTGGAGCACAACCGGCGTTTGCCATATTTGTTATAACGCTGGTTTGAATCGATGGTCGGACACTCGAGTATTGACACTTGGAACGGGGGAGGAGACAAGCTGCCTCAGCGGGCCACGCAATGTACAGGATGAGGCTCGGGACATGGGCTGGGGCCCAGTGCATCTCTGAATACAATACCTCAGCTGGATCAATAGGGTTTCAAAGCAGTCTAGCCACGGCAGTGTTGTTTATCATCATCATCATCATCATCATCATCATCATCATCATCATCATCATCATCATCATCATCATCATTATTATTTAATTTTTGTTTAAGAAAGTGGACCAATCTCGGCAAAAACCATCACTCTTGCTTAAGTTGCATGATTTTTTTTTGTGTGTGTTTGAAAATAGCCCAATATTGTGAAACATTATGCCAATTCTTAAAACTGTTTAATACTTGATACAGGTAATGAAACCACCCCAAACGTGCGAGGGTCTTTCAACTAAGTCAAGAAATGCAACACTGCACATAATTTATACCACTTTATATCACTCTAATGTTTACATGTGCGGTACTATTTATTTTTAGATGGACTTGTATTGTGTCTGAAATAAGCTAACCTTATCTTAATTACCACTCTCACTCACGTGTCCAAGACCTTGTTCCTGATGGTTGAAAGCCAATGCAGGAGCAAAGCTAGAGTGAACCTCATTGGTTAAACAAGATAAAGGACAATGTGATGTCATAAAATGGTGATATATAATGGACAAAGTATCATGAATTTCGGACATTTTTGGCTTCAATAACTCTTCAGGATATTGCAGCTAATCAAAATTGTGACTGTATGTCTAACAATAAATATTCCAATGTCGTTGACACAGACCACAAACATGTATTTACAGGTTATTTGGATATAATACAAAATTTAGTATTAAAATAATTGAGGAATAAAGGTACAAAATTTCGGATATGTCCTAAGTTTAATATTGACAGTATTTTTCAGGATACATGTAATGCATTTGATCCCTACTGTATGAACCGGGCAAAAAATGAAAAAATTGAATTTCAGAAATTTGAATGATGGTAAATAAACTTAAAAATGGTCTTTAGAAATATAACTTATCGTTACAAATCCCACATTAAGAATTTCAATATGGTAAGTTTAAAGCAGCCTAAAGTTTCAAAAGTAGTTAAAGAACTACAATAAAGATTTGTAATCACTAACATTGATAAGGCAGGTGACAATTTTGGGATCCTCTGCAAAAAATGTTATCTGGATGATTTGAAAAATGAACTTGGCATAAACAATATTTCAGACATGATAGGAAATCACGTATATAAATCACACAAACAATCTATTGATAATTTGATATATACACATAAAGATGAGATGAAAAGGAATTTTAATTTCAAAATTCTGAAGTGGACTTTTCTATTCCACTTTTGTTCTGGATACCCAAATTACATAAAACCCTTTAAATCTAGATTCATAGCGGGTGCTTCAAAATGTACAACAAAACAACTGTGAAAAGGAGTAACGTCTTAAGAAGGTTTCAATATGAGAAGAATTGACAACATTTAGATGCAAATGCTATGCGTTTGCTTTTGCGCAAGAGACGACAGAAATCAATACTACGTTTGGGCGCGCGCATAGTTGGCGGGGCATCATGTGGAATGGATCGATCTCTAGAATGCTGATCAGAAACAAAATACTGTGCACGTTGCAGATTTGTCCATTCAGTGTTGTTATTATTGACTACAGTGATGGGATAAATCTTGATTTGCGATATCATAATGATTTGGAAAAATATAAAATTTCAAGGCACGATTTCAAGTCACCATTTTGATGGCAGCTATATTTAATCATGTTAAAATTCTATGCAAAAGACCAGCATTAAATTATAATACCAATGGCACATCAAAGTCATTAAAAGTAATTATAGGTCCCTACAGAGAATGGCAGCGTACACAGGCTTTATTAATATGAGATTAGGATATGCTCCCACAGACTCTACTAAAATATAATAGGTTGGGATGTGCTCCCATGCTGGTTTTATTGCTGATACGTGTGGGAACCTGCATTTTCATTATGGTTGGTGAGTGTTTTTTTCCTCTCTTCATGACAGCCGTTGGGATGTTAAAAGTCGGGCAATTCGTTTTATACATCCATTAACGCTAATATAATAATGATCCGTATATTTTATTATTTATATTTTGAGAAAAAGTTGACTGAATGGGCTACATTTATTATGGTCTCAAGTGAACCCAGGGTGGGATAAAAAACAAGTTTACGTGATGGTTAACAGTCAGAGGAAGAGATGACTCCAAACAGCCAAATGCAAGGCTTCAAATTAGCCCAAGCCACCAGCCAAATGCAGGGACAATTTGGAGTTGGCTATTGCACACCTTGTTTGGCTGATAAAATTTTTACGGTACCTGATTTTTAGTCAGCTGAGGTTTTGTGGTGGATCTCCACCTGTCGTATTCGTAGTTGCAGTCGTAGTAGTCGTCGTCCGTTCATACTTACATTTCCGACAATCACTGAAACTGCGTGCTGGATTCTCTTCAGACTTGGTGGGGTTACCTTGGATAGATGTCTACGGAGCTAATTCAAATGGTCACGCTCCATTGATTTCTCGATTTATTATGATTTTTTTTGGTTCATTTTTTGGCAAAATCTTAAAAAATCTTTTCTCAGAGACCGCTTGGCCACTTATTTAAACATTCTATAGGGACACATATAGCGGCCCCTGGAACTTAATTTTTTCAACGGGTGGTGCTGTGAATTATTTAAAAAAGAATAACCACTTTTTATATCTTTCTGTTGTTATCGACTACTCGAAAACCGCCTTGCAGATTTTGCTGAAACTGGGCGGAAATTGTACATTGTGAAAAGGTCAAACCAAATTGTTCAGTGGCTAATGATATAATGCATTCTTGAGTTTTTAATGCATTTTTCAATTCGGGTACTTGTTCGGTTAATGCATACATTCTTATTGAATTCAATGTAAGTCAATGTAGTTGGCGATGGTAATTCATGTTTTAGACTTCTCGAAAAGCGTGAGCCAGATTAACTTCAAACATGGTGGGGATGTACCTTGGGTTGGTCTCTGCCTACTTTGTTCAAATGGCCTTGCTTCAATAATTTTTGTATTCTTTAGGATTTGTTTTTCACTTTTTGACAATTGAAGAAAGTTCCCTAAAACCGCTTGGTCAATTGCTTCAAAACTGCATATGAACACTTCTGGGTATCCAAGACCAGGATAAACCTCAGTATGGGTTGAATGTGGAGGTCAGTTGAGGGCAGGCTGTTCACACAGCCCTTTTGTTCTATATGTGAGTGTCACTTGTTCGTAAACCCTTGTGAACGTTTTTAGTGTACAGAAAGTTTTGCTAGTAACCAGTAATGTCAATTTTGAGCCATGAATTGTACTTTTGCCATGGTAAAATGCTAATATATGCACATGACCACATATTTGCTGCCAAATATCTGGAACAACTATCCATTTGCATACATGAACGGCATATCAACTTTTCCTTACAGGTCAGAATTTTGCAGCATTTGTTTAAAAAGCGCAAGTGTAAGTGTGCCTCTGAAGCCCTAAAATCATGTGGCATTCGTTACATATACAGAGACGATGGGCTGTTATGATAACGACATAATTGGTCGTGAGATTGTATGGAACATGCTCATTTAAACATACCAAACATAGTCAGAAACGGCAAAAAATGGATATAAATCGACATGAGAAGTTATAAATTACCAACTGTCGCTTGTGGAAACCACCCACCTGTTTAGCACTTGGCGCCGAAGGCTGAACGTGACACATTTTGCCAAAGGAGTGATTTTTTTTCGTTTGATTCTAATATATGGTAAAAATTTCATCCTATTATAGACCTTATAAGTAGGCAATGGTCAAGCGAACGCCGAAAGAGAGAATTTTCCGGGAAACGCTTAACACAGTCAAAAAAGTCACATCATGCCACGGTATAGGGATGACATAAGTGATGAAAACAAAGCACCTCTAAAAAATAGACGTGGACGTGGCATAGAGCAATAACTCATTTGCAGAAACAAAGTTCGCGACACGTGTAAACTAATAGAAAGGGGGGGGGGGGGGGGTAAATGCCTGTTATAAGAAAAAGATAAAAGCCAATGCAGAGAGAAGAAGTATAGAAGTGAACACATGCTGATGTGATTTTTTTCCGGCTGTATTTACCAAATGTCCTCCTGGTTGCCTTCCCATTGGATAGGTAATTTGTGTCTCCTTTTGTCTATCTTGCGAGGAGAAAATTTAGGTAAAACAAAATATGGTACACGAGTTACTCAATAAAATTTACCTACGATGCTTTATTCTTCCATGAAGAGACGATTTAAATACTTAAATAGTCAAGTATACCCCCGCCCTCCAAAAAAATCACACACACACACACGCACACACACACACACACGCACACACACACACACACACACACACACACACACACACACACAAGAAGAAAACACAAAAAATAACAACCCCCACACACATAAACAAAACCAACCCCCCGCACCCCTTCCCGACCCCCCCCCCCCCCCAATCAAAACACCAACACCAAACCCGACGCCAAAATACAATAATATCCCCCTCCACCCCCCACCCCCCCCCCCAAAAAAACAACTCGCGTTATTAAATCCCGGTTACGGTGTGCATAAGCCAAACGTACCAAAAATCAAGGAATCAGAGAAAAAGTCACTCACTACCGTGCCAGTTAGATTGAAAAGGCAAATTTATCTAATGATAATTCTTTCACTTATCACAACTATGTTGTCCCTACGCAGAGCTTTACATTTTATAAGTCAAGGATCTTGAAATTGAAAACCTTAAATCGTGTTTATTGTTAGGAATTCTGAAAATTAATCAATAACAGCGCGTTTATTTGGAATGTGTTTTATTTCTGTAATTCCATGCATGTTAAAAGTTTGAATTTAATAACTGTGACAGTTCCAAGCAATGTCGAGATGCTCAACAGCTTTTTTTCTTTTTTAACCTTTTACACAAAATTATGTATTGATCATAAGCTTATGTTCCCAAGTAAAAGTGTGTTTGTATGCATAATAGTGCACATTATTCAGGCAAGTGTCTGTAGATTCATGCAAATCATGCATATCAATTTCCCGCCAAAACAGCTTTTCCCTTTTGCTTAGTAACGGCGACAACCATTCTCCATGATGCGGGCATACTGATAGATACGCCATGGCATGGTGCCGGTATACTGATGGATACACCATGCCATGGTGCGGGCATACTGATGGATACCCATGCCTTGAAGCGGGGCAAACTGATGGATACAGCATGGGTGGCTCTAACATTTCAGTGGAAGAAAAAGAAAACCCTTATTTTAAACAGGCTGGTGATGTCCAGCTCAGCGAATATTTAAAGAGTATCATTATCACTTGCATTTGGCAAAAATATTTCCCAGTCATCGTATTTCCATGCGCAATACATTTTGTCCTCTTTGAAATAAGGATTTGTCTGCACGTATGGGTGTTTCCTTGACCAGCTGAATAGGCTAGAACAGCCCCGCAGCTAATAGTAACGTGGCTTAATAACGAGTTAATGTTACCAACAAAGTATTCCTTCGATAAACGGTGATCATAAACATGTGTGGGTAATTCGTACATATCATCGCAAATAAGACAATTGTAGTAGTAATAGTAGTTTTTATTCACCGAGGTCCAAAACAATACAAACAATACGGTGCATTGAATAATGAATCAAAGAACATCAATATACCATATATAACTTTGACATCATCTTAAGTTTTGGGTTGTGACCGGCACTCTGGGAATACCAAGATTTGTTTTCCATATTAAAATACACCTATTCACACAATGGATTTTGAGGTTATCTATAAACAAATCATACATGAGCGCTCTTTCTTTCACATTTAAAGTCAAGATAAAAATGAAAAAAAAAAAAAAAAGTCCACTTCATGAAGTCCACTTCAAATATAAAATTGAAACGCGTCACTCTTCAGGTCATATAGATTATGAAAACCACTAGTAAAACATAATAGCTTAGTCCACGTTGAAGGTCAAGTTTAATTCTTGGATCTGCTGTGACGTCACAGTACAAGCAAAACCAGGTGCAAATTTACCTAGCTCTTCTTTCACTTACATGGTAAAATGGCCTGCATAACATCTCAAATATCACAGAACCTGCTGCCCTTTGATGAGATTTCATGTGCTATGTTCATGGGACTGCGGATGCTATGAATCATCTGCTCGGTTCAGATAAAAAATATCTTGTTAAAAAAAAAACATGGATTTTGAAAACTGAAAACTAAACCTGCTTCTAAAAAATTAATCTGGGAATAGGAAAAAGCAAACGTTAATCATTAATGCGATTACTAAAGCCGGGTAAATTAGGATAATTTTTTTTCCTATCCAGTGATGTAAATGTTTGCTGATATCTTGGACTGAACGCTTTTTGCAATCCGCTTAAGTCTGCAGACCCAACAAAGAAGTCACCATTCATCCTGATGATTTACCTTGGTATAATTATAATTATCCCTTACGCTGTGAGAAGCGTAGGGTTATATGAGCTTATTCGAAAGCAAAAGAAGACAATATTGGACCCTTATAGTGAGGCATTATGGGCTAATTATAATCGACTACGCAATCTGTATCACGAGCATCTCCGCATGGCTGAAACAGCGACATAATAATAAATTGAGTGATTCCCTACAAATTCCAAGAAAAAAAGCTTGGCAGAGGACTGTAAAATACCTTTTGAACAGACATCATCGCCAAGTCATACAATCCTTGTTATGTGAAGGGAATCATATTACCGACAATTTATCCAGTGCAGAACAATTTCACGCCTTTTTCTTAAGGCAAAATAATACTGATAGCCTAAACGGACAAAAAGTCTACTCCTCCCGACCATCCCATAAATAATATAGGAAATTTAAACATTTGCGATAATGAAATACTAGATATACTAAAAAGTCATGAAGAGGACTCTTCTATTTCACTTTTGTTTTGGATACACAAATTACATAAAAACCCTTTTAAATCTAGATCATAGCGGATGCTTCAAAATGTACAACAAAACAATTGATTGATTGATTGATTGATTGATTGATTTTATTTGGAAGTCAGCAGCTCATACAAAGTACATGTGCAGATAAAAATGAATAAAAGTAGCACAAATTGACAATACACAATGTGTTGACCTCCCGGGATAACCCCCAAAGTCAATACAAGACTTATTTCCAGGGGGGTCCCTGTTAACCATACATAAACTAAATTTTAAATAATAAAATAATCAGGTCATATACATATACATCTGGAAAACAAAGGTATATAAAAAGCCAGTGCAAAAAAGGCACTGACAAAGGATATCAACTAAATTTTTATTTTCTCTTAACCCATAAAAAATTCTATTGTGCCCATTTTGGAAAATAAAAAAGCCTTTGTCTTAGACTTAAAATTGGCCTTGCCCGTCAACAATTTTATTTCTTGGGGGCAGATTGTTCCAATCTTTAATAGCATTATAGTAAAAAGTAGTTTGGCCAACAGAATTTGTCCTGGGAATCGAGAAATTTACAGAACTGTTCCTGGTGAAGTGATTATGGCTTTTCAAAATTGTTCTTCAAGTAAGAGGGACACTCACTATGAAAGATAAAAGAGTGATTCAATCTCAACAGACTGACTCGGAGCTGAGTATTTAAAAGACCAGCTTTTTGCAACTCAACAGAGCCAATGTGGGCTCTGGGGCCTAAGTTTGTTCTGGGCTTCCTGAAGTTTACGTTTAAGGGCCTGTGTTAGGGAAGAGTGCCAACTTGAAGCAGAATTATCGATGAAGGGCTGAATTAAAGCATGACCCAACAATTTACGGGTTTCAAACTTTAAAAAATGACTCTGTCTATATAAGAATTTTAGACGTGAACCAGTTTCTTTAACAATATTGTTTACGGTGGTTGCACCAATGAGAGATTGGTCCAGTTCCACTCCTGGATACTTTACACACTTTACCGACTGTATTGTGTGCTCATCGCATTCTACACTGATATTCTCCACCTCTTTTAATTTTCTTTTGGGACCAAAAAGAATGTGGGGGCCACTTGGGCAACTTTGTGGGACCCACCTATATTTGGCCACAGGCTCCAGGTTGGCCCAATGTGGGCTTGACCATGACCAGATGGGGCCCAGGTAGGCCCTATCGTAGGAAGTAACACTGTGTTTGACTGTAATGAGGAATCATATCCGCAAACACTGTAATGCAATTTCCAGAGACTGTGAAACATATTGCTTTTGGAGTATTAGAAATTCTTCAGAGTTTGTCCCAGCCAGCATGCCCAAGTTGGGCCCGTGTGAGGGCCACTTGGGTAACTTTGTGGGAACCACTTATATTTGGCCACAGGCTCCAGGTTGGCCCAATGTGGGCTTGACCATGACCAGTTGGGGGTAGGCCCTACCTGGCCCCCAATTGGGCAATCCATGTGTTTACCTGGTGAGTCCCAAGGGGGCCCCAAGTGGGTGGCTCAGCCTGGTCCCAGGTGGGACCTGCTTAGGTATTGGCTGCCCAAGTGGGGTCACCTTGATGCCACTGGCTAAGTTTAAGTGGGCCCCACTTAGGTTCACCCACATGGACCGCATCTGGGCATACTGGTAAAGGTAGCAAAAAAATCAAATGTTTTGATTTTTCTACACTGTGCACAAATCTACCCATAGATGGAGTCAAGAGTTCTCTTTCAGAATTAATCAGCAAAATGTTTGAACATAATGGTAAACCATACATAAATATTAATTCATATTCAAAGAAAGCATATTACATACTCAACATGTAACGTTAAATCTGACACTGTTGAAACTTTGATAGATGGTATAAAGTTTCTTTTCGATAACACTTTTGTTCAACTCTGACCGTTGTTTTTTCAACAAATAAAAGGCATTATAATAGGTAGCAACTGCTCCCCGTTACTTGCAGATTTATATCTAACCTGGCTTGAATTTAAATATATGAATAAATTGATTAAAAAGGACTTTCAAATGGCTACAAAATAATCAAAGAACGCAAGATGTATTGATGACATTGCTTGTGTAAATGCTCAAAATTCCAGTCAAATTGCTAAAGAAATTTACCCAAAAGATATCCCTTTGGAAAGTTACAATTCAGATGGTTTCAGAGATGGGTTTCGGGACTTGGATATTCAGGACACTAATGACAGGTTTTGCATTAAAATCTACCACAAAACAGATGAGTTAACTTTGAAGTAGTTAAACTCATTCTTTCCCGGAGTGATATTTCGGAACCGATTGAATATAAAACATTTTTGTCGCAAATTTTGAGATTTGGTCGTATTTGTCCTAAATTTCACGACTCTGCATGTAGAACCAAATTTATTTACAATAAACTTGAGTCAAGAGGACTAGAAGATGTACATTTGATCAAATATTTCTGCAAATTTTGCTGTAAATATCCAGAGATTGTTAGAAGGTTTGGCTTCAATAATTTTAGAGATTTTAGACTTGCCCGATTTTCTAGTTAATTTTATAATTTGGCATCATTCTGTTAGGTTAAACCCCAAGGGGCTCTCGGTAGCAAGCAGCGGCCTACGTCAGTTACAAGCTTGCCTAATTGTACTTGATGTGTGGTTAAGGAAAATTATATTTTGATTGCATTTTCTTAAATTAAGGAAAATTATATTTTGATTGCATTTTCTTCACTTAAATACTAATGACTTTCATTCTTTTCTAACTTGCCCTACAAATATTCCTGTTAATATCCAGAGATTGTTAGAACGTTTGGCTGCAATAATTTTACAGATTTAAGACTTGCCTGTTTGGCTATTTAATTTTATCTTTTGGTATCATTCTGTTTTAATATTCACTTTCAGACATTTTAAGGTTGCATGTTTTCTGTCAGGTTAAACCCCCAGGGGCTATCGGTAGCAAACAGCGGCGACGACATTTACAAGTTTGCCTAATTGTACTTAAAATCTGGCTAAGAAAAATTTGTTTTGATAACACGTTTTCGACTTAAATGCTAATGACTTTCATTCTTTTCTGACATGCCTAAGTATTCATTTACTGGATGTCAACAAATTACTCTGATTTGACAGTGTTTCCTCAAATGTCACAAACCTGACCCATTATGTTGAAACATTGACTCAGGGTTGGCAGCCAAATAGAGCTTTATTGTTTGGAGACTTTCTAAGTGAGGAGTAGGTATCATCATGGGCTTTGTTTTATATCTATGGTGCAGGATGTTCATTGCGGCAGTGTTTGTTAGGATTTCCCTCAGTTTGTACAGGCGGTCTAGCTGCAACTTTTTATTTTATAATCACAGGGACTGAATATAACGCCCCAGTTTGCCTCTACTTCAGTTATATATTGGCAGGTGGCTTAACTGAGATAAGCTATCAAGCTAGAAAGGGTACATACTGGTTTAGGGGTAACTCAGATTGTTCTTATCTGAAATTGTATTATGCACATTTAGTAATTATGTTTGACAGGTATTCTTTATT
This sequence comes from Hermodice carunculata, assembly GCA_964020975.1. Lineage (NCBI taxonomy): Eukaryota > Metazoa > Annelida > Polychaeta > Eunicida > Amphinomidae > Hermodice > Hermodice carunculata. Next base: position 14,960,986 of record OZ026629.1, read on the forward strand.
CACAATGAAGCTCTGCATTTTTAAGCAAAACTTCACGTATTTAGCTAGTTCATCATTTGTCAAGTTCATATTCATTCATTAGTATGTGGGTTGTCTTTGTTGAATATTTAGCTTACACAAGGAGCCGCGACTCAGAGAGACATGTGCGGGTACAGGCTCCAAAACATGTTCTGAGTCGTTGCCCGCTTAAGACCCTTTAATGTATTTAGGCTTATACATCCTACGTCAAAATTCCTACAGAAGAACGTGCGCAATGTGGACAATATTACTTCAATGTGTGTATAGGTCAGACAGTGACAGGTTAGCTTGTGGAGAGTAAAGAGTTCGGACTGCGGACTAGGGTAATGACTAATAAGAAGTGGTTCTGGACACAAAGACAAAAATACAATGATACATCTTAAGCCACCGGTCCTGATAAGATAAGTCCTAGATTACTGAAAGAAGCCGCCCCTTTAAATTACGAATTGCTTACTAAATTATTTAACTTGTCTTTATATCAAAACCTGTTTCCATCATGCTAGAAAGAAACCAGCGTCATCCCATGGTACAAAAAGGTCATAACCTGTGTAACAATTATCGGCCTGTGTCTCTTTCTAAGCACTACAGGGGAAATATTTGAAAGAGTAGTTTTTAAAAATGTGTTTAAACGTCTTTCGTGATAACATGGTCATTTTGGCCAATCAATCTGGACTTACTCCTGGTGCCTCGACACTCAACCAGTTACTATCACTATATCATGAATTATGTGTGGTTATTAATGAAGAAAAAGAAGTGAGAATTGTCTTCTTTGATATTACAAAGGCTGTTGACAAAGTTTATGGCATAAGGTTTTTTTTATATAATTAAGAGAAAACGGTGTTATTGATAATGTGGCATGGTTCGAAGATTATCTCCACAATCGCAAATAAAGAGGCGTTTTCAATGATCGCTCCTCTAGATGGGTACCATTACTGCTGGCGCACCCCAAGGATCTGCCTTAGGTCCTTTACTGTTTTTAATCTACATTAGTGATATTGAAAATGTAGTGAACTTAAACATCAAACTTTTCCCCGATGACACCTCCCTGTTTTTTAACGATCTATGGTCCAGCTGATGGCGCAGGTATAATCAATAACGATCTTACATCTGGATGAATCGTCCAAGGAGTGGGTTGTGTACTTTGACGCCCCTATAACCAATGCCATGCTTATATTTTTTAACAGAAACACTCGCCATCATCCCCTCTTATTATCCTAGATCGACTCGAAAATGTACCTGAACATAAACACTTGGGACTTACTTCAAAATTGGATTTAAAATGGAACTCTCACATTAATGAAATTGTGACTAAAACTTCCAAACAGCTCAAATGGAAACTTTGCAGGATTGTGCCGACCGTGAGACTTAAGAAGTAATTTACATGTCATTTATTAACCAATTGTGGCATCCAGTAGTGTGGTCTGCATGTGCAGCATTTAAAAGATTTACAATTGGCTGCGGCACGTATTGTAACGGGAGCGATGGAAACTATCCCTAGTGAGCTGTTACATGTAGAAATTGGGTAGGAGGCATTGTTCAAACGAATCCTCATGATGTATAAAATTACCCACCGATTAAACCCAGCTATTTATTTACTGCTCTACCGAACGTCTCAACTCTACATTACCACCTTCGCCGCAACACCAGGGCACGTTTCAATTTAAGCTCTCTTTCCGATTTACCTTCCTTTGAGGCCAAGACAACCTTTTTCAATCTTTCTTTCCTTGCGCTCTTACTTTATGGAATTTTCTTCCCTTGGAAACTCGATATTTATCAACGCTTTCTTCGTTCAAAAGAAAAAAATTCTGCTCCTGGATCATGTTCCGTCAAATATCCAGAATTGCTAAGTGTAGGTAAGAGATACATCCATTTAACACTCCCGTTTGTGTATGGGCCGCAGCCAATTGAAAGAACATCTTTTTGAAATAAGTGTACAGGATTCTCCTGCTTGTTCGTGTGGAGCAGCTTTCGAAAGTATCTGGCATTACTTTGTTACTTGTCCTCGATATGCTACTGCTCGTGATACCCTCCATACACCCATTAGTTCTTTTGGCATCTTTCAACATAATTACGAACTTGTTTGGTGGCGGTCTTTGTAACCTTGAAGACCATATGACTGTTTTTTTCTGTAAGTGCATAAATTTATCGATAAAAGTAAACTGTTTTGAACACAAGCAGTAACATAGCTCTCGCATGTTTTTCGTGTATCATTAGGACTACACTTGTTTCAGTTGGTCATGTGCCCCTATAGCTGTGTTCGTACCAGTGGTATCTATCTTTTCCATGTATTGTCCGCATCGCTGCTCATCGAGTCCTACTTTCGAAACACATTTGTCCTGTTTTTCTCATTTCTTTACAATAAGGATTAATGTAGGGCAGTGCCCTTCTGCCTGATTGTTTTTCTTTTGGAATATGTTTAAACCATAAATGTTACAAAGCTATGCATTATTGCACATCAAATCATAAAAAGGATGACAAAATTACATTGTTATTTATCTTAAAAAGTCAAATGTCCCGCACGACCTCCACATCCTCAATACTAGTACCCGATCTCCACTAGCCATGTCCTATTCTCTCAAAGTCCGTCCCTGCCAACCTCTTCAATAAATAAAATATATACATGACATGTATGTGCATGTATATATTTCGCAAGATGCCACGCCACACGTTTGATAGAGGTATAAAGTTCTATCCATCAACTGATGTTTATGTACTTGATCATGTTGTTTTCCTATCCATCATGTAATATGAGGTTTACAAAAGGAGACTCTCTTTGTATTTGGTGCCTCAACCTAAGTCAAAAAGGATCTCGGATCAACTAGCAATGTTCTTTGACAAGATCTACTCCCCTTTCCTCACAGCTTACAGAATGAGTTATGGATGTAACAGTCTCCTCATGAAAATTATAAAGGATGCCTCAAGAGAGGCTCTAGATGAAAACATGTATATTGGTGTGGTTCTACTAGATCTGTCACGTTCTTCCGACTGCCTGCCCTATGGACTTGCCCTAGCCAAGCTGAAGGCCCATGGACTACAGCAAGATGTTGTCAGGTTAATGGTCATTTACATTGGGAACTGAAAACGAAGGCTTAAAATATGAAACTACAGAAGTAATTAGTCAAGGGTATTAAAGGGCATACCCCAAGGATCAATCTTGGGTCCCCTGATATTCAATATACTCATAAATGATATTTCCTGTATACGATAACAAGGTGTCAAATGTACAATTACGCAGATGACAGTGCAATTACACATTGTCAAAATGACCCTGAAACTGTACAAACTCAACTTGAACCAAAAATACCTCTGAAACAGTTCAGTGGTTTTCAAACAATGATATGTAGCGAACCCAGAAACCTTCCAAGCTATAGTGTGCTGTCTTAAAAATAATGACTCTTGTGAACTTTGGTTAACTTTGGAATTGCTGGGCACAGAAAATGATAGCTAACTTAAATTTAATATCTACATAACTGACGTCTGTAGAATGGCAGCTAAACAGATACATGTGCTGAGAAGGCTAAGTACTCTGTTGGATGAAACCAGCCGGATAACTATTTTCAGTTCCTTTGTATTGTCAGATTTCAATTACAGCCTAGTGGTGTGGCATTCTTGTGGTGAAAAATTAACCAAGTAAATGGGAAAAAAATCCAGGAAGGCAATCTGATTTTTGTGTACAGCGACAAAGATAGTGATTACTATAGCCTACCTAAGAAGGCTAATATCTGTAGCTTAACAGTCGGTAGACTGCCACACTCTCAGCTGAAGTATACAAAGCCCTTGAGGGGCAAGCACCCACATGCACACAACAGATGTTTCAAGCTCTCAAAATTGACAAATGTTGACGATTTTCCCTGCCAAACTTCAGAAGTGTAACATATGGTAAGAACTCAATCAGATACACAGGTGTTAAGGTCTTGAACAGAGTACACAATAGCATAAAAGATGCAGTGAATCTGAATGAGTTCAAACGTTTGATCGCTAAGTGGTATTTTGACGACAAATGCCACTGTTTAATTTGGACACGCTAGTCATCTAAGATGACCGGTTAGCAGTGAAGCAAGCTGCTATGTGATGTGATAATATGTCAATTGTTCTTTTTGTAAATATGTAAAATTTCCTTTTAATACCTGTTCTGTTATGCTTTACATTTATCTCTGCCCACCAATCGAGTTTTATGCCCGGAGATTGCATGGTCAATCAGTTACTTTCCCTTTACTATGAACTGTGTTGGGCAGTCGATCACAAAAAAGAAGTCAGAATCGTCTTTCTTGATATAAGTAAGGCATTTGACAAGGTGTGGCATAGAGGCCTCCTTTACAAGTCAGAAAAAAAATGGTGTAATAGGAAATTTAATATCATGGTTTGAAGATTACCTTCATAAATGACAGCAACTTGTTGTCCTTAACGGTCAATCGTCTAATTGAGGTACTATTACCGCTGGCGTCCTCCAAGGATCAGTTTTAGGTCCTCTTTTGTTCTTAATTTATATAAACGACATAGTAAATGTTGTAAATTCTTATGTTCAACTTTTTGCCGATGACACATCCCTCCTCAAAGCCCATTACATTACAGTGAATCTAAAAGTTCCGCCCTGCAAATGAAGACGATTTTTGGAATTATCATGTTCTAATCTACCTGAATTGCAGATTATTATCTTTCAAATACACCCAGGTGTGATAAAATGAAAGTTTAACGCTTATTTGGCAACATATAGAGAGGTTAAATTTGCTAGTTCCTCATGTTAATCTATGGAGAGAATGTGAGTGTCACGGAAAGTGACCCCAAGATGTGGGTAGTCAACCATGAACAGGATGGGCAGCACTACCTTTAGGCGAATTTAGAACTAACCCAAATATAGACTATTGGTTTCTGTGAATAAAATATGTTTAAACCAAGTACTGTGTTCATTTTACAAAATTTTTATTTGAGTCGATGTGATCGCTCATGGCTAATGTTGTATGTTTGTATTGGACCGACAATAAACAAATCTTTGAATCTTGAGCGAAGAGTGTATGTATTCTAACATCAGTCTGATGGTGGAAGGAGATACAATCCATTGAAATCACCAAGGGAAAGCAATGGAAAATAAATGAAGAGGTGGCTCGCTTAAGACTAACGCTTTATTCACGTACGTTCATGTTGTGTCTCGCGACTGGTATTATGAGATCCAAGAATGATAAATGTTTCATTCAATACGCCGCCAATCTGGCATGGCACAGGCCACTGCAAGTTTTGTTACATGTCGGAACTCTTGGTTCTATTAACAATCGCATTATGATCTGACATATGATTGCGTGAAGCAACCTGTTTCGTGGGATAGACCGACAGTCGTTATTAAGACACGTTGTCGTGCTTAATTATCTGACGCCTTAGGCTTCATTCATGTGTACACGACGCCCATATGTGCACACATATCCTGAGTCAATACAAATTTCATTTTAAAGATGCAAGTAGAAACTGTCAGTCAGTTATAGGATGTTGTACTAGGTCTGCTGATGTTGTGTTTCTAAACCTCAAAAATCAGAAATTTTAGAAATACACTTCTGAAGTACTTATTGTCAGGCATAAACTTGATGATGTAGCCTATTGTGCTGGGGGGGGGGGCGACAATATTTAGGGACTTTGGAGTATCTCGTGATAGCATTGTGGATGTTGCTATCGCAAGACAAAGAGGGAGCATCATTTTGCAATCTGCTGTGCAAAAAGGCACGATGAGTATTTAACGAGATAGAACAGTGGAAACATAGATGCAAACAGAAGACAGTTTTGGGCACACACTATAAGAAAGGTATCTCCAGCATCCGTACGGTTCCTTCACTTATTGATGGTATGAGCGAGCTAGGAATATTCGTTGTTCAACTCCGCATGACCTATTATCTACTATCAGCGTCTTTGCTTCCTAGACACGTGGAAAAGTTTATGTGATGTAAAGAAACCCACAGGTATAGCTCTATTTTCCTCAGTTGCGAAAACTACTTGCTGCTATAATTATACGCAGTCTTTTTTCAGTCACTTCCAACAAGAGTTTGCATTTAAACATCAAATTTTAATTTGTTACTTGATGGTTTGTGAAACGTTTGACCGAGGTTTTTATGATAAACTATCCAGTAGTTTACAAGAAACTGGTGTACAACATATATGATTATTAGTATTTTGTTTGACGTATCTGATATCTTGTAATCACGACGTCTCCGGTCATTTCGCTGTGCAAATGGTATCGGTCAGGGTGGTATTATATGCTAATCTGTGTACGATCAATGCTGACGTGCTTACCAAGCCATTCCAATGCTCTAATATAAGATCTTACATCGGTCTTCTCTATGGCCGTACTGTTTGTCATGCAGATGACACTGCTGCCGCCAGGTCTTAAAGTTTTGCAGAAAATGCTGAACATCTACAAAGAATTTGAAGCCGAATATCATATCTTGTATGCTGCCTGGAAAACTAAATGTATTCGATTATACTCGAAGTAAAATTATGTCCGACTTACATTTAAGTCGCAACTTCAGGACCGGAAAAGCAAGTGTGTCACAGTGTACCGTTGTCTGCGACAATTTACCCACCTAACTTTCATTGCTTTCCCTTCCTCCCCTTCGGTTGTTCACAACACCTTTCCCTACACTTTGCCAACCTGACTTTTACTGCTTTCTCTCCCTCGCCCTCTGCTGCGTTAAATGTCTTTTCAAACGCTTCAGGTCTGGTTTCTCTCACTGAAACGAGCAGTCCCTATGAAACCATGCACCCGCTTCGTTTTTGATGAGGAGCCTGTTCTGATGATTACGCGCCATACTTCAGTGGAGCAACCATATAGTACATTCCTCACGAGTTGATGCCTGTTTCTGAGGGAGACTTCCTGTGGTAAGAAAAGTGAGTGAACAGAAGTTTCTTCAAGGAGAATAGAAAATACAATTTTACAACTTGTTTACATAATGAAACATGGCAATCACAATAGTCGAAGATTTGCCCTGGACACCTGAAATTTTCTTCCCGTCTTGTCCAGGTATCAACATACGTCTTTCGCTGTATATTAAAGTTTTGTAGAGAAAAGTGTTTCGGTCTCATTGTAGCTTGGTCTGTATGATAGATGCACATTCAGCTTTGAAAGGTGGAAGTCACATTAAGAGAAAAAGTAGTTACAAACATTTTATATACATGTAGAAGGTCAAACTGGCATGCGCGCACAAGGCATCATGTTGAAAGGTCATCAACAAAGCTTCGCAGCACATGCACTTCATATGCTGGATATATGTCAATTTGTTCATTGTAATTCACACATTTCACGCATTATGAGCACCTGTAGACAGAAATGACAAAAGTATGGACAGAAACCCACATAATATAAGCTTTCACTACTGTATGTTTGGTATAAGTTTGGTCATGTAACAAGAGGGCCAAGATGGTCCTCTATCAGTGGGCTGGTGTGATTGGGCGAGACCTTCCGAGATTTCCTTTTTTTATTAGGGGTGGGGCACGTATAATCCTCACTTGTGCAATGATATGCTAGCAGGACTGTGGGATTTCATCTTAATGACCTTGGCCTATTTGTTTTAGTCACGTCTCTTCCCACTATACTCCGAAAGGACAGTCGTGATAGCTAAAAGCAATCCATTGTTAACTATGCTTCAGAAGAACAACAATGCAGGCAAATGGCTATGCATCTGCTCACAATACTCTAGATTGACAGTCAAGTAGCAAACAATTTAACATCTTCCGTGTGTACTCTGGAAGGACTTATACTGTCCAGCAAGTAAAAGGCACACATTACCTATTACACGAAGCAAAGACAGTCCAGCAGGAAAAAGTCACACATTCCCATCTTCTAATACAGACAGGAAGGACAGTCCTGCAGGCAAGGAGTCATCCATTTTTCCAGCGCACTCAGAACTGAGAGTCCTGCCCGCAGTGACCCGAGTTGTAACTATACTCATGATGAGAGAAGACAAACATACAAGCAGTCATCCATCTTTTAACAACACTCATTGAGTTGATCACGCTCGAACAAAGAACGCAACAGAGGCTACCAGATGTGATTTTCGTTCATGCAGGTCAAAGGACAAAGTGCAAAGTCGAAATGTAGCGATTCGATGTAAATCAACCAATTCCAGTTAAACTGGAAGGATCTTGTTCGTTTGACCACAAAGCTGAGATCGTCGTATAACACGTGGCGCTGAACTGCAGAAGTTGCATAATTTTGCAGAACAATGCCGAACTCAGTCGCGCTCCACATTATTTTTCCCAAACCATAAATAAGCCATTATATCTTTATGTGACAGGTGGACAATTACGAAACATACATCATACATACACATAAATATAGAAAACATATCATGCTCCACATTATTTCCCAAACCATAAATAAGCCATTATATCTTTATGTGACAGGTGGACAATTACAAAACATACATCATACATACACATAAATATGGAAAACATGTCATGCTGTAAATGTACGCTTTTGACTTTTACCAAGGACCTTCTGAGGGTCCTTGCATTGACCGATACTGACGGGAACTATATCGGTGGCGTCACAATTCACAATGTGCTTGTATACTGTTTACACTGCACGACATTGAAAATGCTTGGTGCTATTTGGTCGTACTACTTTTAGTTAGCTCATTTTATCTTGGCGTATTATTCGCCTGCACAGCCGTCGACTTAGTCTTAATATAGGTCATATGACCTTCTTTAAAAATGCATCAATGTCAGATATACTTTAAAAATCGACAAAGGCTTACGTAACATGTTACGCTTCATGCTTTTACCTCATGTAATACCGATAGGGTCAATTATCACAACAGTTACCCAACCGAGACAGCTTAAATAGAAGCTCGACATACGAGACCAGGCTTTTCTATCGATGAAACTGTGTATGTAAGACTTCATCTTAACATTAAAATAAAATCACCTTTTCTCTTTAAATAGCAGCCTTTTACTCACTGCTCCGTATTGTACTTACGCATTAATCAGTGCTATGTCTGTACACACACACACACACACACACACACACACACACACACACACACACACACACACACACACAAACACACACACACACACACACACACACATGCAGAGTAGAAAAGGCGTCCAAAACTACCTTCCATAAAGACAGTTTTTTTCTTTAAAGATTCCGCCAGTACAGATCATTTTCAAGGATCCCATGCCTCTACGCCGTAAATTTTACACTCTGGGCCGTGTATGTCTTGAAGCCGGACGCGATTTTCACGCTCTGGAGTGTCAACGTCTTAAAGGCGGCACCGGCCTGTCCAATGGTCAGGCGTAGCTCGCAGGCATGCCCATCTCATTTGTTTCAACACAGCGACCGTTACTACATTGACATAAGAAGTACTTTTAGTCGGATCTTGTTTTACGGACGGTCACAGGCCAGGAATGTGTCTCCTTAAAGGAAATCAGCAAAGTTAAAGTTGCAATATATTGAAGAAATCTTAAGGACTCAGTCTTCCTTAAAGCTTTTGACCTCTTTAAAGATTTAAGATCTTTAAAGACAACATTGAAAATGTTTGGATCTTAAGGAGGCCCATTTATGATTTTTGACTCCTTAAAGGCAGCCTTTAAGTTTCTCAACCATTGATTTCATGCCCGCCTGAATATTTCATGCAGCACACTCCAATGACGCAAAACTTTACTAGGGGGTCCAAGAGCATGCACCCCCATTTTTTAAATTGAACATGTATATTTTTGAAACCTGACAAATTCTGGGGACACAATAAGACCATCTTGAACAGGCAATTATATTGTACAAATAAAGCAAGATATGAGGTTGAAAATATATACATGTCATATTTTTTATTCACTATACGATCATATTTCCGTCCCACCTCTTCATTTTTCATTCACCTCTTAGTCAATACAATTTACAGCCCAATTTATGGGTGTCGTTTTCAAACGCTTTATTGCTCTTGGTCAATGCAATTTACAGTGTATTCAGTGTCCATACTGTTTTAGTGCTGTATTGTAAAAGTAAAGACAAGGCAAAGAAGAGTACCAGGATGGTCCTGCACTCAGCTGCTGCTGCTGCTGATGGTGATAACATAATAATCTCTTAGTATTCTCTCCATGGATCTGACACAGTGATTGCATAAAGTGTTTGCTAGCAGTGATAATGAAGTTTATGATCAGAGCACTCTCTCTCTGAGAGAAGTAACAATCTGAGAGACAATTTTAGAGAAGTCAGAAATGGCAAACACACACACAATTATAAAAAATATTAAATAGCAGCGCCACTTGTAAAAGAATAAAGGTCCAGGAGTCCCAAGAAGTGTCCCTTTGCAATTTCAAAACATTTAAATCGTCACTCAGATTACACTTAAACTTAGAGGAAATGTTACTTGTAGAAGACCAAAGCAAAGCTTTCTATAAGGTGGCATTACTTCGATTCAACGAGTTTTAATTAACTTTTTTTTTATTTCAGGTAATTGTGAATGCAAACATTCCTCTTGAAGAATATGCACTTGCATATAATGTCGATAGCAGTGGCAAATCACATCTCTGACTTCAACAAAACCACCGGCCATATTTATTTCAAATTTGGTGGGGACATACTTTTGATGGTTCTCTAAATTAAGATTTTCAAGAAAAAGTCCAAATTAGCGAAAACACACTTTTTGTGCTGCTTTTAGTTACAGGAACACTTGTTGAATACATAGAGCTCTAGGGGTCCCAGAAACTGTCCGTATATAATTTAAAAACAATTGGCCATGCACTTTTGCAGAAGATTTTTTCAAGATTTTGCAAAACATGAACAAATCACTGGAGCGTGACCATTTGGACAATATGTTAGAGACACACCAAAGGTACAACCCAAACAAGTTGGGACTGAATCTAGCCGTTGGGTGTGGAGAAGAAGTCTACCATGTGAGTTATTTACAGACGACGGACGACAACGGATGAAGTTCTATAACACAAGCTCAGCAGACGGATAAGTCAGCCGAGCTAAAAACCAACAAAAATCAGACAAATATTATGCAGGTAGCCACTAAACATGTTTTGAAGAATAAGCGCCAGCTTTCTTGATCTATATTATCTTAGACTACGAAAAAGAGTATCTCAGTGTCCCTAGTCTCAGATATTGTGTAGTTAATTATGCACAAACCACATGCTTCAATAAATTATTACACACCAGTGCCTTCAGTAATGGTGATGATCAGTGGGCGACCTCCGTCTGGCGCGTGTGCACTCAGTCAAACTACAATTAATCCTTCATTACACAGTAGCTCAAATAACAGCTTCTGAAGAGGGGTGCGTCATAACCGCTCGCTTGTTTGTATGATTAAAAAAAAAAACAAAAACACAAAAAAACAAAACAAAACAAAAAAAAAAAAAAAAAAAAAACAAAAAAAAAAAACCACCCCTCCCCCCCAAATCCACAGTGCAGACCGCCCGGCGCTAATCATCTGGTTATAGACACGTTCCAAGCCAATTAGCTGAGTTTAGGCGCCTACCTGTATTATCTACCAGTATAAGGCTACAGCGTGTGTAACGGGTTCCTCTTAAAGTTTTATTTTGCAATGAAATTTAATTTTAAGTAAAATACGGGAGACAGCCCTGTGACAGCAAGTCTAGTACCTTATTTATTCAATGTATGTATGTATGTACGCATGTATGTATGTATGTATGTATGTATGTATGTATGTGCTTTATTATACAGGTGTCTGATCGAAAGTTGAGGCTGCTCTATGATTAGAATTATTTTCATTTACTATTACCTCTTAAGGAGACCAAATATATATATATATATATATATATATATATATATATATATATATATATATATATATATATGTATATATATATATTTGGTCCACTCCACTTGACTGGCCTTCGGGATACACCGAGCATGGTTTGTTTCCTATCGGTGTACAACATACAAGCTAGCCTGTCTCTTCATTACACCGCGGTTATATGGGAGGGTGGAAGCACAACTTCATCAATATACACACCCTGCTGAAGTCTCACCACATGCGCTATATAAGGGTATTCGCCATTTTGATAAACCAACATATGCCCATTGGGCGGTTGTGCTTGTCTGCACCATGCTTATCCATTTACATCTGTCAGTGTGCTTGAAGTCACAGGCTCATGGATAATGAATATCCTGCTCGACCTACTTTGAGGAAAGAAACATATTATGCATACTTAAAAGGCCAAAATAACCATTATGCGGTTGAAACCTCTGGGGTGTGTTTGTCCATAACCACACAGAGGATGCGGCATTGAAAATAATCACTACCACTTGTAACCGTGGATTTTGAGATGTATATTGGCAAGTCGGCTGTTTGAGAAGCACACGTTCCATTTACATTAATAATAATAATAATAATAATAATAATAATAATAATAATAATAATAATAATAATAATAATAATAATAATAATAATAATAATAATAATAATAATAATAATAATAATAATAGGGCACTTCGCTTACTTGCCGCGGTCCTGTATAATATCTAATACAGCTGGCCAAAAAAACCCTTCCCTCTGACCCTATCCACGCCTATAAGGCTCAGGAATTTCCCATGTCCTGTGCACAGTCATGGGAGCTAAGGGCTACCATCTTTCTCTTTCTTTCCCCAAAACCTGTTTCTCTAGTTAACTCTGTTCTCTTCTAATTCTAACATTCCATGTCTTTTCTCCCAGCACCCTTTCCTAAAACTCCTGCCCTACTCTGAAACAAAAGTTTGGATCCCGTCCATCCTTCCTAGCATGTATTTTTCTTCAGCTTCTCTAGAACCTTGTATGCCTTTAGTGTATTTTTTTTGGTCAGTACTTTTCACCAGTCTTTGTTCCATCTTTCTGTCTCACTGACAAAAGAAAGCGAAGAGACAAAAATGTTGCAGCAAAAATTGTATTTGTGTTTTTTTGTCCAAAACCACTTCCTAGTAGTCATTACCCTATTCCGCAATCCGAACTCTTTACTTTCCATAAGTTAACCTGTCCCTGTCTAACCTATATACATAGAAGTACTATTGTCCATATTGCACACGTTTATGGAAGTTGTACTGTTCAATAATTCACAAAACCCTGAGTTTTGTTCACAAAACCTTGGGTTTTGCTTTTCAAAACCCTGGGTTTTGTAGCAAAACCCTGAGTTTTGCTAACAAAACCATAGGTTTTATCACAAAACCCTGGGTTTCGTTCGCAAAACCCAGGGTTTTGTTACAAAACCTTGGGGTTTGCTCAGTTATTGAATTTTGATATCATTTTGGACAAAACCCTGGGTTTTGCTACAAAACTCTGGGTTTTGTGTACAAAACCGTGGGTTTCATGAACAAAACCCAGGGTTTTGGTACGAAACCGTAGGTTTTGTCTCAAAACTTTGGGTTTTGAGCACAAAACCCACAGTTTAAGAGCAAAACTCCCAGTTTTGATCACAAAACCCTCGGTTTTGTTATTTTTTGAACAAAACCCACAGTTTTGTTCCTAAAACCCTCGGTTTAGCCAGAAAACCGTGGGTTTTGTAACACTTTGAAATAACAAAACAAAACCGTGGGTTTTGTGTCATCACGAATCCCAGGGTTTTGTAACCAACCAATCATGACAGCTGTTACTTGGATGGCCTTGCTAGGCTGCTCAACTTAAAAATAGCGTCAAACTACAATAAAGTGGCTAAGTTATTGTGATCAATAACATCATTATAGGTTACCACGCGCAGAGTTTACCTCTTTGCGACATGATGGGAATATAAGTTATGTATTAGTTAAAGGACGAGAGGCTGTGTATCCAGTGTTCAAAATAATCCACACGCCTGCGCGAAGAGCCGCATGGACTATTGAATGGACAGCCTCGAGCTGTTTACTTGCGTAAAACATTCGAATCGTTGCAAATAATTAATTTATCGCACGATATATGATAGAGCCCTGGAAATTTTTGTCGAAATAGCGTTTTTAGTCCCATTCTTCAACCATTACTGTCTGAAATATTCAACAGTTATTGGTTGCGGTCATATTTGCTTCGACTGGCGTGACCCAGATGTGAAGGAGTAAACAAAGCCGCGTGGTCCGACCACCATTGAGCATGAAAATCTGGCTCCACCTCCGTACAAGCTAACCTGGCAACATGTTTAGCACGTTTGACTGACAATTAAGGGGTGGCTGGATCGATTCCTATCGAGTCCTTTTAAATTTTTTAAGTGGAAATTTTGGACTTGGATATTTCTCAATGTTGAAGTTGTTGGTTCTGGTAAAAGAACAATACTGTGACGCCAGAAAATGTCTAACTGGCTTTTGGTTTGTTGTGTTTGTTTATTTATCAATTGTTGGGCGTGCTTGTGTACACACTACACTGAACCATTCGACATTTCTTGAAAAGGTGCCAGGCTGTCTTGGCGTTATTTCCAGTGCCTGTCAACAAAAAACTTTTACACAACTCAGTAGTGGGAATAGGTAGTTTGTATGGGGGGAGTGGCTGGCACAGGGACATGCCGTTACTAGCGGGGTTTTCACCCTTCCAGTTGCAGAGCTCCCGGGGAAGAGCTTTAGTATCTTTCACCAGAGCTGACACAGAAAGAGATGCAAAATTCTGTATTGTGGGAATGAAGGTTGAGTTAAAGAATACCATGTAACAATTTAAGAATTAGTCGTGTTGAGATAATTATCACCACGATGTGATGTGACGGTCGTTTTGTAATCAACGGTCGTATAATTAAAGCAGGCAGCGGCAAAACGTATGGTCGATTTTAACGACGCGGCAGATCAGAGGCCTTATGCTGCGAAAGCTTCAGCCTGGGCCGGTCGTACGGTCCCAGAAACTGAAAATCAGTACTGTTTTAATGTATTAAATTTCTTAAAAACACATACACGTTATACATCTTACATGTTTTCTCTCGTAGTACCTAAAATATGAGCTCATGAAGCGCACACAGTGATAAAATACAGGAGATTTTAAGTTGCGAATCGATGGAAATTTTCCGAGATCCGCCATCTTAGCATGATATTGGTTTACAGCAAGTTCAGAAGGCAAGCCGTGTTGTGAGTGGTAGGCATATCCATATGACCAATTTGGCGTTAAAATACAAAACCGTGGGTTTTGTGACGTCACGAATCCCAGGGTTTTGCAAATTATCCAAAACCGTGGGATTTCTGACGTCAGAAAACCCTGGGTTTTGCAAATAATGGAACAAAACAACTGCAAAACCCAGGGTTATCAGGACAAAACTCACGGTTTTGAAACAAAACCGTGAGTTTTGTGAAAAGGTTGGATAACAAAGCAAAACCCTGGGTTTTGTTACAAAACCCAGAGTTTTGTGTGCAAATCCCTGGGTTTTGTGGTAAAACCTTGGGTTTTGCAAGCAAAACCCACGGTTTGGTCTACAAAACCCTGGGTTTTGTGACAAAACCCAGGGTTTTGTGTCTATTATTGAACAAAATTTTAAAATTCTGATATTTGCTCTGTTATCCTGGGTAGTGCACAAAACCCTGGGATTTGCCAGCAAAACTCAGGGTATTGTTACAAAGCTCACGGTTTTACGTACAAAACCCAGGGTTTTGTATTACAAAACTGTGGGTTTTGTACACAAAACTCAGGGTTTTGTGAATTATTGAACAGTACAACTTCCATACACGTTCCTCTGTAAAATTTTGACAGGCTGTATTAGCCCAAATAAATTAAAGGGTCTTCAGCGGGTAACTACTCAACATGTCTCGGAGCCTTTTACTCGTACATGTCTCTCTGAGTAGCGGCTCCTTGTCTAAGCTAAATATTCAGCAAAGACAACCCACATATTAATGAAGAAATATGAACGTGGCAATTGATGAATAGATCTTATGCTCGCGACACAGCGCATGCGCCATATGTTTTGACGCGCAGTGCATTGTGGACTTATTTGTAGTATGCAAGCCGTTATGGCGATACCTGTGTCGACTATGAAATTACACATGTAGCCATGAGAAGTTTAATTTATTATTTGGCTGTGTGCTTTTCAACTTATTCCTGCGGCAAACAACGTAAATTTTTTCCCTTGCCAACAAATAAAAACTGGGAAAACAATGGATAAGAAGAATTCCTGGCCTGGAAAGAACTGAAAATTGTGTAAATTCGTGCCCATGACCTCGTCATACAACGTTTGCCGTGTAACTTTGAATGATGACATTTGCACATTGCGATCAGTCTATACAGTTTAGTTTGAATATATCCATTCCAACTGGGTAACCCGGTCATCTGAATCATATTCCTTTAGGAACCAAATCGTATATTGTGTTTTTGCAACCAACGTGTACACACTATGGCCAATGATAAAAGAATAGATAGATAGATGGATAGATAGATAAATGATAGATAAATGATAGATAGATAGATAGATAGATAGATAGATAGGTTAGTAGTTAAACGAGCCAAAAAACGAAAGCAAAAGTAAAAGTAAAGAAAGAAAGATTACGCTCCCTAAATACGTGAAGTTTTGCTTATAAATGCAGAGCTTCATTATGAAAGAAGAATACCTATCAAACAAACCATAATTGCCAAATTTGTATAGTACAGGTTCAGATAAGAACAATTTGACTTACCCCTGAACCAATATGTACCCTTTCTAGCTGGACAGCTTATCCTAGTTAAGCCATCCGCCAATGTTTAACTGAAGTGGAAACAAGCTGGGGCATTATATTCAGTCCCAGTGATTGTGAAATAAACAGTTGCAGCTAGACCACCTGTATAAACCAAGGGAAATCCTAACAAGAGGCCTGTGTGAACAGGCCATGCTCAGTTGAATTAGAAATTGATGACACTAGTGGCAATGTGGTATTGGGTTTTGGAGAAGAAGTCAAAAATATGAATTACCACAGCAATCCCCATTCACTTAGTATACATAGTAATCAATAAAAATGTATGCATTGGCCGTTAAGTACCCTAATTGAAAAAATCGTTCAAAATCAGGGATCCAAAGCAACGCCACCTAGGGAAGAAACTTGTGTGACCCTTCTAGAAGGAACATTTACACCATGTTCCAGCATAATCTGAGTGACGGTTTTGGAGAAGGAGTCGAAAATGAAAAAAAACACAAAAAATTCATGAAAAAATAAAAAAATCGCAGCGCCACCTGTTGAACAATTTAAGGTCTCGAGAAGTGTCCCTATGCAATTTTGAAGCAATTGGCCAAGTGATTTCGGAGAAGAAGATTTTTTAAGATTTTCCCCCGAAAATGAACAAAAAAGTTCATAAAAAATCCAAAAATCACTGGACCGTGACCATTTGAACAAACTTGGTAGAGACCCACCCAAGGTACATCCCCACCAAGTTTCAAGTGAATCTGACTGATGTTTTGGAGAAGAAGTCGAAAACATGAATTACCACAGCAGTTCACATTCACTTACATAGTAATCAATAGGAATGTATGCATTGGCCGACAAGTACCCGAATTGAAAAAATCGTTAAAAATCAGGGATCCAAAGCAACACCACCTAGGGAAAAAACTTGTGTGACCCTTCTTCCAGGAACATTTACACCAAGTTTTAACATAATCTGAGTGATGCTTTTGGAGAAGAAGTCAAAAATGGCAAAAACCCACAAAAATTCATAAAAAAATAGAAAAAAATCGCAGCGCCACCTGTTGAACAATTTAAGGTCTCGAGAAGTGTCCCTATGCAATTTTGAAGCAATTGGTCAAGTGGTTTCGGAGAAGAAGATTTTTTAAGATTTCCCCCGAAAATGAACAAAAAAGTTCATAAAAAATCCAAAAATTACTATACTGTGATTATTTGAACAACTTGGTAGAGACCCACCCAAGGCACATCCCCACCAAGTTTGAAGTGAATCTGGCTTGTGGTTTTAGAGAAGTCGAAAATGTGGATTGTGGACGACGGACGACGGATGCCTAACCATCACATAACCTCAGCTGACTGACAAGTCAGCTGAGCTAACAAGGCCTGCAACAATGTACATCCTGCACCAGAGATGTAAAACAAACTCCATGATGACACCTGCTCCTCAAACAATTAAGCTCTATTTCACTGCCAACACTGAGTCAATGTATCAACGTAATGTGTCAGGTTTGTGGCATTTGAGAAAGTACTGTTAATTTTGAGTAATTTTTTTATTATTGAGTAAATGTGCATTTTGGCATGCCAGAAAAGAATGAAAGTCATTAGCATTTATGCCAAAAACATGTTATCGAAACATTTTTTCTTAACAGGATAAATGACTTTAAAACAGACAAAACAAGCAATCAACTAATCAAGCAAGCAAGCAAGCAAGGAAACAAGCAAGCAATCAAACAAAATCCTGAACTTATTACAGCACTACCTGTTGAACACACATGGTGGACCCAAAGGACATCCCATCCCCTTTGCATAAGACCGAAGCGTTTTTGTAATCTGCATTTATCCTGGTATTTATAAGCTAAGTTTGAACCACGGCCCTTCCTTGAGCATTACACTTATTCGAAAAGTCGACAAGGACCGGCAAATGACAGTAAGGCCATATAGCCACCCAGTGTAGGTCTACAAATATGTTGAAGACCAATTTAAGGTACAATTATATTATACTAATTTTGATGATATTCAAAATACATTTTGTACTGGTAAAAGTCACAATGGCAACCCCCATTTGCATCTCAAGGTAATAAACAAAAATAAAGAAAAAAATAGGACAGGAGAGGGGGTGTCAGCACCGGCTAATAAATAAATACTAGACTTGCATATCAATTTCCCGCCAAAATATCTGCCGCTAAGCAGCGGTGGCAATCGGCGGCCATATTACTGGCAAAGTAATGGGAAACCAAACCGTTCAATAGCAATTAGTAACACGTGTATAAAGAATACTCATTGCCAACATATACGGCTACTCCTTATTATATCAAGCTCAGTGTGTGTTTGAAAAAATATGACGCTGACTTTACGATTTAATCTTATCCACGTTGCTTGTCTGGCAAGAGTATCATATTTTATGCCATGATTGATACAGCAATTTGCTTGCACATACGGATACTTCCTCTAAGACCAAAAGCAGTGCGACTGCTGATACGAATGTCCCGAATTAGGCACCAGAGCATATCGAGGAGTGTTCATTTAATTGTTTTGTCCGAGGACATTTTAAAAGCAACCCCCTCGCCCCCATACAATCGAAAAGGTGTCAAAGCGTCGCTTGGGGAACATTTTTTTTTTCACAATTTTTTTTCTTCTCAAAATTGCAGTAGCGCTGGTCGAGTCGCCGATCATGAAATTTAGGACTCGTTACTTTATATTACTATATGTTCGAAACGACCAGCACTGATCGAAGTCGCAGATTTGAAAAACCCTAATTCCCGAGTGTAGCGCGGTACCACCATATCAGCAATGTGGGTTTCTTTTTCAACAGCAAACTTGATCATTTTTGAAACAAGTACTTTTCTTCAGGAATTTTCAATATTAATTTTGATGAATCCTTCTTTCAGACAAGGTTTACTGTAATGATAAAAAGATTCCCTGTAAATACCCAATACAACACCAACCTCCAAGTCAACAATGATGAATCAACACACCTGTCTCTGGTGAAGTACTGACCCACAAAAGTTTGCCCAGTTAAAGCAATAACATTGGCGATCTGCAAACACTGGTTATTCCGTAGACACGGACGAACACGGCTTGCTGCCGTTATCTCCTGGCAGAGGTATTGCATGTAAACGATGCGGTGCCTTTCTTTCGTTAACAATTTTAGAATCTTGGCCAAAAAGAAGCTCGGACGAACACCCGTGGACGAAGGCTGTGAGAAGGCGTCCGCCTGTGCACCAGGCTTGTAGGCGGAGGGTTTTTTTTGTAGTTTTTGTAGTCAATCCTTGGATCAGAGCCCCATTCTGCCGCTTGGTGTTTTGACCAGTGTGACAGTGTGGTGGTATGTACAATTTTCCAGGGTCTGGCTTTTAGTCTGCAGTCGTGCCTAGCGTGTGTTGGCTGCTTTTCGTGTCCATCTATGGCACTCAAACTCCAAATCGTCCTGTCAAAAGCCCAGAACACTGACAGTAAATACAGAGACTGATTGTTTAATCCGACTTCATACCACGCTGTACGCTTCTCTGAGTACATATGGACGTAGACAGGTTTAAGCGTGGGGACTGATCAGTTTCATGCTGACTTTAAAAAACATGTTAGAAACTAAGAACCACAAAGGATGTCATCTTGATGTGTGGTGGTTATTCCCACAGTCAGACATGCACAGACTCCTCTATAGCTCTGACAAGAAAGAAAATACTTTCAGTTTTCAGTTTCTTTTCGACCTGGAAAGAGAAATATAGCTATAGATTCTAAACGGTCCTGGCATGGGTGATGGGATTTACATAGCGCAGGTTTGAAATAATTCATTGCGAAGCTCTTTCGAGCAATGAACTGCCTCAATCCATACCCCGTTAACTTTTACATGACTTTGTAAGCGTAATTACCGCTTTCGATATTAAATTACTGCAAATGATTTCACCATAAACTGCCCCAATAACAAAATTAGGTTAATGTTGAGCTGAATTAAGAAGAGTGGCAACCGTAAATTGTGTGATTTCTTTTTTTACATTATGATGTAATTTCCATGTTTTCTAAACTTGATCTGTATTAACAAAAGAGAAACCAAAATCGTATTCTCGAATTCAAAATTTATGAAAATATGAGGTGTGTTTCCTGTCTAGTGGTAATAATGCTATTCCCATACATTGGGGGAAATTGACGTCTGAAATGATAAGAATCTTCTGAGTACGACTGAAATTGCACCAGGTATTTTTGCTGTTGTAATTGAGAAAGGTTACATACTCTCCTAGATTAAACCAATTGTAATTCAGAAGCAGAGGGGTAAGTTCATTGACAGCCAGCTCATTAGAAGGCTCAAATCACCGATAGACAATATATATATATATATATATATATATATATATATATATATATATATATATTTAATATATCAAGAGTTTAACATCCGGCCGTGCAACAGGTTCTTCGGCACCGTTATAGAAAGAGAGTTGCTGGTAATAAGCACAGGGGCAACCAGCAGAATGGTTGTCATCATATTCTGGTCAATACGAACCCATTCATACTGACCGGCAAAGTCACTGTCCACCGAAAATACTGATAAGGGTTAGAAGGGAACAAACAAAAATCGGCGCCCCCCACCCCCAATACTGTTTTCCAGGTTTTAAACACCATCTGCTGCCGAACGCATATAACTATATCTACATGTATATGTCAAAAGATTCGTCACAATCCACTCTCTCGATCTCTGTCTAATATTGAGTTGTGGTACATATTTTAGACCACTTGGGCCACTTTATTCCTCGCAAGGCGTCTTGATTCCAAATGAGCCACTCTTCGTTGAACGGAAGTGACCCCCGTGTACGGACTGAAATATCTCCTTCACTTTAATTGACCGCTGGTGAATAAATTTGTGTTTTCCTTTATTTTATTATTTTATTACGCACGTGTGCACAATTTTGCGATTAAAGTAAACTGGTTAGTAAACGAAACTACGAATTTATTCACTGGCGGCCCATCAGAACGAAGGAGAGATTTGAGTCCGTACGCAGGCGCAGGATCCACTTCCGTTCAACGAAGAGTGGCTCATTTGGAATCGAAACGCTTTCTGTCCGAAAACTCAATTTTTAGGCAGGGATCGAGAGAGTGGATTGTGACAACTCTTTTGGTATATAGATTATATGCGTCCGGCAGCAGAAGGTGTTTCAAACAGGAAAACAGCATGGGTGGGGGTGGGGGGGGGGGGGGCGCCGATTTTTGTTTGTTCCCTTCTCACCCTTATCAGTGTTTTCGGCCGGTCAGTAGGCCTATGAATAGGTTCGTATCGACCAGAATATGGTGACAACCATTCTGCTGGTTGCCCCTGTGGAAATATGCCTCGACATTGTATTCCGTTTCCACGTGTCTTCACCATAATTACTTCAGAGCCAACAGGCCTTCGAATCTGAAATTGTATTCATCAAGGCATTGTATGCGGAATATGCAGTTGTCATAGCAACGCATGAGAATGTGGGCTTAAAATATTATGAAGGGCTCCTGTGAATCATCTCTACGAAGACCTACAAAAGCAGGCCTGATGTGTAGTTTAATATTCGAGAAAACAACACGACTGTTACATTTGCGGTGGTGTATGGGAGGGTGGATCCGTCTCAAAGGTTTTTGATGTACTGCAAGACCTGTACATTCTTGTCCGTTTCTACAAATTTCTGTGTGATCCAGCACATGGGATACCCGCGAATAGATTTTACCGCACACTCTTTAATAGAACAGCTCCTTTAACATTACCTTGGCTGGATCCGCAGCGGATCGTGAAGATAAAAGCATATCAACTTGTGCGTCTTACCACTGAGCTTTTCCCTTGTTACGGGACTGGCGACAGCAGCTGCTTCGTGGCTAGCATGCGAAGGAGGGTTGCTGCTCAAAATATGGATTTTTCCATCTATTTATAGCGAAATCTCGTGATCTCCACGTACACCCACATCCATACAATTGCCGAATGGAATATTAACGTTCTCCGCTGGAGACAGGCCGGGTGTTCGTGCTTCGCTTAAAATTGTGCGTTTTCGACAAGGCTACGGCTCATGTGGATGTACCCTCCTCCCAACCCCATTATGTCACGAAGATGAGAAACTTGACTGAAACAAAAGTAATGCATACGATGTAACCAATAGCTGGACCTAAAACACAGCGCACTTGCGAAAATCCCTGGTCATTGTATTTCAGTGCTGTTGACGATAGTCCGACATTCACATCAAGGTCAAGGAAGTTGGTAATGGGGCATTTCAGGTTTTTCTGCCATATTTGATATCAGCTTGGCGATATCTTCTGGATTAATTTGATAGCTATAACAGTAATCGTTTTCCTGAATCTTTAATTTGCCGAATTTCATCAATTAGTAATTAGCCCACACATACGTTAAAAGCTTACCAGTCGTTGTCGGCGAATTCGTAGGGAAGCCCATGTCAAATTATTTCATGATTAATCTGAATATTTATTATTTCTCTTTAAATGTAATTACAATGATAGAGATGGCTATCTTTTTCCTTGTGCGGTTTGTACTTCATCTGGATATATATAGATAACGGATGATTTATGTATAGATATACAGGCAAGGGTTTGCTTACCTTGCTACGGACATACATTTAAAATCCTGATATAAGATGTAACTAGGTCTCATATTGTCACAGTAAATTGTTCCTTTGGTAAACTGGAAGCCTATTCACAGAACTTGTTTGTTTAGTTCAGGCAAGGCTGATATTTCTGAGACATAAGCTCCCGTGAGGTCGCTTCGTGCTTTGTCTGATTCACTTGCACATATAAGCTGATTGTATAATGTAGTCGTTCTTCCTGGTATTTGTTCGTCAACTGGCTTTCATCTCAAAAAGGCCGAAGTGTGGTTTCAAGTTTTCAGCCCCCTATTTGGGTGGCTTTTTTTTGACCATAGGATTTCGACCAGGACTGTTTAAAGATTGACGTATTTCTTCTCTTGTAGTGAGTGTTATAAAGTCGTGTTTTTTGTAATTTTGCATTTTCTGGTCAATTTCGTATACATTGTATTGATTCCTTCTTACCATATCAGAGTGTACAGGAATCACGTTATTAATTTTTAGAATACGTTTGTCGAGCATTAGCCTATGTCTGTGTGTTGGTTTTCGTCATGGCATTCCGGAAGAGACCCCATAATTTAGTGAGTATATATATTATTGATACGTTGATACCGCTGGTATTCACAAGTGTATAGTACTTGTATCCATTCTTGAATAATCAATCGTAGGCCGGGTTTCACATCTATCATTCATATTTTAAAAGGTTTATCCATTATAAGTATAGACATTTTGTAGTTATACTCAGAATTATGTATTTCTGGCTTTATAAGTTTTCTGAGTCGTGATAACACAGATATATATATATATATATATATATATATATATATATATATATATATATATATATACATATATATATATATATATATATATATATATATATATATATATATATATATATATATATAATTCAATAATTTAATAATTTATTAGAAAAACTTCCCCTTTACAGCGGGGGCACCAACGGAACCGGGGAAATTCCATGATGCGTCCAAGATATACACAAATAATTAGGCATCCTTATTATCAATCAAATAATCTTCGTATGTTAAAATAAGTATAGTAACTATAATAGTAGAAGTAATAATTTATGTCCTCCGCAACAAAACTAGAGATAAACCACTCATTGGGACAAAACTCTAGAAGCGTAAGGACATGTACATTATACACGTTTCATATACAATGCAGAACATATGGCCTCCAGCGTCATTATTAAGAAAAAGAAATCAGGTAAATATACATTGGAGCAGGTCTATTTACAAGAGGTACATGTAGTTCAATGATACAATCTATCTGTCATTCCGAGAAGTCATTAAGTGACTGTCTCCTGTAATGCCAAGCCTCAACCAAAAATGTTTTACATGTGTGGTCAAATAATTCAGCAATGTCCTGTCCAAGATCATGACCGTGCTCGCCAAGGAACCAACATACTTTATTTTTCAGCGAGGAGGCGGAAAAACGTTGCCATGCCTGTTTTCAATACTCATTCAGAGAGTTGACTTCCAAATTTCTATATGCCTGTAACCTGATATCATTTAGTGCTGGGCACACAAACAGGAAATGTGATAAATCTTCTCTACTATCTTTACATAAAGTGCATCTTCCGTCTGATAAACCCCATCTTTCCAGATCTTCCCCGACACCCAGACACCCAGTGCGGGCCAAAAAATTTAATCGTGCACCTGCAAAATTGTTTACATTAAAAAGATAAGTTTCACCGAAAGAGGACCGTTTAAACATTTGATACCATCTTAAAGACTTTTTCAAGTCTATTTCCTGGAAAAAGTCTAATTTATATGCTTCTAGCGATAATTTTAGAAAGCATCCCAGCCATTCTGGATTCCTTGATTCCAGAGCATGGTCTGTGGCTACGTTATTAAAAACCTTCTTAATTTCGTCAACATATGGCCAAATCTTCGCAGGTTTGTCATCATTTCTTTGCCAAAGAGTGTCAAAAATTTGCTTACGTAGCCTTGTGTCTGGCATCTCAAATTTCATCCTGTGAAAGTATTTTATCCCAATGCGATCCAGAATCAGTTTTAGGGGGACCCATCCTAGTTTACCAAGGGTAGCCACAGCTGCAGGTGAAGAGTTGACCTGAAGTATTGCTTTGGCTATGGTGTATTGAATGGACTTCAGAGAAGCCTCAGACTCTTTAGTATTGCATCACCACACTGCACCGCCATGAGTAAGTGACGGAAGAATAATACTTTTCCATATGCTATTTCCGAAGCTAATACGGTTAACATTATCATGAGAAGACAGTATACTGCATAAGTAGCCTCGTAAACGAGAACCTTTTGTTGCTACTATATCTTTCACGTGTGCCGTGTCTGTTAGAGAATTGGAGATCAAAATGCCCAAATATTTATACGATTAGCATTCAGATATATATACATCTCCAAGTTTCCATTTTTTTGAAAAATCTACACGCTTACCCACTACCATGACTTTAGATTTGTTGGCATTAAACGGCATTCCCCATTTTTCTACAAAAACATGTGCAATATTTAGCATACAAATTAATTGATCTTCACTGTCTGCAGTTATCACAATATCGTCGGCATATAGAAGGCACAGGATATGTCCATCTCCACAGGGCACCCCAAGATTGTTTCCTTCAAACATATCAACCATATCTAACATAACTAGAGAAAACAGCGTAGGAGACAGAATGCATCCTTGCTTTACCCCATTAAACACATCAAACCATGAACTTTCTAGGGGCCAAATATTACTTTACTTTCCACTTTTTCATAGAGTAGTTTTGTCAAACGCGATGCTTTTCCTTGAATTCCCTTTTTCCATAACATTAGGAAGAGGCATTCCCTATTAACCGTATCAAATGCCTTCGAGATATCAAGGAAGGATAGCCATGTCTTTTGCTTGTTATCTTTCCTTATTTTACATAACCCCTTGAGCGCAAATACTTGATCTTCCAATCTTCTGTGTTTTCTATAAGCTCCAAGGAGCTCCTCTAATATCCCTTCCCGCTCTAAGTATTTCATAAACTGCCCCTCCATTACTGATGTGAACACTTTATACACATTAGATGTAACAGTAATACCTCTGTAATTGGACAGTGTATCTTTTGGTCCTTCCTTATGAATAGGTTTTATAAAGCCTTGAAACCATTGATCCTGGTACACTTCACAGGTTTTACAAAGATTGAACAGATCTACTAATGTAACAATTAATGAAAAGCCACCTTGTGTAAGGAATTCGTTTGGAATTTGGTCCACTCCGCAGGCTTTACCGTTTTTCAGTTTTCGTACAACATACCTTACATTGTCGTAATTCATTTAACGTCAGTACAGCCCCAAGTCTCACCTGTGTATCTGAAAAGGTTATTAACCTGAGTTTTCAAATTATCATTTACAATATCATTTTGCATACCATTCCCGGAGCCAACGTTTTTCCAATATTCTCCCAGTATTTTGCATATTTCTTTGGGGTCCTCAATAGTACGGCTATTGTCAGCCGGATCAATAATCCTAAGTGGGTAGTCATTGCTCTTGCTCAAGCGTTTGAGCATCCGCCAGTAGGATTTTGCATCTTTAGACCCTTTACCTGAGTTTCGGATGATTACTTGTATCTTATTGTTTACCCTTTTAGTTTTAATTTTATCTTGTATTTTACGTTTCTTGGTTACATAAATAATCACTCCATAGTTCCTGTAAGAAATCTGGATCACACTCTTCACTCTTTTTTGCCCAGTGTCTATACAAACGGTTTGCCTCTTTCCGGCACTTAATGAAACTACGAATCTCAGAATCTACCTTATACTTCACCTTGCTGGAACATTTTACCTTGCCAATACACTGCTTGCCAACATCCGTTAAAATGTCTCTAAGGCTTACCCAGGCTTCATTAACCGTTTGGAATACATTACAGTTCCATTGGGCTAGACATTTACTCAACTCGTCCTTAAAGATGGTCCAGTTTGACGATTTAGTTATGTTCCATTTATAATGTTGTACTTTTGGATGTGTTTTCTGACACTGAGATTCATTGAACCTACCTTGAATAACAACTGTATTATGATCACTACCTATGTCATATAGTCCAAACTCGTCTATTGTTATCATGTTTACACTATATATCAAACCAGTCGTTGCCAAAGCATAATCAATTACTGATTTCAGGGGTCCACGCTGCCATGTATAATATCCTGTGCAAGATTCCTGGCAATTAAGTACTGTCATGTCCAAAACTTCGGCCAAATGAGAGAGTAGATTCCCATTATGACTACACTTTCTCGGATTTCTGAAGTCCGGAATGGTCCCATTAAAATCCCCCAAAAGCAAACACTCAAATCCCGATGCCTTCAATGATCCAAGATTTTCTATTAGTTCTGCTGCGAGATTTTCACTGGTCTCCCTATCAACACCATCATTTGGGAAGTAAACCAATCCTATCATTAAGGCATCTTGTCTATTACGGAATTTGACTGATATCCATAGTCTTTCAAAGTTATCCTTTTGCGAATTTAATACGTTTCCATCACATATGGTAACGTGAGAATGAACTAAAAATCCAAGACTGCCTCCCGATTTTTTATTGCTGACCTTACGAGCTTTACCTATCCACTTATAGCTAGGATGTATGTTCTGAGCAACTCCGTCGGCTTGGTGAAATGTTTCTGTCATACCGTATATTGAAAAATGTTCATTTTCCAATAAATTTCCTATTTCACTCCGTTTAGCCACGCCTAGGTTTTGAACATTGCAGTTAGCTATGGTGAAACATTGGGACTTCTGTCTATTTTGGTTTTTATGACCACCTCTGTGATGTCGCGGTATCTTGGCTTGACATTTGACTTTCACGGCAATTTCATCTTGGCCTGTTTCCTATTCAGTCTTACAGTATCTAAACTTATGTCCTTTTTGACCACAACCTGTACATGTGATCTTTGTACCCGAAATTGCATGTCTACATACAAGATTTCGTATGTCCGGGCACCCAACAATGGAAACAAGTGACTCGTGTGTCTTCACTATTTTCAAAGACGCTGAATCGGGACCCATTACTTTGATAGACTCGGAGTTTTCCGTTTTTGCCCGTAGCGCTGCTTCGGTCCTTTCCACCAGTGCCGGGTGTCTCTTGTTTTTGACTGTGTTGTTTTCTGTGATTGTGGATCACCTGCAAGTTTCCTTTACTTCTTTTTTGTTTATTGCCATTGATATTGTTATTTGTGTTCCTGCGTTGGAAAATCAGGTGAGGTACGTTCAGGCTTTGGATCAATTGTTTGGTTCCATAATCCTATAGGTGCAGACCGTCCGGCAGCAGTGCAGCCTCATTGACCGTATTGTCTGCCAAACCTTGGAGGAATCAGTTGATGATTCCTCCAAGGCCAGACGCAATTTAGCGTCATTGTTCACGAATTGGCAATCACTTTTTTTGCACAAACTTTCAAGTTCCACATTGACGATTTCCGCGCATTCTTGTACGGCAATTGAGTCAATGCACGGGCAAATGCTCGAGACGCTCACTGAGTTTGCCACGTTTTTTGCACCTTTGACTAGAAGTTTGTAGTCGTTGACAATTTTATCTATGTCACATACTTTTTCACAATCATTGGATCCTACATGCAGAACCACGTGATCATATTTTTTCTTTTCTTTGGAAAGTGCAATGTTGATGTCATTAACTTTTGACCCACCGATTGACTTCACTGTTGTGCTTTGGTTATTGCTGGCACAGTCGCGTAAGATAGAACTACCTATTACCAGAGTTTCCACATCTTTGTGTTTTGAGGGGACGTTGGCCGTTTCTTTTAGCCTTCGCCTGAGTTCCACATTTTCTTCTCTCAGCTCTGCACACTCTGTTACCTTTCCTGCCAACGCTTTACCAGGTCTACATTGTTTGTATGCAACGAGTCCAATCTTTTTACCAGATCACGATTGTCGTGCTGCATGTTATTTACTGTTTCCGTTAGTCGTTTTACCTCCTGCAAAATGAGTTTTGTCAGTTCAGGTATAACACGGCAGGTCTCACAGTTATACAGGGCACGCAAGCTCTCCTCTTTTTCACCAACACAATCATGGTGGAACCAACGCATACATGTGGTACATTTTAAGATGGAGGCTACATGTTCGCCATTGTGTTTACATTGTTCAATACACCAAAGATTTGTCTTGTTTTCTTTGTTAACTGACACACTTGCTTGCTTCTATATATATATATATATATATATATATATATATATATATATATATATATATATATATATATGAGTATCAGGGTTCTGTTTAAATTGCTGAAGAAATAAGTCAAGTGTGGCCGTCCTGGTCCCGTCAGGTTCATGAAGGTATCCATATCCTGCACAGCTATAATTCGCATTTTTCACAAGGTTATTCTCTTAAATAGATGATGTTATCCTCGTTATTAATTTGATCATGTCAATCAGAATAAGATTATCCATTTACTGTCATGAAAAGTTCATTATACATGCATATTTAATTACTGGTCAATAAAAAAGCTATTACACCATTAGTCAGGGGGCTTTGGCTCAAAATATAACTTTTGTGGACGCTTTGATGTACAACCTGGCAACATACTTCATTGTAAAGAGAAAATTCTTGCAAATTAGAAAAGTTATGTTTCCACGTTGGCGGATAATTAGTATTGGAGTTACGTGAGATTATATAAGGTGATATCAGACCCCGACTTCCAGCCAAAAATTACCAGAATTCAAACTCTAATAATGGGCCCTTGATAAAAGGCTGGGTCAGTTTACTGAAAATTTCAATCCTTTTATTTGCTTCAATTTGGATGTTATCCAGCGATGTTTTGTGTTTAATTTTGAAGAATATAAGTGCACATTGTGACTTCCTTATGTATATAAAATTATAAGAAGGAACACTGTAAAGAAAGGAAAAACACTCTCTTCTACACAATTTTTGAAATGTCAGTTTCTGCTTGGTTTCAATTTTTAAAAAATGTTTCACATGCCTCTGAAAGCAAAGCAAATATGCAATATTATATATATATATATATATATATATATATATGTGTGTGTGTGTGTGTGTGTGCGTGAATGCACACATGTCAAAATTCAAGTTATTTAAAGTAAAATTACAGTGCAGATGCAATAACATTTCAACGTTCATAAGGAACAGTCATCTTTATTTTGGCCACTTTGAAAAAGTTTCGCCATTAAGATACTAAAAAGTATTGGTAGTGAGCCAGACAATGTCAGTCCCTTTGACTTGTGATAGAAGAAAGTGGTTGAAGAAATCACAAAGGGTCTGTCTCGAGGAGATGTGTATTCGTTGACAACAATATGGGAACAATACACTGATCTGCTTAAAAGTCACTTTGACACAGTTGTAGGGGTGCTTGAAAGGCGCCATTTTAGGGGGAAAGTTAAGAGGCTCTTAGGGAAAAATGCAAACTTTGTACGACCCCTAAATTGAAAGGAGTCTCTTCTAGTTTTCCCAGCTGTATCAACTGGAGTTGCAATTCAGAGCCTGAAAGATGCTTGTGATGATATTTCTGATAAAAATGAGGGCACTGCTGCCTCCTCAGGGAAAACCTCACAAGAGTGCACAAATTTTGATCTTGAGTTACTTAGTTGGTTGTACCATGTCTCCATACAGGTAAGAGCAGACATTCAAGCATCATCTAGGCACAGGGTTATTGGAAACATCAACAAAGACAGTGTACAGAAAGTGGTTCCTGAGAGTTTGTACCTGCTTCTCCATTTGCTCTGTTATGGTATTGAAAAAACAGAATACAGTGATTCAGATGGTATAGATATCAAACTGCTTAGTATTGCTCAGGATATTGTATTTTTGGCATCTGGAGGCAAGAAACAGACACCAAAATACCTGGGACTTGGCCTCACTATTCATCAGGCCACAAGGTCTAAAGAGTTAGTGCAGCTTTTGCATGCACCAGGGCACTGTGTTAGCTATGAGTCTGTGATTCGTGCTGATACAGCACTTGCAAATTCAGTTCTGACACAATACAAGGAACAAGGAAACACACTGATTCCTCATAATTTCATTCATGCTCAATATTCTGGTCATATTAGGTATGCAAATGATAGCATTGACATCATTGAGGAAACCCTTGATGGGAGAGGCACTTTTCATGCATCACAAACAGTTGCCTTCAGGAAAAGCGTTTCCATAGATGTGACACCAGAGCTAAATGTTGATCCTGGATCAGCAAAAGCTGTGTCTATCCCTGATGATTTTCAAGCCATTATGCCATCTCCTATTGGTGCAAATAAAGCTGAACGCTCATTCCCAGAACCTGTACAAAATATCTGGTACAGACCTGATGCTGCAGTCACATGTGAGGCAAAAGCTAAAGACCAGGCTTGGATTTTAGCAAGGCTTCAGGGACCTGATGATGAGCATGTTCCTGCCTGGACAGGTTGTAATCAACAGTTGTCCAATGTCAATCCTGCTTTAACAGAAATTGGTTCAATGCCAATCATAAATGCTCCTGCACATGACTTTGATACTCTCTAGACTGTCATTCAGAGGTGTCAGAAAATGACTGCTGCTTTGAATCAGATTTTCACAGTTATCACTTTTGACGAGCAGCTGTACTGCAATGCAAAATGTTGCAGTGGTTTAAGGCAGAAGAATGTAGAAACTTGGTTGTCATGATGGGAGGCTTCCATATTCAAATTAATTTCTCTAATGTGATTGGCAAATACATGGCTGATTCTGGTTTAAGAGACATTTGGGTAGAAAGTGGAGTATATGGAGAAAATACAGCTGACAGTATTCGTCAGGGCAACCTGTGGAACAGGGTTGTGCGTGCACACAAACTCACATATGAGGCCCTGTGGCAGATCTTGTGACCAGCTTTTGTAGAGTGGTTAGGTGACAGACAGACAGCAGCAACTTGCAACATCAGTCAGAGAGCTGCACAAAGCTTTGTCAATAAAGATAGAAATGATGCAGTAATGGCACTGCATGAGATGTTGCCCAAATTACAACAGCTGGATAGTCTGTTGGATGAGTTTGACGAGTTCCACAAAGATAATGCCAGTTTCACTTTCTGGAGGGAGTACATGAATCTAGTGTCAATTCTGCTTCGCTTTACAAGAGCATTGCGGGATGGCAACTGGTCACTGTACCTGTCCTCATTTGATGAAGTTCTACCTTTGATGGCAGCATATGGCCATTACAATTGTCTCTGCTGGGGCTCAGTCCTTCTAGCTGATATAAAGCAACTACAATATGTAGCACCTGATGTGTGTGGTGTGAAGGCTTTCAGTCTGGTGACTTTGAGGTCAAAGAATCCAAGAGGACTTTCAACCAAGTTTCAGACGACCAAGGACTTGAGCGTTTCAACAAAATGAGCAAAACATCTGGAGGTTTGATTGGCATTACACATTCAGACACAGCACGTAATCGCTGGAGTCTTACATATGTAGAACGAACTCGTTTAGCTATGGATACCAGAGATATGCTTGGCCTCAGTGAAGATGAGGAAGAGATTGGCTTGCACAAAGATTGTAGCATGCAAGGAGAGGTCGAGACTCTAATAATGTCATAAAACTAGTCTCCCAGTTCCAAGCATTTCATGTCTTCCACCGGCAATCCCCAGAATTAGTGTCTCTCACAACTGGTGATATAGCAGAAGAATGTATTGTTCATGACTTAAAAACAGCAAAAATGCGTGGCAAGAACATTGTAGATCAATTTGTAACAGACCAACTGATAGAAAAATCCATCAGCTTGCATGCAACCATACCTAGTCAAAACTTAGAAACCATGGCATCCATGTTCTCTGTTGAAGTTACAACTGACAAACAAAAGCAAAAATATGCAGTCATCCAGGCAGATCGTGATCTATTCCGATGCATTATTGTCAGTACGGAGTCTGGAAGAGAAATCAATGTAGACAATCTGTTGGCACAAGAACTTCATAAAGTTCCTCTCTCTTTGGCAACAACAGATGGCAACCTTAGGCCAGCCAATAAAGCCCAATTGTTGTCTATTTTAGAGGCAGGAATTGATGTATCACTAGAAGACCAACCCCAATATCAAACACAAACATGCATTATCATAGATGGAATGACTATTGTCCAGGCAATGGGTAAGCCTGTTGATGCACTGTCATTTGGAGACCTGGCTGATTGCTTTGCAATGAACATCATATCAAATGTTTGTAAGCCATGTACTAGGGTGGTTGTTGTATTTGATTTCTACCATGAACACTCAATCAAAGGTGCAACTAGAAAAAGGCGCACTGGAAAATCTAAAGGAATTAGGAAGGAGATCAGTGATAGTAAAGTTGCCTCAGCAGTGGAACGCATTCATTAGCTTGAATGAAAATAAAGCATGTCTGGCTGAATTTCTAACGACTGAATTATTAAACATTGCTCCTGGAGGTGGTAAGGAGTTGGTAGTCAGTGGGGGCAAGAATGGGTCTGCCCTTTCATCTGCCAGGCCAAGTGTTGAGCATTTGTGTTCAGAGCAAGAAGAGGCTGTTACCCGTAAGCTACTCAATCCCTCTGATACCAAGTCTCTTGGTTTGAGAGAGTCCTTATCTCAAGTAGTGACACAGGAGTGCTTGTGCTCCTGGTTGCTTTCTGTCCTCAGCTGAGCAATGAACTATGGGTGAAATTTGGTACAGCAAAATTTCGTCGGTATATTGCTGTATATAATGTTGAATGTAGAGATGAAATCAGGGACAGCATATTAGGATTTCATGCAATCACTGGGTGTGATGCTGTCAGTCAGTTTGCAGGTATATCAAAAAGGTTGACTGGAAGGTGTTCATTGAAGCACCATGGTTGCTTTGTCATCTAGGGGTGGCACACCAGTTAGGGAAACAGACTCTGTTGCAAGCAGAGGATTTGTATGCAAGCTATATGAACCAACAAATGGTACTAAGTCAATCCAGTCTCTGCATCACAGTCAGTTCCGTAACAGCAAACGTAGGCTAGAAAACTTACCCCAAATAGAAGATGCACTTCACTTGCACATAAAAAGTGCTCATTACCAGGCACTGATTTGAAAAAATGCAATGGTTGCAAACCCCAAATTGACAAGTCCTCTGACCTCTGGGTAGCACATGGTAGACAACACGTTGCTTCCCCTTCTTATGCCAAAGGAAGGGCTCTCTGCTGAATGTGTAGCTGTAACTACTTGTGGATGCACACAGACTTGTAGTAGATGCCAAACAGCTCAATGCATGTGCAACCAAAGCAAGCTAAGGTGCACTGGAGCCTGCAGGTGTCGAGACTGGTGTCTCCACCCCACAAATGTGGATCCAGACAGTGATTACTTTGCCAAAACATTGAACAGTTTGATTTGTCATCTGTGTCTGCATATTGCAACTGTAGTGTGTACCTTAATATTCTTTTTCGCGTCCACAGCATATATATCCTTTCTTAATCCTGTAATGTGTTGAAAGGAGTGCTGCGTTGGTGCATCCAGGTGCATTTTGGAGACCAACACTCCAATTTTAAACAAGTTTTAGCATATTCTTACTATATGTCCTACATCTCCAGTTCACTCAAATAATCGTTACCCCTATTGTAATCAAGCTGTGTATTTTTTTTTTTTTGGAGGGGGGGGGTAGATTCGACGTCAACGCTGTTAAATTGGAACATTATTGGTTTATTGATAACACAATGGTATGAGACCCATGGATGTACTGTTTGCCGTACAACAATGAATAAAATGGACGTCTCTCCAATAAGAAATTTTTGAATTCATATGTTCAACTTTGTATGTTATGGTTCCATGGCGATTCCAGCGTCACAGCCCATTGGTGTCAACTTCACCTCACTTTTTATGTGGTCAAAACGACATTTTATCTGGTTCGGGCTGCATTTTATGTGGTTATAATAACATTTTATGTGGTAAGGACGACTTTTTATCTGGTCATAACGCCATTTTATCTGGTTCAGACGACTTGTTATCTAGTCATAACATTTAATGTAGTTCGGACCACTTTTTATGTGGGCATAACATTTTATATGGTTCGAACGACATTTTATCTGGTCATAACGACATTTGATCTGGTTCGGACGACTTTTTTTTTGGTAGTAACGACATTTTATCTGGTTCGGACGACATTTTATGTGCTCATAATGATATTTTATGTGGTGCGGACGACATTTATCTGGTTTTACGACTTTTTATGTGGACGTAACGACATTTTACATAGTTCGGACGACTTTTTTGTGGTCATAACGACATTTTATGTGGTCACAACGGCATTTTATGTGGTAATAACGCTATTTTATCTGGTTCAGAAGACTTTATATCTGGTCATAACGACATTTTACCTGGTTTGGACGACATTTTATCTGGTCATAACGACGTTTTATGTGGTCAGAATGACTTTTTATCTGGTCATGACGACATTTTATCTGGTTCAGACGACATATTATTTGGGTCGGACGACATTTTATATGGTCATAACGACATTTTATGTGGTCAAAACGACAATTAATGTGGACATTACAACATTTTACCTTGCTTCGGACGCCTTTTTATCTGGTCATAACGACATTTGATCTGGTTCGGACGACTTTAATTTGGTCATAACGACATTTTATCTGGTTCGGACGACATTTTATGTGCTCATAATGATATTTTATGTGGTGCGGACGACATTTATCTGGTTTTACGACTTTTTATGTGGACGTAACGGCATTTTACCTAGTTCGGACGACTTTTTTGTGGTCATAACGACATTTTATATGGTCATAACGGCATTTTATGTGGTAATAACGATATTTTATCTGGTTCAGAAGACTTTTTATCTGCACATAACAACATTTTACCTGGTTTCGGACGGCTTTTTGTCTGGTCATAACGACATTTAATCTGGTTTCGGACGACTTTTTATTTGGTCATAACTACATTTCATCTGGTTTGGATGACATTTTATGTGGTCATTATGATATTTTATGTGGTCTGGACGACATTTATCTGGTTTTACGACTTTTTATGTGGACGTAACGACATTTTACCTAGTTTGGTCATAACGACATTTTATGTGGTCATAACGGCATTTTATGTGGTAATAACGGTATTTTATCTGGTTCAGAAGACTTTATATCTGGTCATAACGACATTTTACCTGGTTTGGACGACATTTTATCTGGTCATGATGACATTTCATCTGGTTCAGATGACATATTATGTGGTCATAACGACATTTAATGTGGACATAACAACATTTTAACTGGTTCGGACGACTTTTTATGTGGACATTACCACATTTTATCTTGTTCGGACGACATTTTATGTGGTAATAACGGCATTTAACTGGTTCGGACGACATTTTAGAAGGTCATAACGGCATTTTATGTGGTCATTACGACTTTTTTTTCTGGTCATAACGACATACTATCTGATTTGGACGACATTTTTCTGGGCATAGCGGCATTTTAAGTGGTCATAACGACATTTTATCTAGTTAGGAGGACATTTCATGTGGTCATAACGACATTGTATGTGGTAATAAGGACATTTTATCTGGTCATAACGACATATTATCTGGTTAGAACGACCTATAATGTGGTCATAGCGACATTTTATCTAGTTCCGACGACTTTTTTAGTCGTCAAAACGACATTTTATGTGGTTCGGAGGACTTTTTACGTGGTCATAACGACATTTTATGTGGTCTTAACGACATTTTATGTGGTACAGACGACTTTTTATCTTTTTACAGTTTTGTTAGATTAAAGCTGATGCATGTTACGAATCAAAGATAAAACATGGTTATATGTACACAAAACATAAAATATTGATAGAATGTAATATTAGTGTACTGACCAATGCAGTAAGATACATAATGAACATCTTGCTGTATATTATGCAAGGTGGTTCCACGCAGACATAAATGGCTGAACATGGAGTTCGGGTGAGGTTAGTGTACACTGTTTTTGTTTTCGATACCATTCCCAGGCTATTCAAAGCAAACTTTACGAAAGATTTTAGCTTCTACCCTTAATTCTCCCACAGGTAACATGTGGCTTGAATTTAACTGAATTTCAACAAATTGTTTCGCATGAAATGACGAGGAAGCATAGGATAACATACAAAAGGATATGTACTTTCCACAGCAGCAACCGTGGTACACCAGTATGCTGGGTATTTAACCGCAAACAAGTGCCTCCGGCTGTGCCCAGGTAACAAATTCAACTGACATCAAGAGAGATAATGTATAAAAGGGGAAAAAACATACATTTTCAATATGTTTCAACAAATGCCCAAGTTACCCAAGGCCTAACAATAATAAATGTGTGGTTCCGGTAACCCGACAGACCCTACTAAAAATGACCAAGCCTAAAATTTATGGAACAAAAACAAAACAAAACAAGAGAAAAAAGTTCCTTAAAGCCGTCCTGTCCTGATAAATACTGGTCGACGCAGGCCAGTTCTACAAACTCAGTCAGAGACCCAAGTGGCCCAAAAATGTCCGTAATCTTTTCCAGTGGCCCAAATGTGACCTGCACGGCCCAAAGGGCCGAAGGCATGTTGGGGGGGGGGGGGGGGGGGGGCTGGGGGCATTACTGACCCCCCCGAAAATTTTTGAATTTGAGCATGCAAAATGGTTTATCTGGGGAGTTTCGAGTATTTTGCCTTCACATGGTTGACGAAATCGCAGCATTTTAGGCATTATTGTATCCATTTGGCTATTTTCCCTCAGATTGTACAAAAATCTGATGAAAATTAGTAGAAATTGAATTCAAAAAATATAACCATGTTATCTATTTTCATGGTGAACCACAACATGAAAATAGCAGAAATGAATTTTATCTGCCCGCTCGTTTGTGTCTGAAGCAGTTACCATCGTTAGTTAGAGATCCAAATGCAACATGGCACGCTCGAGCGGCATTTTGAACATTGCAAATGTATTGATTGCGGGACAGTTTCACAAAAGGACACTTGATTTGGATATCAAAGTGGATCGCGTCCACAGCATATATATCCTTATTGATGATCTAAAATAATTGCAAAATGTTTATTTTTGGTTTCATATATTTTAACCCCCTTTCCTACCCCCACTCGGCAAGATCGTCTCAACGCTCATTCACAAACCATTGGCATTGGGTGCAGAACTCACCATTTTCACAATGGCAGCCATGTCGACTGGATATTTTGAAGAGGTAGCGTCCAGAATATTTGTGTGATTAGTGTTAAGGGAAGGTCAATTTTTCGAATGAATGTAATGTAATATAGTGGGAATTTTTCCAGAGTGAGCATAACCTGAAAGTGTAAATACAACGACAAACAGTGACCAGTTGTAGGCCCCATGGATAGTATCTGGTTCAGACGCACAAGTCGCCCTGAGGCAATAAAATAAGGGTCTGCAATTGGCTGAGTGCCAGGCACCCCACTGCGTCAACGACAAAGCTCAATGGATAAGGTTGCCCCTATAGTGGAAGTACTGGCGAGTTTTTGTATAAGTGGTAACAAACAGGAAAAGGGAGGTAGTTATAGCTCGAAACTGGTGGATTGTTGCCTGCAAAGCAGACCAAGTTTCTTGTTACTACACGCAGCATAGTAGACAAAATGCACAGCTTGGGTCTACTTTGGAGGCAAGGAGGATCGCTCTTTGGCTGTAAACAATCAGTCACTTTTATTGCTTGTAAAAAATAGTACCCATGGAATCAACATCATTCAATATAGTGAACAAATATGAAAGTAAAAGAAATGATACAAACTACATCTACATGTATATGTAAAAACAGTTATTTAGCTATGCAAAAAAACCTAAATGTAACGTTATCTATATGAATTGTGCACCTACCAAAATGACATATTCTTTTCCAGCATGACAGATGCTAGTATTTTGCGTAACATACAAAAGGACACAAACTTGCTTGCAGCTAACGTGTACTCTCATGATATTTTTGCATTAGACCAAATAAAAAAATAATCAAATTTATGCCCATGTTTGACAGATGAATGTGACACCTTGAGCCAACATACACTTGTAAGCCTTTTGAGACATGGCGATCGCCTCATAACTACCTCCCTTTTCCTGTTTGTTACCACTTACATGAAAAATATTTGTGTTATGTTCTCCTCGGATCTTAAATTCACTTAACTCGCTCGTTAAGCTTCACTGATTGTGACCAATGCAAAGCATATCCACGAGACGTATACTTCACTTTCACTTTCTTAAATTCACTTTACTCGTTGAGCTTCACTGATTGTGACAAATGCAAAGCACATCCACGAGACGTATACTTCACTTTCACTTTCTTCTTGAGTTATATAGTGCATGTTGATTTTCCCTCTGAAAGATACATTAAAACATATTTTTGAAGTATGAATAGTTCTTCAGTGAGAATTGAACAGCAACTTCTAAGTTCTCGTACCTCCTTTCCCAGCATTTGAAATAAAGGCGGGACCATAACGTGTCGCTCTTGCTATGGGTACACCTCGGAACCGCCTGCGGTATAAAGTCACGGGAAAGCACGAGGGTGACCCCTGAGAAGTGGGATACGTCACGGTAGGAGAATTTCTTTATCTCTCTATTGACCGAAGACTATTGTCCTGAAAGCTTTCCTTTAATGTTTTCAGCCAAAATGACCTGTGGGAAACGCAACCTGAAAGAAGAAACAAAAATGAAAACTGGAAAAAATGATTTGCTTCAAAAGCAAATCAGTATGTGTGCGTGCAAAACGTGCGTAAATTAAACTCCTATCTAGATTTGTGTCCATAGACTGCACCTGCAGCAAAACATGCCAAAGAATTACCCTTTTAAATGTTCATTTTATGAACATACCTCCACTTGAAATAAAGAACTAATTACACATTGCTCAATGAATTAATGCAAAGTAAGCTCTGAGCAGGCATTCAAAATACAAGTATGTATAAAAACAAAAACTTTAGTATAAACCTAAGAATCGCAGGAGTGACGGACACCTCTACCTCATTTAAATTGTTCAAGTGTCTCGTATTTGCATAAATTGAAATTCTACAAACTTGTGGCTGATTGTATGCGCCTATAGCACAAATCTGTGAATTCAAGTTTTGCACCTGTAAATTTAAGTTGGAATTGTACCTCTATCTTTGACAATTTTGAAGATATTAAAATTAAAAATGGCCTTAATTTTCATAATTCGAACATGTTTACAATTGAAAACCAGAGGCTTCATTTCACTACTAGGGCAGTCACCATACCAACTTTGGTACTTTTCGGAACAATAGTGTCCGAGAAAAACCCAAGACAAAATATACACGGAATTAAATAAATAAATAAATAAATAAATAAATAAATAAATAAATAAATAAATAAATAAATAAATAAATAAATAAATAAATAAATAAATAAATAAATAAATAAATAAATAAATAAATAAATAAATAAATAAATAAATAAATAAATAAATAAATAAATAAATAAATAAATAAATAAATAAATAAATAAATAAATAAATAAATAAATAAATAAATAAATAAATAAATAAATAAATAAATAAATAAATAAATAAATAAATAAATAAATAAATAAATAAATAAATAAATAAATAAATAAATAAATGGATGAGTGTGTGAGTGAATGAATGAATAAAGACAAAGAAAGAAAAAGTAAGAAAGAAAGAAAGAAAAAGAAAGGAAGAAAAAGAAAAACCTATCTGAGGGAAAACAAAATGTTTGTTGGCACACAGACTTCATTGAAATTAAGACCCATGAACACATAGGCCCCCTTTACTGACAAGAAGTATGTAAGATATATTCAGTATTTATGGTTTAGAATGTAAATTGGGGATTTCGAGACAACCCAAATGTGTGACTGGCATTTGGATTGTCTTTGCTGCAACTGTGGCCAAGAAAAGTGCAACCCTTTCACTCAATATATGCCGTCAAACCTATTGACCCTGTGTGAATATTTTTTTTTCATTCTTCATACTCATGAGTTCCACAGGCGGGGAGAGGGGAAGAGGGTTGGGTTCCGGCGCGCTCCCTCTCTTTTATCCCCAAACCTGCATTTTCAAGTATGAAACGTCTGTCTGATGCGTGGGCTTTGTCAGGGGCCATATAAGTTAAGCGCGGTCAGTCTCACTTGCCGAAATGTCCGGCGCTGCTGCGTGCAATTTGTTGACCTATCCAGCAAGTGCTACAGCGATATTAGAGTATTTGCAACTTCAGATGCACGAAGCACAACTCTTTGTTTGTTTAATGCAAGTTCAATTTGATACTAAATTTGCTGAGATATTTAAGATGGTATCCAATGTCATTTCTTTATTGTAATTTTTGTTATATTGTCATATTACTGGTAACGTTTAATGGATGATGCTGATGCATCAATGTGAGTGTATATTTGTATATAATTGACTTCAATAACAGAAATAAAAAAAAGATGGTATCCACAAACGATCATCAGCCAGCTCTTTGAGCATCCATTGGTCGTAACACTCCGTCCATAAATACTCATAGCAGCTCTGTAACTGGCCATTGGACCCCCTTCCACATACAACTAAAAGGCAACAGTCTGAGATTTTATGCGGCTCTGAATTATTGAATAATCTTCCAATTTCAATAAAAAATACTGAGTCCGTCCAGGTGTGTAAGCAATTTGTCATTTACTCTTTATTTAACTGTCAAAAATCATGATATCATTACACATATCTAGAGTGAATTGTTGTCACATATACGTTTTATTGCTGTCATTGATGGGTTGAAATTTATAAATATTGGTTATATTTTGCTGTGCTATTTGATAGACACTTCATTGGCTATGCTCTGCTGTAGGCAGTGTTGTCAGCCTCATAGTTATAATGAAGTAAGGGTGTTTACACTATTCGAGATATATATATATATATATATATATATATATATATATATATATATATATATATATATATTCCTCTTTGTTTTGCTGTAAACTCAGCTGACTGACAAGTCACGAGAATTCAAAAAGTGAAAGGCCTACCTTGTCTCTTTTCATCTTTGGCACAAGTGATAAAGTTTGGCTTTTAGGTTGTTAGGCCTACATGTTTTGGAAAAACCTAAAGTCTGTAGTTAATGAAGAATATTTCATGTGTTGAGTGGACCAGTTTAAAACAACTGGTTGTCCTGTGTGAGTAACTGCCTGTCTCAAGTCAGGAGTAAAATTTGCCTTTAATTACATTGGTATCGGAAGATGAATTTTGATGTTTTGGTAACTCTTGAGACTCTTTGCTGTCATTGTCGAGTTGAAATTTTTGAATGTGGGTAACGTTTTTCTTAATTATTTGGTATGAACTATGCGAACCACCAGTTTCAAGGTTGGGTTCCCTTTTTTTCTTTTTGCTGTGAAATGGCATGTGTTCATATTGCATATCCCATCACATCGTTGTAATATATGTAAAAAACAGTCACTCCAGCATCATCATACTTCCCATTTTTGAACTTTTCATTCTGTATAGCTTTCCAAGCTTGACAACATTTAGCTTTATGGATCATGAAGGACCATCATGGATTATTTCAGCAGAATTTGGCTGGTGTTGAAGATTCTTTCAAGAAAAGCCATGAGAATATTTAATTAATCAACCCTACCATGCTTAAATTTTGATTTCTTCATGGAACAAAAAGCAAGTAAGTCACATTTTCCATTTCTCCAAAACCGTCATCCAGATACACTTCAGACTTGGTAGCAATGTACCTTGGGCGATTCCCTATTAAGTTGGAACAAACGGTCGTGCTTCAGTGGTTTTTGGATTTTTTTTTTTACACTGAAAAACTTGGCAAAATCCTAAAAAAATCCAAAACCATTTTGCCAATTGCTTTGAAAGGGATACTTCTCGGGACTCCTGGATCGTAACTTGTTTGACAGTTGGCGCTGGAATTTTTTTTTATTTTTATGATTGTTAGCGTGTTAAAGCTGTTTTCGACTTCTGCAAAGAGTTACTGAGATTGCTCTGAAATTTGGTAGAAGTGTAACTTGTGGGAAGTTAAAGCTAAATTGTTCACCAGGTGAGAATAATCCGGATCCCTGATATTTTTAAAGAATCTTTCAATTTGGGTACTTGTCTGTTGATGCATGCATTCCTCATTGTTACCATGTGAGTCTATGGTGATAAGGTATTACCATTATAACTCACATTTTGGACTTCTCCAAAACTTTCAGCAGATTCATTTTAACTAATCAAAATGTACCTCGGGTAGGTCTATATCAAGTATGTTTAAGTTTAATGATTTCTAGATTTTTTTGCATTATTTTGGTTCATTTTTGGTAGAATCTGTGACAAAGTTCTTCTCCAAAGCTAAAGCCACATGACTACTTCAGTCTCTGTATCCAAGGTCACCTAAGCACAGGACTTGTTTTGTTCATATTTTGGCAAAAATATTCCTCTCCGAAACCGTTTGGCCAATTCTTTCAAAATTGTGTAGGGACACTTCTGAGGACAGCCAGATCTTAATTTGTTCAACAGGTGGCGCTGCGATTTTGTTTTTTTGTACGAATGTTTGTGTGTTTTGGATGTTTTCGACTTGTCCAAAAACCTCACCCAGAGATGCTCTGAAACTCAGGGGAAATATAGCTTGTGGGAGGTTTAAACAAAGCTGTTTACAAGGTGGTGATACATTTGATCCCTGATTGTTTTTTCAGTGTGTTTGCCGAATGCATGCATTCTTGCTGATTACTATATAAGCCAACGGGGATTGCAATGGAATGTCTGACTTCTCTTAAACTGTCAAATTCACTTCTTGGTGAGGATGTACCTTGGGTAGGACTCTACTAAGTTTGTTCAAATAGTCATGCTGCAGTGCTTTTTGGCTTTTAAAACAAGATTTTGTGGGGTGTGTTTTCGGAAAAATCTTTAAACTTTCTCCAATACTGCCTAGCTAATTGCTTTGACATTACATAGGGGCGCTTCTGGGAGCCCATTAACCTTAATTTGTTCAACAGGTAGCGCCGCGTTTTTTAAAAAGTTTTTTTTGTTTGTTTTCACTATTTAGGTTTTTTCTCCAAAATATTACTCAGATTGTTCAGAAACTTGACAGTAATTAAACTTCTGGGGGGGGGGGGGGGGGGTTAAATAAAGGTGTTCACCAGGTGGTGATACTCTGGATTTTAAACAAAATTTTCAATTTCGGTACCTGTCGGTAAATCATGCATTCCTATTACCGTGCAAGTCAATGGGGATTCTAATGGAAATTCAGGGTTAATGCCTGTGAGGTTGGGCTGTGAAAACTTTACTTATGTTCATCAATTGCTGGTCATAAATTGCTTTTGTGTTGCAAGCTATAGTATGTGTGTGCAGGCTATAGTATGTGTGTGCAAGTTTTGAACTTACTAGTTCTTGGTGTCAAGGAACTTCCCCAGCCTACAGCAAGAGACTTTGTCACTTCATGGGGAATAATGATGTGATAAGTTAAAATATATTCCAGATTCGGGTATTGAAAAAAATAGGATCAATCTATGAGCAGATTTGGGTTTGTACACATTCGCAAGTTGAGATAGAAACGGAAACGAGTCTCATCGGAGATCATATGTTGCTATAGGAAAATTTCAAATATCCATAATTTTCAACATTTTTTTAGCAAAAATATTTTTTCTTCCAGACATTGCATTTAACAGTATTGAAGAAGATAACACTTAGTGTATACCATGAAGTAAAGCTCTTATGTATTGCAATGATATTTCACTTATTTCACATGATGATGATGATGATGATGATGATGATGGTGGTGGTGGTGGTGGTGGTGGTGGTGGTGGTGGTGGTGATGATGATGATGAGGTGACCATG
Source organism: Hermodice carunculata (assembly GCA_964020975.1). Taxonomy (NCBI): domain Eukaryota; kingdom Metazoa; phylum Annelida; class Polychaeta; order Eunicida; family Amphinomidae; genus Hermodice; species Hermodice carunculata. The sequence continues at coordinate 15,005,729 of OZ026629.1, forward strand.
CAGTCAGGTTTTCATTGTCTTACTATCATCCATTTTTTCAGTACAGTTCCATGAGTGCAAGACAATAGTGATTTGTACCTGGTAAATTGACTTAGTTTCACCGTGCTGTCATTTTCACTGATGCCCCACATCACAGGAATTATTGCCGAAAATAATTTTGATTAGCTGTGCATCTCCAGAACAGGAATGTCATCAGTTTGTTGTCAGCTTGTGCCCAGAATATATTAAACATTTATCGACTTAGTTTTACAGTCGTGTCAGATCAGGCTTAAAGTTTCAATGCATAGTATACTGTTTCATAATAGGAATGCGCTAGAAATGCGCTGAATGAAAAATGACATGAACTGCTTAGGTAAACTGTTTTAATACCTTCAGATAAAATGAATAATTAAAAAAAATATTTTGATGCTATTGTTTAAAGAGAAATATGCTGCAATAGAAGGTGTAAGCTTGCATGTCCAGCTTCTTAAAAGTCAAGTAGATTTTATATTTTGACGAAAAGAAATATAGAATAAATTTTACTCAATATTATTTGACAAAATATCACATGATTGCACTTTCAAAATGGACTTTCCACTTCTATCTTCAATCTAGTCGCAAAGCAGGAGCAAAGGCGCCAGACGGCACAAATTTAAACTGCTGCAACCAGTGGTCTTTTAATTTTCAACATCTGATGATCAGGGATCACAACAAATGCTTCAGAGACTGAAATTACTAAAACGATACAAGTACGCGTGGTTGAAAGTCATGAAACTAAGCTTTTCCAATCTTAGGCTTTATAGTTTCCATTTTTCCAGGTTAACAAGGTAGTCTTTGAAAGGGAATCAAACTAGGTCTTCTCTTACCTGTTACTTTTTTTTTCTCTGCAAGATTCAGTATCAGTTACCTTGACCTTGTGGCAGAACATACATTACGTAATCATATTGATGGTATACAAATATGTGTGTCTTTCATAAACTATTTTTTCCCTTTTTGTAAAATACTACTGTTATTACAGATTTGGACTGACATACTTGGTATATAACTGCGTTGCTCTTTTGACCTATGACCTCAATTTTTTCGTTATTTCAATTTAGGATGCAGCTATAATGCTTTAGTGCATAAGGCTATTGTGTATCAAAAAGTATAACTTCATCATTTGGACTACCCAGACTAAATTTCAGGATTTGTAACAGACTTTATCTCCGAAATGTCTTGCAGCTGCAACGTCTCCGTGACACATTTCCGTTCTATCTATAATTCATGACGAAAGACGGTTGTATATTTTTAAAGGACAATCTTAAGAGAATGTTAACGATAAATATGATTCCTCAATCTGCCTTTTCGTTTAATGCTGAGACGACACCGTTCATTGGGGTTACATCTGAGACAAATTTTCATGCAGCTGTCTCATGTTGGTGAATGTGACGATTTTTTTTTGATAAACTCGTCCAGGCAGAACTTAACACTTTGTTCGGCAGCAAGACTTTTAGATGAATAAAATACCCATTGTCCGTTCATCTTAAGCATCAATCAGAACGCACGGGTTGCAGGAGAATGCAAATTAAATACTGCTTTGCGTGGCCTCAAACTCAAAGGCAACAGGTCCACACGGTTGAACCTCATGCTGGAATGGTATTGAGGGCTCGCTTCAAGAAATCTTCGTGATCACCACAAACACGACTTACGTGGCATACATGTATTTTTGAGCCAAATGTGCGGTTTATGGAAACAACTGTGCTAAAGCATATTCTTCTATTTTTACCAAACATAATAATGATAATAATAATAATAATAATAATAATAATAATAATAATAATAATAATAATAATAATTGCTATTATTATTAATAACAATAATAATAATAATAATAATAATAATAATAATAATAATAATAATAATAATAATAATAATAATAATAATAATAATAATTATTATTATTATTATTATTAATATTTCGTAATTTTGTGAAGAAGCTAATCAGTGTTATAATTTCAAGTTTTGTCATAGTTTATTTTATCTGTCATTGTGCCCAGGAGAGCATAAAGCATTCAGGGTTTGTAGGTAAAACTGAAACCTACCTTTCCAACATGAGGCAGGCACATTCTCAGCTGGCATATTTTTTCTTTCTGTTTTGTTTGGCGCGAGAAGTTTTAATTTCAGACAAAATGAGACACATCGATGTCAATGTGGAAAATCCATTGAGCACTCTAGGACCAGAACTAACTGCAAAACTGTTTCCAGGGTGTATATCCCCATGATAGCACTCCTCAGATTGTCATTTAAAAGTCATATCACCACCTGCCGTCTACTTGCAATTGGAAGTGACAAATCCATTTCAAATACAGAATCCATCACGCCAAGGAGTGTCATCACAGCATTCGATCATCCCCTAGAAAATATAGAGGCAAAAAATGCATCATGAAATAACAGGGGACAAAGAAAGCTCTTATCCTATAAATTAGGAACAAGAGGTGTATGGTCAAAAGCGATATAGCTACCGTGGGTCCATGTGTACATACAAACTGTTAATTTCCTTTCCTTTTGAGGTTTTGAAGCATATTGGTTTATTGCATATTACCCAAATTTTGTATAAGATTGTTTTATAATGGAAGAAAAAAATCATTATAACAGGACAGATAGATTTTCCGCATTTCTTCATTTGTTTTTCCTTTTCAAGTAGAGCATAAAGAAAATGAGCCTTTGGAGATGACGGGGTTTCGCCGCACTGACGTCACAACAAGGCATGCTGCCTTTAATGCGGTATAATTAAAACAAAATTAAACTTACCCGATTGCGTGTTTTATACTTTCGATTCTGTCCAGCTGTGGTTTACTGTCGTGATCTCTTGGATCTGCGTGTGCAATACCAAAGTAATTCACTATAAAGAAATTGAGTCAAATAGTAACCCAACTATAGTAAATATGTTGGGGCCTTCAGAAAATACATGTGGATAATCAAAAATGTATCAATGTAGTGACTGACCTGGCACTTGGCGGATCATAGGGGCTGAGAACCAATTTTTACGTGTACTATAACACAGGCTCCATAAAAATACGATTCATCCAGCAAAGTATTTACTGATCAGTAAAGAAGTATAAAACGTGTGTACCCCTTTCACACAAGATTCGCACACAAGGAAGTAGATGTGATGTTGGCCAAATTTCTTAACACAGGAAATCAAGCTGAAAGTGTACACCATAAATTGATAACTGAATGACTTGCACCAAAGTCATTTAATAATATTTAACAGTTCTAACCAGTGGAAAGTATTTGTGCTAAATTTCAGCGAGTTCTGTCAATTCATCAATGAGGTGCTAACGAAGAACCGGACACACGGACAGATAAACTAAAAACACACTGCCTCCTAATAGATTAAAAATACACCAATTTTATATACCAATAATAGCATTTCAAAATGCAAAGAAAGTTCTGGCCAATTGACAGGGATGGATGGCTTTTCCAAATATTTTCATTGGGTGTTCTCTGATGTATAAATGATTGACAAAATTGTCTGGCAATAAAGAGCCTACTGACGTCACATCATGGCGCAGTACCTTTGATGTCGTGTAATTAAAACAAGCCAAAACATACCCGTTTGCCCTTATTTTTTCATTCGTTACTTTCAGCTGCCTGTTCCGCCAAGATGAACTTTCATCATCACCTGACATCAGCTTCCGCAATAGAAAAGTAATATAATATAATGTGGTTGAGTCAAACAGCCAGCCAACGACATTAAATATATCAGACATTATACATTTACATGCGTTGATAATCTAATTTCTCACATAACTAGGGGGTGTTCCTATGCAATTACCGTTTCTATCCACAACGACGTTGTGGATAACTTTACCCATTGTTGCAAGACATTTCTGATTGGTCTTTTTACAAAGTGGTGAGGACTACTTTCTGTGCCGATCAGCTGTTTTCAGTCAGCCTCATGAACATCGATGGTCCTGAAGAGATGACGATCTGTTATCCATAAAATATGAAATACTCTTTATCATTGTTATTGCAAATAAATTGATCTAATGGCAAGCCTCGGGAAAACCACAAAATCCAACAGCTCGTGCCCCAAACGTAATCCACCTTGGCTTGACAATGCCAGATTCTCTATATCTCCTGTGCTCTCTTCGGCAATAACCAGATATAGCAAACTGTTCTCAGGGTTTTACACCCGTGAAAGCTCTCAGATGAATTGCCATAAAAAATGACTGCATATGTAGTGGTGTGGTCTTTAAGCCAGGATGGGAAAAATACGAGACTAAATGTTAACTACCGTTGAAATATGGTGACAAATAAGTTCAATCAATTCATCGTTCATCTAAGCAGAGTATTTTCTTAAATGAATTCTGTCTTTTGTATGAGACACACCCACACACATAAACAAAATAATAATATTCCTGGAATTCACGTTTAAATAATGATAATGAATAATCCACTCTTAATACATACTGGCGTCACTATAAGACGTGTGTCTTTGATGTGGTTTAATTAAAATAAAACATACCCGGTAGCATTTCTTCACATTCATTACTTTTAGCTGCCTGTTCCGCCATGGTTAAATTTCGTCATACCCTGGAATCTGTGTTTACAATACCAAAGTAATATACTTTAATGCAATTCAGTCAAACACTAACGCAAGTACAGTATATATTAGCATTAAAGGGGCAGTGGGAGTATAAAAGGCTGATGGAACAGCATGATTCCCATATGTCATTAGCTATAGATCAGTTAAGAGCTCTGGCCCCTTTTGGATGAATATCAGAAATATCTAAATCCTTGAGGGAAATAACCTCAATTTTTCTTGATAACATTCTATTTGAAGGTATGTAGAATGACCTGTCTGAAGGGCAAGTCACAATCATAAGAGGTTTTTGAAATATGACAGATTGAAAATTCTGCAACTGTTGAAATTTTGAAAGTTCTAGGCTGTTACAACAGCCATTTCCCTCCAGCAGGAGTATGGGCTAGATAAGCACGCATGTTTGTGGTTGGAGCTAATAGGTTTAGGTTTACATCAGTGGGACACAGTGTGCTGGCTGCAGAGCAACAGTAGATAATTGATCACAACTGGACATATCATAGTTACGCTAAGATGATGTTTGGCATTCTTTTGTATGTGGACAAAAAAAAAACAATAATAATTGTCTCAGGGTTTTGATGTTCACTGATGCCAATAGAACTAAAAAGTGTATTTACAGTACTTTCATAACTTCATTGTTATCATGCAGTGTGTGCTGTTCAAAAAATCTGCATTTTGGCATACTAGTATATACATGTATTAGCAATGGACAGAGTTCCCTTTCTGTCTCTCATGTACATGAGAGAATGCAAAGCCTACTGAAAACAAGTTGAGGTTAAATATTCAATAAATGAACAAAATAAAAAGGACGAAAACCATTCACATTAGTATTAAAACTGTGTTCATCATATCATATATATACACACAATACACGTAGTGTACATGCTATACTGTCACATATAAGACACATTTTTTCTCTCTTTTTTTTTTTTTTTGTAGTCCTGGCTGACAAAATCTACTCAAGTGCATAGTGTAAAAAGAATTTTCACACGAAATTTTGTCAGTGTTTCATTCCCATATAGGTCACATTTTGCCGGATTAGGTAGCCAGCATCTGACAAGGTCTGACAAATTTCAGCACAGAGTCTGATATGCATATAGTCTATGTGTTACTGTCACATATTAGACACAGATACACATGTATTTGCCGATTGAACAATATATGTTTTCATTATGTGGCTTGTGTCAACTGTACTGCCCATCCCTGGGTCTGGTCTGTATGGTACAAACCCACCTACTGTGAGTAAACCGCCAGTCTGATAAGGAGTTAATTGATTCCATCTTGATATGGTGTGCAGGGAGACTTGTTAGCTGCTAACAACTTTTGCCCCTTTAAAAATATATACGGACTGTCTGAAGCACACCAATCCGACAAAGAGACCTAATATTGCACTTGCTGTAGCTTTCAAAGAGATGACGACTTATCCCACCAAGTATTCTTAAGAGGCACAAAGAAGCTCCCATCAAAACAACAATTAGAATGTGTGGTAAAAACAAGGACCGTGTGGGTCTATGTCTACATATAATCTGTTACCATTTTCTTATTTAAACTATTTGAAGGTTACAGATAATTCAAAACTAATCTTTCTATAAAAACGTTCCCTAATTCAAAGGAAAACCTGGCCAGTATTATCGTTGATGCCATCTGGAGATAAGAAGATCACTGACGTCACAACGTGACGTGGTATAAACAAAACAAAACAAAGAAAAAAACAAAGAAAAAAACAAAACAAAACAAAACAAAACAAACAAACAAACAAACAAAACAAAAACAAAACACACACACACACACACACAAAACCCGGCTGCATTTTTTTTTCAAATTCGTTTCCGGTTGCAGTTTTTTTTTTCAAGTCGTCTCTTTTAGCTGCCCCTTCTGCCATGATTAACTTTCATCGTCCGCTGGAATTTGCGTCTGCAATACCAAGGTAATAATATATAGTTTAATGTAACTTAGCTAAACAATGAGCCAACGACAGCAAATATTTCAGACATTCAAAAATGTATGCTGATAATCGTATCCCTTAAGCACGCTACGACCTTAACCAAAAGGAAGAAAAACTGTTCAAAGGATGTATATGGTCTTCTGATTGTCATATTAAAACTCATGTCAGCACCTGTCCGTCTTGTGGTCTTTTGGCGCGCATGGGGGAAATGTGAGGCTAATAAATAAGCCTTACTGACCACACTGTGGGAATATCTACAAACTTGATAGGAATCACCACTTTGAACGAACGTAATTACAATTGAAATGTGATTGACTATATTCTGGTCACATAAAAATTCAGTATACTTTTACTTTATTTTCTTGAATGAATTCTTTCTTTTGTATAGAGTTTACTCTGATTGTCACTTAAAAAAGAAATAAATCGATAGAGCTGGTGCAGATATAAAGTAACATGCTAATTCATCATTTGCCACATTCATATTTATTCTTTTTTATGTGGGTTGTCTTTGCTGAATATTTTTAGCTTAGACAAGTAGCCGCTACTCAGAGAGACATGTACGGGTAGAAGGCTCCGAAACATGTTGAGTAGTTACCCGCTGAAGACCCTTTAATTTATTTGGGCTGATACAGCCTGTGTCAAAATTTTACATAGGAACGTGTGTAATATGGACAATAGTAATTCCATATGTATAAAGGTTAGACAGGGAGAGGTTAGCTTATGGAGAGTGAAGAGTTCGGACTGCGGAATAGGGTATTGACTACTAGGAGTTGGTTCTGGGCAAAAAGACACAAATACAATCCCTGGAAATTACGTCCAAATAATGATCCAACCAGAAATAATGAATCCATTGAAAATAAACCCAGTTGGACAGAGTAACATCATAGCTGTCGACCTTCACCTTGAGAATAAAAGTATAACGTTTTGAAATAACTGTGCTCAAAGAAAGTTCTCTTTAATGAAACAGAAAAGCGTGGTTAACACATGGCCACTGTGCAGACTGTAAACCTAGCAAGCATTGAAGATTGGCCTAATGTGGGCCTATGTTACATTATATTGGCCCAGCATTGGACCAACTTTATTGCTTGCACCGATCATTTTTCAATTTCGAGATGTTGTACCTAATAGTGTATTGAAATTACTCCAACTTTATTAAAAGTGTTCCAAAATGCAAAGAAAAATCTGGGCCATATCTACGGATTTTCTTAATATTTTATCGGCTTTTCATTGATTCACAGATAATTAAGAAGATCCATACAAAAAAATCATTCGGAAAGTAACAGCAGAGCAGTTTCCCCTCACCCGGAAAATTGAAACTAAAAAAATATTTGAAATAACAGGGAAGAAAGCAAGTCCTGCTCAATGAAACAATTCAAAAGTGCTTATGGTCACCATTAGCAATTAGATTATTAAAAAATAATCGACCTTTATATTAGAGCATTCCAAAATGCAAAGAAACATCTAGCCAGTAGTAGGGGATCAATGAATTGTCTGAATATCTTCATTTGTTTTCCTTTAGTGCATAGATGATTGAAAAACATAATATATCGATAAGAAGGCTACTGACATCACAAGGCGTGGTGCCTCATGTGGTATAATTAAAACCAAAACATACCCAGTCGTATATTTTCATGTTTGTTACTGTCAACTGCCCCGTCTCCCATGATTAACTTGCGTATTTCCCTGGAATCTGCGTCTCCTATACCAAATGCAAGTAATATACCGTAATGGAATTCAGTCAAACAGTAGGTCAACGATAGTAAATTATCAGACATTAAAAAAATATATGCCGACCATCTAAAACACACCAATCCTACAAGAGACCTGATATTGCACTTGCAACATCTTTTATAGAAGTACCAAATCATCTCACTTAATATTTTTTCAAAGTAACATTAACATCGGCATGGGGAAAATGCGAGACTATAAGGTAATACTGACCAAGCTGTGTCAACAGCTACAAACCTGATAAGATGACATTTTTAGCGTGTGCATACAGTAATTATAATTGAAATATGGTTGACTATATTCTGGTACCAAATAAATCCAGTCAATTCATTATTCAGTTTAGCGGCCAATAAGGTCTTAAATTAATTCTGTTGTATCACATATTTTGTTCAAAACAATGTCACAACCAAAACAGCAATAGAGCTGGTGCAGACCTAGAATAATATGTCTGGAACTCACGTCCAGATGATAATAAATAATTTATTTGATATGAAGAATCCATTGGAAACCGAGAATCCATTTGGCAAGAGTAACACCACTGCAGCCATCCTTCACTTAGAAAATATAAAAACACAAAGTGTAGTGAAAACATATGGCCACTGAACAAAAAAGACAAAAAAGCAAACCTGGATTACTTGACAATTAAAATACATATATTATACCAAAAGCCACTTAACAAGTCATTAAAAGCAAACAAGTTAAAACTTCTTATTTCATGCATGAATGTATACACGTCCCAATTATGAGTATACATAACCTCGTAAAGTTGAATATTTCTGGAATAAATATATACAGTCTGACAAATATAAGTCGTGTAAAGTAATAGTTTCAATACACTTTTAGCAACCCACAAATTCAACACCAGTTGTTTATACTATTTCCCCCAACTATTGAATACAACATAATATAAAGAAAATCTTGACAGCTGAATTTTTTAACCTGGCAATCACCTTAAAAGCAAATAAAAGTGTTAAAAGTCCCTTATTTCCAAATGGGCAAATAAGTATGATAAACTGAAAAGCCTAAAATGATTCCAAATATAAGACATCAAAAATGATGAAGGGCAATATACAGATAGAATGCAGTTTGAGCCGCAAAATGGCATCTTAAAAACGTAAAAGTGTTAAAATACTTCATAAATACAAAACGTTAAACTTAAAGTCATTTACTGCTACATTCGAGTCCACATTTGAAAAACAAGAAAACCATAAAATACTCAGTACATAACACTCTCTGACGCAACTTACGGACATACAAGTAACCTCCCATCAAAGAAACAGCAGCAGCGTGGTGTCATGTCTCCCCCGTACATCTGAAGCAAAAAATACAAAGCAAGCCAAGCCAATCTCTCTGCACACTTTTACCAATCTAGCCTCCAAGTGTAAACCTATACCCTCATTTATCACAAGTATCATGTTTTATGCACAGTTTTGAAAATTCAAGGCTTCAACAGCCAAATAAATTAATCAATGGTTTGTCAGCGGGAAACCATCATGCATGATTTGCAGCCTTTTATTCTGGGACATGCTGTTTTTGTAATGGCAGCTGTTTGCTTCCCTTTATATTTGGTAAAGACAACCCACTTGAATTTAAAAAAAAACGTGAAATCACAGCAAAGCAATAAGCAAACACTGTAACACAAGTTATTCCTTATAATGGCAAGACTTATGGAAATTGTTGAACTAGTATATGCACCCATATTGGGGATATACTAGCAAACTTCCAGTATCCAAATATCCTGAGAAAAGGATTTCATATTTATTCATGAATCATTTCAGAGAAGGAACAAATAAACCTGTCTGGCCAAAAGTTGAAAAACAGAATGACTGTCGTGAGCTTCATCATGAACTTGCAATGTCAACCCGAAAGACAGACACCTGATAAACAACCGACTGAAATGCTGACACAGCAAATGCAACATAAGCATTCCAAGGAGAAAACAGCACCTAAAGGATATACAAATAAAATCTGGCAAATTTGAAAGAGCACCTTAAAAACATAAAAGAGTTAAAATCCTTAAAAATTTAAACAAGTAAATTACTACTTTATAGGTGCCCCCATTTCAAAACAGAAAAAACTGTAAAATCATCAACAGATAAGACCTTTAAAGGAATGGACTCACGTGCACATAAAACTGTCATACAAACCAATCAAACAGCGTGTCATGTCTCCCATGTACATCTGAACTAAACCCGACAAAGAGCACATTGCAGTCCCTTGGCACCCCTTCACCTGTGCAGCCTCTGTCTTTTTCTATGCAGGCATTAATGATATTTTAAAAGCAGATACCAAGTCCCTAAAAAGACATTACAATCATTAAAAGCTATTCACAGATAAATTTCAGGATCAACTGGAAAATCCAGGGTCAACTGGAAAAGAGCAACTTTAAAATATACATATAAAATCTGGCAAATGTAAAACAGCAGCTGAAAATCCTAAAAGTGTTCAAATGCTTAAAAAAATTAAACAAGTAAATTACAACTTTATAGGTGCCCGCATTTGTTGAAAAAAAAACAAGAAAACCATAATTTCCTCAGTACATACCACCTTTTGAAGCAACTTGCTTCCATACACATCAAAGGCTAATTATAATTTCATATTTATTCATGAACCATCTCAGAAAGGGTACAAACAAATAAATTTAAACAAGTAAATTACTACTTTATAGGTGCCCCCATTTCAAAACAGAAAAAACTGTAAAATCATCAACAGATAAGACCTTTAAAGGAATGGACTCACGTGCACATAAAACTGTCATACAAACCAATCAAACAGCGTGTCATGTCTCCCATGTACATCTGAACTAAACCCGACAAAGAGCACATTGCAGTCCCTTGGCACCCCTTCACCTGTGCAGCCTCTGTCTTTTTCTATGCAGGCATTAATGATATTTTAAAAGCAGATACCAAGTCCCTAAAAAGACATTACAATCATTAAAAGCTATTCACAGATAAATTTCAGGATCAACTGGAAAATCCAGGGTCAACTGGAAAAGAGCAACTTTAAAATATACATATAAAATCTGGCAAATGTAAAACAGCAGCTGAAAATCCTAAAAGTGTTCAAATGCTTAAAAAAATTAAACAAGTAAATTACAACTTTATAGGTGCCCGCATTTGTTGAAAAAAAAACAAGAAAACCATAATTTCCTCAGTACATACCACCTTTTGAAGCAACTTGCTTCCATACACATCAAAGGCTAATTATAATTTCATATTTATTCATGAACCATCTCAGAAAGGGTACAAACAAATAAATTTAAACAAGTAAATTACTACTTTATAGGTGCCCCCATTTCAAAACAGAAAAAACTGTAAAATCATCAACAGATAAGACCTTTAAAGGAATGGACTCACGTGCACATAAAACTGTCATACAAACCAATCAAACAGCGTGTCATGTCTCCCATGTACATCTGAACTAAACCCGACAAAGAGCACATTGCAGTCCCTTGGCACCCCTTCACCTGTGCAGCCTCTGTCTTTTTCTATGCAGGCATTAATGATATTTTAAAAGCAGATACCAAGTCCCTAAAAAGACATTACAATCATTAAAAGCTATTCACAGATAAATTTCAGGATCAACTGGAAAATCCAGGGTCAACTGGAAAAGAGCAACTTTAAAATATACATATAAAATCTGGCAAATGTAAAACAGCAGCTGAAAATCCTAAAAGTGTTCAAATGCTTAAAAAAATTAAACAAGTAAATTACAACTTTATAGGTGCCCGCATTTGTTGAAAAAAAAACAAGAAAACCATAATTTCCTCAGTACATACCACCTTTTGAAGCAACTTGCTTCCATACACATCAAAGGCTAATTATAATTTCATATTTATTCATGAACCATCTCAGAAAGGGTACAAACAAATAAATTTAAACAAGTAAATTACTACTTTATAGGTGCCCCCATTTCAAAACAGAAAAAACTGTAAAATCATCAACAGATAAGACCTTTAAAGGAATGGACTCACGTGCACATAAAACTGTCATACAAACCAATCAAACAGCGTGTCATGTCTCCCATGTACATCTGAACTAAACCCGACAAAGAGCACATTGCAGTCCCTTGGCACCCCTTCACCTGTGCAGCCTCTGTCTTTTTCTATGCAGGCATTAATGATATTTTAAAAGCAGATACCAAGTCCCTAAAAAGACATTACAATCATTAAAAGCTATTCACAGATAAATTTCAGGATCAACTGGAAAATCCAGGGTCAACTGGAAAAGAGCAACTTTAAAATATACATATAAAATCTGGCAAATGTAAAACAGCAGCTGAAAATCCTAAAAGTGTTCAAATGCTTAAAAAAATTAAACAAGTAAATTACAACTTTATAGGTGCCCGCATTTGTTGAAAAAAAAAACAAGAAAACCATAATTTCCTCAGTACATACCACCTTTTGAAGCAACTTGCTTCCATACACATCAAAGGCTAATTATAATTTCATATTTATTCATGAACCATCTCAGAAAGGGTACAAACAAATAAATCTGACTGTCCAAAAGTTGAAAAACAGAATGACTGTCTTAAACTCGAACATGAACTTACAATATCAACCCAGAAAGACAAGCACCTCATATGCTAAAGATCTGTCCGATATTGAACTAATTATGAGTAATATATTACATATGTCCTCATGTGTTGTTGTTATTCTGCAAAGGGGTTAATTGTTGTTAAATGGGTGCCCCCTCTTTCTACTAGTAAACCAAAAAAACTTACCGCCCCTATCAGATATGCTCTGGACTGGTGATTTTGTTTAACAGAGTGACTCCGGTATTTTGTGAATGATTCTGAGTAGCAAGTGTAATGAGTATCCAATTAATTATATGTGGAGCGGCTACTGGTGACACGGTCACTTTCACTCACTTCAAACGGACGCCTTGGTATCAAAAGGGTGAGTTACACGGCCAGATTTATTGCTCATGAATATGAGTGACATCCGAGAACCCGTTATAGTTGGATGAAACATCATGACGACAAATTGAACAAGTTACTTGCAGTCAGATGGGTCTTTGAAAAAAAAAATTAAAAAAAAAAAGGAAAAATCAGCCAATATAGGGCAGATTCTTACAGGAGGGCTCCCTCATACATTTTCACTGTCCGCAATCTGCTATGCAGGGAACCCACTTCATACAGGTGATGTAACAGCCCTCTTTGTCAAGTCAAAGCATGTTCTTTATTTCAAACCTTTAGTCTGTTCAAAAGCAATTAGAGGGGATGATCTATTGTTGCAGGCCACTTATAAATATTTTTAAACATTCCACCCATATGACAATTTTTAAACAGCCCAAATCACTAATTCAGCTGAGGTTAAAATATGGTTCTCCATTCCCCATTGTCAATCGTCCGTCGTCAGCGGTTTTACATTTTCGATTTTTTCTCAAAAACTGTTGCCAGCATCACTTGAACCTTAGTAAAGATATGCCTTTGATCGGTCTCTACCAAATATTATCAATGGTCACGCTCCAGTGATTTTTGAATTTTTAATGATTGTTCATTTTTTTGTTGTAAAACTTAAAAAAAAAACGTTCTCCGGAATCGGTAATCCAATTGCATAGAAATTGCATAGGAACACCTGTGGGAACCCCTGGAACTCTAATTTGTTTAACAGGTGGCGCTAAGACCTTTTCTATTTTTTACGAAATTTTGCGTGTTTTTCGCTATTTTTGATTTCTCCAAATACTCCGGTGGAAATGTAGCTTGTGGGAAGGTTCAAACAATGTTGCTCACTATATGGTGATACTTAGCATCTCTGAGTTTTTAAGCAAAATATTCAATTTGGTTACCTGTCAGTTAATGCACGCATTCCTATTTGTTACCATGCACATCAATGGGCATTGCAACAGAAATTCATATTTTTTACTTCTCAAAACCATCAACCAGATTCACTTCAAACTTAGTGTAGATGTACCTTATTTGCGTATCTTCCAGGTTTGTTCAAATGTTCACGCTTCAGTGATTTTTAGATTTGCTATGATTTTTCCTTCATTTGTGGCAAAATCTTAAAATATCTTCTCCGAAACTGCTCGGCCAATTGATTTAAGTTGCATAGGGACACTTGTGGCAATCCCCAGACCTCAATTTGTTCAACATGTAGTGCTGTGATTTTTTTCATTTTTAAACGAGATTTTTTGATCGTGTTTGCTATTGCCACTTCTACTCCAAAATAGTCGCTCGGATTGTATTGAAACTTCGTGGACATGTAACTTTTGGATGATTAAAAAAGATATTCACTAGATGGTGATACTCTGAATCCCCGATTTTTAATTAATTTTCAATTTGGGTACCTGTCGTTTTATGCATGCATTCCTTTTGATCACGATGTACGTCAAAGGGGATTGCAATGGAAAGTCCCATTTTAACTCCCTCGCTGTCCAACGTTCTCATCCCTAAAACCATTGCAGGATTTATTATGGGTTGAATGTCATGGGCAGCTGAGGACATGCTAATCATACAGCCGTCTTGTTTTGTTTATTTATTGTCAACCTTCGACGAGCCAAGTGCTTTGAAATTGTATAGGGACACTTATGAGGACCGCTAGACCATAATTATTTCACCAGGTGGTGCTGCAGTTTTTTCCATGTTTCGCGAATTTTTGGGTGTTAAATCTATTTTTCAACTTCTACAGAACAGTCACTTAGACTCTTCTGAGAGTGAGAGTCTGTGTGCATGTAGTTTGTGGAAGGGTAAAAACGTTGTTCCATAGGTAATGGTATTCCACAACTTTGAATTTTTTTAATGTTTATTTTATTCATTAGAATATATTTTACCAGGATAACCCGTTCAGACCATGACTGTTCTTCCACGGGACCCTGGGGTACAAGACAAGATAAAAGTAGACATGAAAAGAAAGGTAAAAAAACACAAACTTAGTGTAAATACAGTCTATAAAATATTTTCACACTCCATAAAACTATTATACCTCACCGACGACTTATTAAAAAAGAAAGGTTTATACTGCTTCTTAAAAACCGATAGCTCGTCACATTCCTATAAAAAAACAAGCAGGCGGTTAAAAACACTGGCTCCATTGTACATAAAAGATCTCTTAAAATGTCTTTCTTTGCAAAATGGTATAAAAACATCATTGCTCTCCGAACTTCTTGTATTGTATGCTGCTATGTCCCCAGATAAAATTACATGATCACACAAATAATTTGGTGCATAACCATGAATACATTCAAACATTAATGTTGCAGTGTGGAACTTTCTTCTTTCTCTTATGGTCTGCCATTTTAAACTTTCCACCAGATCTTCACCTCTAAAATTTATGTAATCAAAATGTTTCATTAACATTCGTGCCGCTGTATTTTGTAGGCGTTGTGCCATGTTCATATTCTTTTCACTCAGTGTTCCCCAAACGGTATCACAGTAATCAAAACATGGTAGTATGGGCATCTAAAAAATTGTCTCTAGAATATTTCTGGGAAAAAATTTGCTGAGGCGCCGAAGTACAGCCAGGTTTCCCATTATTTTAGCCTGGAGCTTTTGGAGATGAATGTTCCAAGTTAATTGATCATCAGCATACACCCCTCGATACTTAACATTATTGACTTGCTCTATTTCATCTCTTTCAAAGTTAACCCTTATTTTCCCTGTATTTCCTTTTTGCCACAAAATAACAATGTATTTGACTTTTCTGCATTTACTGCCAACTTATTTCTCCGGTACCAATACCCTATGTCATTTAAGCTTAACTGTAATAAGTCAGTGACCTATGGAACAGTTTTCCCATTAACATAAAATATGGTATCGTCAGTAAACAGATTACAAAATCCATCTGTGACATGTTGACCGATATCATTAACGTATAGTAAAAAGAGCGTAGGGCCGAGGATAGACCCTTGGGGTATTCCAATTTGAACAGTATGTTCACTGGACAACTCTCCATTACAGTACACCACTTGCTTGCCATTTGAGAGATAAGATGATATCGAAAGTCATTTTTTCTCAATTATGCCATATCTTTATGGTGTCGAAACATTTCTTAACGTCCAAAAAGCAAACTGCTGTTCTTAAATCATCATTTAAATTTACTAACCAATCGTCGACGGTTTTGGGTAAGCAAGTTTCAGATGAGTGGTGTCTCATATACGCGCTCTGATCAGCGCTAATGAAGTGGTGCGCAAGAGTTTTTTTTACCAATTCCAGAGAAATCACCAATCACATTTCTGTAATATTCCCACATATGGCGGTAACCCGTATTCACAACTACTTTATGTATGTTATCTGTTGTATACATCATCTTATTATCTCTTGGTTTATCCATGGATTCATACGATCTTTCAAACGCATATTCTTTTTTGGAGCATGAAAATTACTAATTTTCAATACTCTTTAACGATTGATATTCTGCATCTCTGATTGTTTCACAAATTGTTCAATTTGCTACATGTCGGTTAATGCATACATTCCCACTGATCACAATGCAACTCAATGGGGTTTATAATGACAAGTCATATATTTTACTTCCTCTCCAAAGCAGTTAACCAGATTCACTTCAAAATTTGTGGGGATGTACCTTGGGTGGGTCTTTACCACTTTTCTTCAAATGTTTCCGCTCCAGTTATTTTTGGAGTTTTTATGATTATTTTTCTTCCCTTTTTGCAAAATCTTAAAAAATCTTTTCCCAAACCGCCAAGCCAATTACATTGAAATTGCATAGGGATTATTCTGGAGAAATCTAGACCTTAATTTGTGACGCTGTGATTATTTTTCCCCTTTTAAAGACTGTTTGTGTGTTTTCATTTTTCTTGACGGTTTCTCTTAAACGGTAATATGGATCCTGTTCAGACGAATTGGCAATGTACGCGGACTAAATTTAGAAGAAATATGTTCACCACATGGTGTATAATCATGTCTAGCAACATCGATGATGGTCTTAAACAAATGTGAGCTTGATATCATTCTGAAGTTCACAGGACCACTTCAGTCTTTGCATGTCAGATCACCTACGCACAGGACAGTCGCAGTCCTCTTGTTTTTATTGTTATACATGTAATATGTTTGTGCGCCTTTATTATTTTTTACTTTTTCTCCAAAATTATTACTCAGACTGCTCAGAAAATTGATGGAAATGCAGCTTGTGTGAGGTTTAATTAATAGTTCACTAGGTGATCACAGTCTGATTCCATGATTTTTAACGATTTTTCATTTCAGTTGGGGTCTCTGTCGGTCAGTGCCTGCATTACTATTGATTGCTGTGTAAGTCAATGGGTCTTTGCAATGGCAGTTCGCAGTCTGTGCATGTGAGGTCAGCTGAGCACTGGACTGTTACAGTCCACTTGTTCATCTAATTAATAAAAATGCCCAGCAGAAATGATGGCCACTGTTCTGTATAACCTTGCGTGGAAAGGAATGCTCTTACAAAAATCAAGGAGGGTAGAGAGCAAAGATGTAGGCTTAAAATATACTGCAGGACACATACTGCCAATGAGAGGTAATTTATCAAGGACCTCGCTCGGGGATACTGCTTTGGTCCACTGCTCTTAATTTGCCAGCACGGTTGAATAGCATAATGAACATGTGCATGGACTGTTAAATCAAATTCAAGTAGGTTGCAGAGTGTAATATACAACAGCCGGGAAGCAGAATTAGATGGGGGAGAAGTTCGTCAGAAATGACGACTGAAAATCAATCTGAGACCTGATGAGTACCAAGCTTCATCCCTGCGGTGAGCCTGTGGGACACCAGTGGAAAATTATCACGTGCTTGCCTGCATATACCTCAATATTTACATTCAATCTAACTTTTAACATTGCAAGTATAGGAGAGAGCCTGGTGTGTTATCAGACCATAACACAGTAGCCTTGTGTGTTATGGGACCATAACACAAGTGTCCCGCCCACATTCCAATAAGCCACGCCCACCTGGGTTTCCGGAACTTAACACTTTAACATGCTGGGTAAATCAGTTGCTGGACGTTTCTCTTAATTTTATGCATTACATTTCTAAATTTTGTGTAATTGAGCAGGAAAATTAAGAGGGAAATGTAAATATAAGCAATGAGGGTCGCTTTTGTGTGTGTTATGGCATAATGACGCGGCTGATTGAAGCTGGCATCGGGCGAGGCGCACTGGTGTGCGCCACGCCCACGATGTCAGCTTCAATCACGTGCGTCATTATGCCATAACACACACAAAATCGACCCTCATTTCTTAAGTATTGGAGTAAACATGAGTTAACTGGGTCATGTGATTTTACAAACCAAATAATAACACCCCCCCCCCAAAAAAAAACCCCATCCTACCTGTGGCATGTTTTCTGGAATAATGTTTAAGAAAAACAACACAACTGCAACTGAATATTTGCGACTGTTTTTGTGAGCTGGATATTACCTGGATGGACGTTGTATATTTTCCATGGAAATTTTTGGGAGGTGAGTTGAACCAGACAGGTAAGAGGAAGCAGGGCACAACGGACCGCTTAACTGTATGTTTGGAAATCAACTTGTGATATCCATATCCACCAAGTTACTACATATTAAGGTCACCTCTCTTTAAAAAAAGAAAGGAAAGAAATAAGAGTGCCTGAATTTTGTACTTTTGGGTATAGGGAACAAAATCATTATATTGTTGTTGGGCCATTTTGCCTCAACCCATGGGGTAAAAAGACACGCCTCCAAGGAAAAATATGGAAACCCCTTTACCATATTACCCCTTGGGGTGTACCATTATGCCGTGCATAGGTGAGGCAAAACTGCTCTGCAACCAGATTAACAAAAAAGAAACCTTTGCATTATTAACCTGTAGGACCATAGTTTTATAACCCTTGTGTGATTTAGGGCAAAACCGGGGATATCATTTAAATACAGTAAACTTGCAGACTGTGCCCCTCTGCAGTCGGTATCACCAACATTCTCCCACAGTGGACTTTGGTCCAGGCAAGTGAAAGACAACATGCATATCTTTTAGCATATAACCTTAAATTGCATCTGACATTTCAGCAGAGAATGCACTCGAAACAATGTGAAGATTTAAGACAAGCCATGCATACATGTATATAAACAATTGACAAACATTAAATTTCAGATATAAATGTTTAGTAATGCCATTTGCAGAAACACTTTCTGTGACATTTGAAACTGGCTTAGACTGCCAAGATTAATTTGAAAGTAATGTCATTTGCACACTCATGCCTATCTAATCATGCCGTTATTTAGAGCAGCTTAAAGGTAATGTCGAACCTGGCAAAGTCCCGTCACTTCAAACATCACAGAAATATGCCTCCCTGCATAATAAATCTGTATGCCGAATTGATCCTAAGGCTTTGCAAAATTTGATCTATTATTTTGAAACTCTTCATTAATTTTTGTTGTATAAACACAGAGATTTTGGTCCAAACGTGGGTATTTTTTGGTGAAAGTTTTTGATATTTCTTGCAAACATATTAAAAATAAAATGGTCAAATTTGTTCCAGTATAATCTCAATACATGCACCAACAAAACATATCAGGATATTTTCATAACTGTATATGTCTTTTTCTTTTTACAATGATGAAACGGAAATAGTTGATTTTGTCATGGCTGATCAAGTTGGCGGAATCTTCATTGATATAGATGTATACTAGAAATGTCGCACAATTTCAAAGTGCACAAAATTTTCCAAAACCCGGTTAGACATTACCGTAAACAAACAAACAAACAAACAAATAAAAAAGTGAAAGAACGAAGCAAACAAAAACGAAAACCAAAAACCATGCCTTATTTTCATTATTTTCTCACGTGTAAAACAGCTTACACTGCTAATATAATATTTGCAGGAATCTAATTAGCAGGGAAGATTTTTCTTACATTCCAAGCAGCTTAGCCTGCACAACTAATTTTAAAAGCAACGCCATATGCAAAAAGTATTTTTGGACATTCAGAACAGCTATACAGTAAACTTTGAAGTAAAGTTATATGCAGATTTTTTTTCGAACATTTATATCAGCTTAGGCGTAGAGTATATTTAAATAGCTCTCCACAAAAGGACACGGCATATCCTCATCATTATGTCATTAGATAAGTGTTAACCGTCCTTATAGTCACTTACTGCAGGCGTATCTGACCTCTCGGCTTCAGGGTGGTCATTTAAAGTGCCAGTCAGCATGTGTTCAATCGCCCGCTGCAAGAATTTTTCTTTTGAGCGTTCTATCTTTATTTTCTGTTTTTGATGCCCGCTCTCTTTCAGTCTGCTTTTTGCTAGCTGACTGGTCTTGAGCTCGGCTGGTTTTCCAGAAAGGCCTTGTATGGGCTACTTATTAGAATTATATCATACCGTGACATGTCTTAGGGCGTTTGGTGCATTTGGCAATTGCGTCGGGTGGAAGCGAAATTTGAAAGGAAGACATGTACTGAGACGCAGTGGCTGATTGGACTGTGGTGTGAGAGACTAGGGTAATGTCAGATGATGTGGCAGTCAAGGTTGATCAGGGACTTCCGATATGGCCGATTGATCCGTAAAGTCAGCTGTGTCTGGTTTCCTATGGTGTGTCAGATGCTGCTGTTTGATCTGGTGCATGTACGTCAGATGTTGCTGGCTGATCAAGCACGCGAAGTATTGCTGGTTGATCTGGCTCAGCGGATGCTGCTAGTCGATCTGGCACGCCAGGTGCAGCTGTTTGATCTGTACCCCGGGGATCTGGCACATCAGATGCCGCCGTTTGACTTTTCACCTCAGATGATGCTGGTCCATCTGGCACGTCAGATGTTACTGGTTGATCTGCAACATCCGATGTTGCTGTCGGGATTCTTCGTTACATTTTCATGAATAAACTGAAAAAAATTACAAAAACAAGAAAACAACCCTCCCCCCCCAAAAAAAAACTAAAACAAAACAAAAAAAAAAAAAAAACAAAAACAAAAAAGAAAACAAAACAAAAAAAAAAAAAAAACAAAAAAAACAAACGAAAAAAAAAAAACCAAAAAAACCCCAAAAAAACAAACAACAACAACAACAACAAAAAAAACCCACAAAAAACAACAAAAACAATAAAGAAAGAAAAAAAACAACAACAACAAAACAAAAAACAGGGAGAAGCAGGCCTTTTCTTTTAAAAAATTGTGTATGTGCATACATGCTTATGAAAGCCATAAAAATGTTCAGCGAAATTTCAACGCCAGCAGCCGAGTGTATGGACATCGTATAGATAGGTTAAAACAAGTGCACACAGGAACTTATTGCTTCACTGCAACGAGAGATAAAGGATAATAAAATCCAGTTGGAACTCGCACCGACTCGCACCGTTGTTCACCAATATCTTGGCACGCGATAAGCAACATCAGCGACAGATGGCAGCACTAGACGATGTGAGTACTGGAAAAGAGTTTCTTGTTTCCTCACCCTGTATGTCAGTAGTAACAATTAATGTTTTTGCTAAGCCAGCGGCAGACATCACTGTACCTGTCCCTATCATCAGGGCAGCTCGGCGTAACTTCGCGGTACTTTGCGATCAGTAGGACACATTATTGGCAGGTCATTAGTGCAGCTTGTGAAGGGAACTGGAAATGCTAATACATGCGCAGGATTTTATTTTCATTAACTATGGACATTGTGATTGTTTGGAAATGCCAGTGCACAATTTCGAGATTCGAGGCTGCTATGCAGACACCAGGAAATTGGATACTAATGAAATATCCATGTATGCAAGGTTTTACTTTTCATAGCTCCTAGCCCACCCTCACCTCCAACAACAAAGACGATATATATATATATATATATATATATATATATATATATATATATATATATATATATATAAATTTTTCTACTTATGTTTGTTGGTATCCGCGTTTTCCCTCTAGAAGTCCTGATATCATGATGTTCATAGTCACATTGGCAAAGTTCCTGACACGTGCTGAGTTCTGTAGGTTTATTCCGGGCACTCCGGTTACCTCCTACATTGATTTCGGGTTAAGATCTACGTTCTGGACAGCAGAGCCTGTGTAAAATCAGTCTTTTAAACATAAGGATTTTTATTATGTTTCCCTGCTTCGACCATCAATTACGGAAATAACTCAAGGCGTGGCGCACTAAATTGCTGTATCACATAATTTGCTGCATCGATGCTTGAAACGGTGTTCTACTTAATTTTGATGCATTGATACTTGACTTTGTGGATGAACACCTTGTGCCAGAATGATTATATATTTTTCTACAAATATTTCAGACTCGATACATTTTTAAAAATTATAAAGGGAAGTATAAAGTAGACGAAATGAAATTATATTGTGTGTGGGCTAAGGGTATTTGGGATTGGCAGTTTATTTGAACACACTGTGAAGGTACCACACTGGACCCTGAAAGATTCGGTTTTGTTCCATAATTATTTAAATTAGTTTGTGCTGGGAACCCCTTTTATTATTATAGTTATTGTAATGTACATCCATAAAGATAGACACATTTTATTTTGTATTTTTTGGCGACAAATAGAAAAGCGAAAAATCAATGGAAAAGTAGCATGTGTGAAAACAAATCGCAAAAAAAGAAGGAATATAGTAGCCGTGTCAGGGGTTGGCAATACTCTGGAGCAGCAGTGGAGTCAATTCTTCGTCGTCAGCTCTAGTCAATAAACCATGTCAGAAACTTCACCACCAGATGGCTCTGGGGTACTATACACCCTAGCCTGACTGAGTGCCCACTAGCTAAGCATGGCAGAGTATGGGAGGTGGACAGTCTTTGAGTAGAAACAGGAACTAATCAAGAGAGGAGCACCAATTAAAGGCAAAAAGTGTGATTTAGTAGAAAGGTAAGTACTTGCTGATCAGTTTCATATATTATCTTACAGGAATTTATCCCAAGATTATAAGTTTAGTCACTTTACTCCAATGGGTTGAACCAGCAGTTTACATCACTGGTCATACATTGCTGTGTGTGTGTATAAATACCTCTCTTGGCCACACACAATTCTGTGACAAGTCAAATTATGAGACTGTGATTAAAAGTATAATTAATGTTCCATAAAGAGAGACTTTCATAGCCATACATACATTATTTTGAATGTGGAATAACCTGGTCAAAGTGTACATAAGCCACCAGTAGCCTGACCTGAGCCAAGCCTCTGGGGCCCAGCCAGTAGCTTGTATATTGGGCGGGATATTGGGTCACTCCAGGGGATGGCAAGGTGTTAATGCTGCTGTTGTCTAGTTCCTCTGGAGCCAGTGCTTTATTGTTGTGCTGTGTATACAAGACACTTGTTGGTAATGTGTTTGTGGAGAATAACAATGAGGTAAAAACACTGCATACTCAAAGGCAAAGATGAAAAACTGAACAAGAAAAGGAAAAGTAACTTTATGTCCCCTCCAGTTTGAAAGTTTACCCTTTTCCTTACATTTGAACAGCTTGGCTGCCCTTCATTACCTCATACAGTTAAGTTGACAGGACACGTATTTAGTCTTGCACTTTTTTCAGACTTGACGCATATGACAGAAATAACAATTTTCATTCTGAACCTATACTCAGTCTGAAAAAAGAAACACCCCTTCCTCAATGGCCCGACCAAGGATTCAAAACCATAACTGAAAGCACACAAAACATACCGCCAATGCGCATGTCCCATCCCAAAGTTACTTTTCCTTTTCTTGTTCAGTTTTTCATCTTTGCCTTTGAGTATGCAGTGTTTTTACCTCATTGTTATTCTGGACAAACACATTACCAACAAGTGTCTTGTATACACAGCACACCCATAAAGCACTCGTCCCAGAGGAACTAGACAACAGCAGCATTAACACCTTGCTATCCCCTGGAGTGACCCAATATACAAGCTACTGGCTGGGCCCCAGAGGCTTGGCTCAGGTCAGGCTACTGGTGGCTTATGTACACTTTGACCAGGTTATTCCACATTCAAAACAATGTATGTATGGCTATGAAAGTCTCTCTTTATGGAACATTAATTATACTTTTAATCACAGTCTCATAATTTGACTTGTCACAGAATTGTGTGTGGCCAAGAGACAACACACACAGCAATATATGACCAGTGATGTAAACTGCTGGTTCAACCCATTGGAGTAAAGTGACTAAACTTGTAATCTTGGGATAAATTCCTGTAAGATAATATATGAAACTGATCAGCAAGTACTTACCTTCTACTAAATCACACTTTTTGCCTTTAGTTGGTGCTCCTCTCTTGATTATTACCTGTTTCAACTCAAAGACTGTCCACCTCCCATACTCTGCCATGCTTAGCTAGTGGGCACTCAGTCAGGCTAGGGTGTATAGTACCCCAGAGCCATCTGGTGGTGAAACTCATTTCTGACATGGTCTATTGGCGACAGCTGCTTATAACATTGGTAGTGCATGTCTTGTAGTAATTTACATGGCAGAGATATGCCCAATAAAGAAGAGATTTGCTTCTTCGTTACGAGCCCGTATATTAAATACCTGATCAATTAAGGTCATATGTGGAACTTTAAGGTGTGAATGACCCACTCTGTGAGATTCTGTGATTGGTCAATCATGTAAGGTATGCTCAGCTGCATGATATAATATCTAATCAAAGTGCATTTATGTCATCGATCATTTCTAGATCTGCGATATACCTTGAATTCACCTCACACAATGAAATGTACTGGCAGGTGCAACCACATTGAAGTTAATGAATCCTTCTGCACCTCGAAGGCCAGGAAAAGTTGTGCTCTGAACAGCGGTATATAGTATTCAAATACGTCCAATCAATTAGAGCGTGTCAGCTGAATGCAATGAATGCCCAAAGTTATCCGAGAGTTGATAGACTATATATAACTATGCAAAATCGAAAGATCTGCATAACCTTACAAATCTAATCAAATTACTTGTCAGTGTTACATATATTAGACTTGACTAAGATATATAGTACGCATACACGATTTATGAGAATTGGACGAACCCATCAAGACTCAAGTCTTTCTTCATAGTTTTAAATTTATAAATTCGTGACCAAAAATAAAAGACAAAACGGAGGGAAAAAACCAAGTACCTAAAATTCAGTCAACTCTATCATCAATGGTCGATACATAATGCACTTACTAACTTAGCATGCAAACAAATAATTGAGATTAAACATGAAAAGCTTCCAACGTATCGTACACTGTCCTTCATCATTGAACAAAATAAGGACAAATTTTGGCTCCATCACCGACATATTTCTTAATAATTCTTATTGTTGTGAGCGTATCAATAAACAATCCACCTTAATACTCTCAAAAGGTGTTTGACAGATATTCGCTAAAGAAAAGAAAACCGCGTGCTCGATTTGTCAACATTTGGCCGGAAGTTGCTGCGCACGAGCGCATGAGTAAAACCGGAAATGACTTCGCTGCTTCGTGCATAAATTTAATACCTTTGAACAGCATATAGACATTGATAGTTAAAACTGCCAAAACACACACACACACACACACACACACACACACACACACACACACACACACACACATGATAGTCTTATTCTTTTTCAGCTTGGATTTGTTCAAGAGTATTGAAAGTATGATAGACCGGTGCTAATTTTAAAGGACCCCCCAGATCTTGGAGGTACTTTGATTTTCTTTGTGTGAACGATCTCATAGTATCGCCCATACAACATAGGGTACTCTGGCAGCCACATTCATCCATACGCGAGTGTAAGGAGCTCAGCTTTCTACATCAGTGAGGACCTTTAAGCGCTTGTACCAGATGTGTCATACTTTCCACATTTTAGTCATGTTTTGCAATATTTCTCCTGTGTTATTTGTTATCAATATTTAAATTGCAGTCGTCTGATATTTAAAAATTACCAGTAATCGGATATTAAAAAGTTTGAAGTCATTTTACGTGAAATTAGCCCTATTTTGGACCGTGCTGTGTTGATGTGCAAAACTCCTAAAAAGTCCCTATCAGTCGCTTTTGTGCAAGTGTGGGACGTATTGCAGGGTCTTTTTCGTTTATGACAACATTTGCTTCTACTACACACAACGTTAAAAGGGTATACGCGGTCTCTATGGTGGGTCTCAAATTACTGGGCAACAAAAAGATATTTTCACAGTGCAAGACAGTCTCTCATTGGCGAACATCTCATTAGCATATGCCAATCATATATGTAACATTCTTTTCTAATGTGCAAGACCCCTTTGGCTACTCCCAATTTATCAGGAAGTGGACACCCAGCAGAGACATATATGGGCACAAGGAACACTTCAACAGTTCAAATAATATAATACATGCAACAGTTTTGGTAATATTTTTTGTTTATGCAACACACAAGAAACACATATCAGGTGAAAATTTTTCCATATTTTGCAAAATCTGAAGATACAAACCATTAGAAAATAGAACTCTTCTACAACCTCAAGATACACACAAACCATGGTTGAATAAAATGGTAATGTAAGCTGTATAATGGCATGTAGGGGTGTCCTTGTTCTTCCAGGTGGAAAATTTCAAAACCCCTGCATCGATCTGTATTCACTCAAATAATTATGAACTACAAGGTTCATGTCATTACCCCTTTGTTACTGTCAGCTTTTTATACGCGTTCTACAGAAAAAAATCATACCATGCTCTGTGACTGTCCACCCTTTGCAACAATGAAAGTCCTATATAATCTAAGATTAAAGGCAATCGGCTAGCGCGGATTCTAAAAAGCCACTGGAACACGCCCTAGCAAGAAATGGCCCGATGCTATGCCTATGCTAGCTTGCATTATATGGCCCAGCTCATTCCTTGCTGGGACACGACTTTTCACATGACAACAAACAGGACAGTGGTGCATCTAGACTTTCTAAATGGCGGGTCCCAGTTGCGAGTGCCGAAGGCACGAAGCTCACAGCGGGAGTTCTGAGAGGAGTTTTCGCAAAATCGACACTCTCAGACGCGTTTTCATGGCATTTGAGACTCCATTTTCAAATTGATAATGGGATATCTGAAACACACCAAAATCACTAAACTGGGCTTTCCCATCAGCTTTCATATTTCCTTTCAGGTTATGGCATACAGGGTTAGATAAGTCCCAGACTTTTTACAGGATGGCAGGGCCAGTGCTACAAAAAATTATTGGCCCTAGTCTGCACCTACTCATTCCGGTGAGCACATTTAATGTGACTGCTACAACATAATGACTGCAGTTATTTCGCTGAAGTTGGTTCATCACATTCTTTTTTGCTTTCGCAACATTCGAATCAATACAGTGTAAGTCTACCTTTTGGCGAGCTCTGTTTCTTAAACTGGAGATGCTAATGGATATAAGTATCATCTGTAAGACTAAGCAAAATGAATGTATCCGTAAGATTCCTTATACTGCCTCTAGCATTAAATTGTGTATTGAAAACCAAACCATATAGAGCCCGTCGATACAAGCAAACCAGAAAGGAACAACAAAGGTATAACAATTCTACTAGGACTAAATGCACCCAGTTAGACTTCTGAACGTCAAAATTCCAGTTCCTAAGTAACTGAAGCTATCGAGATACAAATGTGTACATCTAAGTTTTTGATGCTCTTTAAATTTTGGTGTGGCTTTATGAAAATATACAGTGCTGAAGTTGCAGAGTCTTGCTCTGTCGGTTGGTGCACATACAGATCAACGAAATATTGTGCTAATTGAATAAATATGGCAACATAAAAGACCTAGATATAGGAGGAAACATATTTTAAATTTACCTATTTCTCAGTAACATCCAGTCTGAAGTTCTAAAAATGACGCTCTTTTGTTCCAAACACCATGAACCTAAAAGTGTCCCCTAAATTGTCCCTATTAAGCCCGTATCGGAATATAAGTCTTAAATTTTGAAAATAAAGCTTTTGGTATGCAAAGTAGCAAATTTTAACTTTGCAGTCTAACAATTTTACACTTGATGCCGATAAGGACAAATCCATGGACGCTGTTAGGTTTCATAGTATTTTGAAGACATTTGCCTTGCTTTCCCTGTTTTTCGACAGGTGCTATTCTTAAATACAGAAAATAAACAACAACAACAACAACAACAACAAATAAATAAATAAAGAGAACGACAGCTATGAAGTTTTACCAAACGAAACTACACAAATACGTATCAGGATACGTTAAGAGGCCAAATGACTGGCCTGCTGTATCAAAATTATGCCTGATTCAATTAACGATCTGACAAATATGTCACTGGTTTCAAAATAAAATGGACAAAAGGCATGACCATAATGGCAACATCAGTCGCATGAGTGACAATACTGCGTAGACCAAGCCTTTGATGCAATATATAGCATTTAAATGCCAAAAGCATATAGAATGTATATTGAAATGTAACGATTATACACATGTATATAAAAGTATAAAACTCTTGTTTCATATGGTCCTATGTGAATACAACTTGTTTCATACTGCCGGGCTATATATTTATGACACGGAAGCACAGTTTTGCTGACTTTTTCCCGGTAGAGGGTTTGAGAATGACTACAAGCAGTGTTTGACCATTATGCCCAATTTCAGAAGTCCTTGTCAGGTGACCTGGGGTTATACAGATAACTTGTGGTCAGATAACCATGGCTTACACACGTAACGACGGCTTTTGACCCAGGGTCAAATGAGAGTGGTTTCATTTTCATAAGTTCGGGTCGAGTCCTGGTTTTGTTACTCTAGCTTGTGAACCTTGAAGGTGATCGTGATGTGCCTGTAGGCTGTAAAGCGGTGCATTTCGTTTCAATTATTGTGTATCTATATCCATGTTGAGGTCTGTGGGTTTGTTGTTTCGTTCCTGACTTCATATGTGAACTGGTGACAGTAAAATACCACTGCCCCAGGAATAGTGCCGAAACATGTGAAAAGATAAAAAAGGTGAAATCCATTTTTTTTCTGATTTGGACAAGAATATTTTAATCAAAAATGATGGTACCATTGTGTTGAAAAAAGAAGCAGCATTGGATACAATACCAAGTAAATTCAACAGCCGACATGGCGTTATCAGCGGAAAAAGAACAGTCGGCGAAATATGAAAAAGCGAACAAAAAAGATGCAGCGGTGCATGCATAAGTACAGGATCCATCTCTAGACGAACTCGGTGGCGAAATTCAACATTGTCATACATAATAAATGGGTCATTTCTCGGACGAAATGTACGTTCTCGGTGGACCAGACACTCCACCATTTCAAATTGATCAAACCAGTCCAGAAAGTCTGCCATAATAGACAATTTGCCCTCTTGTTTTTGAACACAAATATGGGATTCCTTCTTTTCCCTGCCCTGGTCACATTTAACCAAGACACCACCATGGGTTACAATTCATACGCAAATTGAGTATGGCTTCATAATGACCTCAACTTCTTAAAGTGACCCTACTGTTGACTCCAGCTTTAACTAGGACTTGAGAGGGGTTCAAATTGACCACAGGTTGATTTCAACTTCTGAAACTGGGCATTAGTGGCCTTCGCGAAATGGTTGGCTGATTGTGGGCCCCCGATTATGTGTGATGAAACAAGGTTGTCGCTGGTTCAGTTAGTTATCAGCATGAACGTTAGATGACGCTATAAAGATGACTGGCGCAGTTCCAACGTTTTTAGTACATACAGAGAGAGAGAGAGAGAGAGAGAGAGAGAGAGAGAGAGAGAGAGAGAGAGAGAGAGAGGTTTGGTGCATGTAGATCAGTGTGGCGAGAATCTGCCTGTGGAACTGGGACATGGGCGTGGCCCAATTATTACGATAATTGCGTTAGGAGTCCGAGACAGGGCTGCAAGCTGTTTTTCCTGTGCACAGTGGTGAAGAAATACTTATGAACTTGTCATTGCCCTCAAACTGAGGGTACATAAGAGAATATTTTTACGAGCTTCGATGACGATTTTTAGACAATATCATTTTCCATAAAGTTTTAGGTGTTCGAGACCTCAAATTACCTTCAACAAGAAGCTTCATTGGGTGTTGATTCATCAGAAAGGCGCACCTGTCACAATGCAAAATACACATTATGTCCTACCATTTGTAACTATCCTGGCGAAAACATTAATTTGCAACATAGCAGATCAGCCTCTTTAGGCATGGAACGTGACTCCGAGGTGTTATGACTTTGACCTTTTTCTGTTGGCGTCAGTGCCCGAAGTTAGGTGTTGAAATCCCCACGAATACATGACATTTTAGTGTCATTAATTTCGATGATTTACGGTTATTAGCTCTCATTCAAAAGTCTTTAAGTTTTAAGTCGAAACTTTAATTACGCAGTGTCCGAATATGTTGCAAACAAAAGCATACGCGAAGAGCGTGTGTCCTAGCAAGGGTGTAAAACAGCCTACCGGCTAGGATTCTATTGATTGAGTGGCACGTTTTGGATGGTTATGGCGACACCGCCTTTAAAATTGCATCAAAACAGATGCCAGAACTGAGGCAGTTTGTAGCTGATGTTGACGCGCCACGCAAGCATTTTGATAAAAAAAACCCTAACTTTTAAAGCCAGATTTCTAATAAAATACTTCGTGGCTACAAATAAAATTTAAATGGCATTATTGCGTACATATGGTCCAAACATACTGTACATATGTATTTATCATAGACTTGGAATTGAGGAATAATATCACAGCTGTCGTTCGTGCAATTTCTTCAATTACGGCTAAGTTTATTTTGTCCTGATTGTTGATAATCCATTAGATATAGGCCTCTCTAACACAGCAAATGTCATTTTAGAAGTTGTAGAAGTTAAAAAAATTCAATATTTCTGAAGATATCCTGCTTAAGCTAAACTAAGTAGCTCATAATCTTAACCATTTCCGTGCCTTTTTATGACAAAACCGTCCATGTGACATAAATCACATGGGTCAGGGTGTTGAACCAAACCCATCTTCATAACGTCAGGGCCTCGGTCGGCTCAGCCAGGGAAGTGGACGGAGAAGCTTCGGTCGGCTCTGCCATCGAAGCGGACCGAGGTCTTAAAGTTGTGAAGATGAACCAAACCCCAAATCCTTTTGTTCTCGGTGGAGGCTTATTCGTGAGAATAAAACGTCCTGTTTGTTTGCTTAAGATATTAAGAGCAAGATGGAAGGCTCGACTTTTTTGGGCGGCCCGCTGTATTCTGTGACTTATGTTGTAAATTCAAATACTTCGTCTCTCGGAGTCAGTTTATTTAAAAACATTCTGCACCTCTTTAAACACACCGCAATTGACCATGTGAACCATGTTACCCTGTTACTACGCAGAACCATTCAGCACTGCAAGTCCTGGGCATTGTATTCGCAAAGTGAAAACAATATTCCACCCAATGCCACCTTCATATTCATTAGTAAGTGTACTTACCTCTTGACCACCAGAGAAGCCCATCCTACCACCCCGCTTCTTCCTTCACACAGGTGATGCCCCCCCCCCCTCCAAAGGAACCCTGGTGAACGCTTGGTTAATTCAAAACCCACCACGATACAAATTGTGGTACTGACTGTTATATATTGCATACATGCACCACTAGCTAGTATGCCTTACCTTCCCGCATCCACATTTTAATTCATTCTCCGCTCACTCTGTACATGTAGAATTTTGAATTATTCACATATCTTGAATCATTCACATGTCTTGAACTATACTAAATGTTATTTTGACTCCAGGAACAATACCTATGTCAGATTTTGCTGTGGTCCGTTATTGTGTTGCATATGTATCTTCAATTTGTTGTTGTTTTTGCTGCCGCGGAACTCCAGAAACAATATCTACTTCATATATTTGCGGGTCCTCAGAGGATTTTGTCTCCTATTACCAACCTAATGGGTATATGCATTCAACACTGTAGGTCCGTTGTTGCACTATTCTCCAATCGCAATGGTTTTTCTGAACACACATTATCTTAAACATCTGCGTAAATGCATGGTCATGTTACTTCGTCCTTTACAGTATTGCCATTCGTACCACTACAACTTATGGTAAATTCTTATTTGAATTTCACTCATTTTTATCCACCCAAGCTACATACTATGTCCTGACGTCTTCCCAAACCCCGGTCCAACAAACACTTCAAAATATTTACATTCAGTTTAATTTAGCCGGTTTAAAACTATTGGAACCTTTTGCGAACTATTTGTCCAAAACAGCAATGCATTGTCCTTGGCAATCACGCGCACGTTTATGTATGCGCGCAATGATCTGCCACCAACATGCTGTTGCGTACCACTTTCTTCCCATGTGAATATGCCCCTGCTGTGTATCATCAAGGAGGCTAGATAGAGAGATCTCTATCTAGCCTCCTTGGTATCATGGAATGATGGATACTAAACAAAACAACACAAGCACCATTTGTCCGTTTCGGCTCCAGGTACCATGTCAACCCCACAGGTTCAGCCCACAAGGGTAATCCTCCATATTTTGACATAAATGTGACATATCAAACCTGTCCAAGTGCCGGTATGTCTTTCTAAAACTTGACAAACTACACTTTCAACATGACGGTCAACCGCCATTAAAATTAAAATGCCGCGTCACGCAATTCTCGTTAGGTTAATACATCCGCACAATGTGGAGAAAAGCCTGGCATTGACTGAAGAAAATGTTTTCAGTTGAAATGCTCAAAAATATCAAAATTTATTTATTCATATTTAGGAGCATAATTTGTATTGTAAACTTATGAATTATATCTGTCCATTAAAACAAAGATTGCAAGAGAACTATTTGTTGCTGTTTGTTTGTTCACCCGGTGTTCCTGTGTCCCTGTGGGCACATTTTAGCCACGCGCCCTAAGACCGCCTCCGTGTCAATTTCAGTGCCGAAGACTCAGGATTTGTTTGGCTTGAACCATTTGTTTACAGTAATAAGATTTTGCATTAATGTTGAAATAATGTAAATACAAGTAATGAAATTTATTTGGATCTCAGTTATGGGAAAATGGCACTGGGGCGGTTGTCAAGGATTTTCACGTGGAGCACTAAATCACTAACGTGCTTCACTCTGATTGCCTAACCACCGCCTGACTGCTACTTTCCTATAACCGCAATCCAAATTAACTTCATATCTTAAACATTTTTCTATCTGCCACCCTTACGTCCGCGGTGTACTGACCGATAGGAAACTAGATGTTCTAGACTTGCTCGCAGCCTAAAAAAATTGTGATATAATCACCCTATCTGAGACTTGGTTAGATGTAAGTTACCCTGATGAGCTGTTAACGATTCGGGGTTTCCGGTCGCCCATACGTAAAGATCGCGAGCGTGGTTCGGGGGTAGGGGGTGAGGGTGGCGTAGCCGTCTACGTAAGAGACAGCATAGCGTGCAACAGGCGACCAAATCTCGAATCACCACATGCCGAAAGCATCTGGGTTGAGATATCAACTATTAAACAACGGGAAAGTCCTGTTAGGTGTGTATTATTGCCCTCCTGGGCAATCAGCTGACGACAGAGATCTCTTTCTAAACTCCTTGGCTCACTCAGGCGCCTCTGCCATCAACATGGACCCTTAAGATGCTAATTCTCACTGCAGACTTCAGCGATCCTTGACACCAAACACGCTGTCAGTAAATTAGGCCAGCGTTTACTGATCTTGTCGCTCAATTCAATTTGTTCCACTTATTAACGACCCAACCCGTAGAACAGAGTACTCCCAAAGCCTTCTTTATCTTATGATCATCGACTCTCCTGGGTTTATGCTCAACCCTGGCGTTCTCCCACCTGTCTCAACTACTGATCATTGTGTGATTTTCTGTTTGTTTTCCATTTCAGATTCCTTCAACCTTTCTTTAAGACGTACAATTTGGGAGTACAAACGCGCTCATTTCAATGAATTGAACAAAACTTTACGTGAAGCCCTGTGACGCACAGGGCTTCACGACTTAGTTGACGACTTAGTTTCCTTTAGGTCCAACTTTTTTTCTGGATACTTGCAAGTAATTTATTCCCTGTACAAGTGTACTGGTCAGACCCAAAGACAAGTCATGAATCAATTGAGCTATGAAAAGACCGATGAGAAGGCGAAATCGAACAGGTATGCACGCCTCACTCTTTTAGCGTGTACATTTACTCTCTCCGTATGCAGTAAAATTGAGCGTTCATTCCAGCTTCATTAGAAAAAGCGCAATCTTACTATTTCCTCTATCAAAAAGTCAATGCGTCTTTACTTTGATAAACTTAGATGAGACCTCGATTCAAAAGACATAAATCCATAAGGATGTTGGGATCTTAGCAAATATATCTTGGGATCTCAACTTCACTTTACCATACCACTTCTCATCGACGATGGTAATGTTATCTCTAGTAATCTAGAGAAATGTAAAATATTTAACAGTTACTTTGCAAAGCAGTGTACACTATCTCCCCTGGACGACCATATCCCTCTGCCTGATTTTATGTTTAGAACCGACCCTCGCCTCAACACCCTTACATATTAATGCCAACAATGTTGAAAAAGTCCTACGTTCACTCAAAACCAGCATGGCCTCTGTGCTAGATGCCATTCGGTAACATTCGTCTGAAAAGTATTTCTTCTTGTATCAGCCACTCATTCTCACTCCTGCTCAATACCTGCTTGCAACATTCTCAGTTTCCAGTCCCTTGGCAATTATCCAACCTATGTCCTGTTTTCAAAAAGAATAATAAGCAATACAAATAAAATTATCGTGCAATATATCTTCTCTATAATGTCTCCAAAGTTTATGAACGTCTAGTCTAAAGTCATTTATGAGTATCTTACCCTAAAATTAACTTCTGACCTCCTAAGAATTCAACCTTCAAGGAAAATCATTCAACAGTAAATCAGTTAATTGCTACATTACATGACATCTACAACTCTAAAACGAAACGCGTATGGTTTTCGTTGACATTTCGGAAAGTTTTGATAAAGTTTGGCATGACGGTATTGTACTCAAGATAAAGAAATTAGGTTTCTCCGATCATTTAGTTAGTTTTATCAAGAGTTATCTACCAAATCACTTTCAGCGGGTTACCAATAGCAGCTTATCTTCAACATGACTTCCAGTTGAAGCTGAAGTTCCTCAAGGGTCCATTCTGGGTCTCCTGCTCTTTGTGATATTAACTGACAACAAAGTATGTGATATTAAACTATTCGCAGAGGATACAAGAATTCTAAAAATGGTTCAAAATTCCAGTACATCCGCTAAAAAGCTTGATAATGATATTGGTGAAATCAATTTATGGGGCTGGTTGTGGCGTCTTACCTTCAATGCTTTGAAATGTATCTCACTTCTCTTTAACTGTAAGACATTCGAGACCACCCGACATTGTACCTGCGAAATGTACTCATTACTGAAACTCACCAACAAAATCACCTGGGTATTACCCTGGCCAGTAACTTATCGTGGCAAGCACATATAACTCACATTATCAATAAATCCAATCAGCGCCTAGCTCTACTCTGCCGCCTCAAATATAAAGTATCAAAATAGTTCTAATTAATCTACCAGACTAATGGCGCAAACAAACTATTCCAGCTATTAAGAATAAGCTAGTTTATCACCGCACGGACACGTCACTTGTGTTTTTTGTTTTCGTGTTGTTGTTTTGTTTTTGTAGTCTGATAAGCCAATTAGAGAGTTAAGGTCGGTATACTTTCCCAAATTATACTCCTCAGCCCCCAATTTCTATTGTTTTCAGCGGAGTCTAATTTTCATAGAGCTCCTCTCTTCCTAGGAGTCTAATTGAATTAGATCCGCTGAAGTGCAAGTGACCTCATGACGGGACTTTGCAATGGAACTTCGACAATTTTTGTCTACACTTTTTAATGAAAAAAATGTTTTGTCCCTGGCAGGGTTCGAACCACGAATTCTGTGATCTACGGCTGAGCGTGCTGTCCATTACGCTAAACAGCTGAGACGATGCTTCACGGATTTTACATAATATTTATTCCAGCGTGTCTATTGTTGACCAGCATTGAATAGGGTCAGGGAGCGTGACAGGTCAAGTGTCAAAGGTCGTTACATTATGTACTCTTACTTGTCGCTTTTCTCTTCGAAATCAAGTCTTTTAACTTTGTTTCAAGTAGGAAATACTTTTATAATACCCATCTTTTGGAGTATAAGTATGTTAGACGCCTCGTAGAGTTTTCCAATTGAATTAGAAGACTCGCGCTGCGCGCTCGTCTTCTAATTCAATTGGAAAACTCTACGCGGCGTCTAACCTATACATAGAGCCATTGTAGGAATGTCGCGAGGCGTCTGGCTGGACACACTAATACAGTGCAGGTTCTTCGGCTAACCTTTCTCCCTCAAATCGCTTAAAAGTGCCCGTTTGTAAACGGTGGTCTGTCTTAACGTTTTTGCTTAAGTTTCTCGTCACTAGAAAACTTTTGCTGAGATTTCTATGTAAAACCATTCATGATGGCATTCCCTGGACCAATAGCTTGATGCGGATTAGACGCAATGCGCTCAGCCCGTGCCAGGGAAGCAACTGACTCAGTCGTACTTTGACCAGAAATGGGCTAAGGGACATTAATACACATATAATATGCTTTGAAGCTTTTGCCTTTTTGGCGTAAGTAAAATTGAACATGTATAACTCGTATTTTGCATACTCTACTTAATGTATGTGAGACATACATCAGCCTTTTGTTGTGCAGGTCTTGCATTTACCAAAGAAAAACTCTAAGTAGTCAACTATGATAAACTAAATTTTCTTAACTTCATACTCTTGATAATAAAAATGTTTACAGGATGCTACTGTAGCATTATCCGATTACAAGCAAAGCAGAATCAAAATTTGCATCCGTTGCAAGGGTGTGGTTTGCAACAGATCTCTCATGTTGACCTTAGCTAAAAAGTGCACCACACTTCTGCCATAATTTTAGAGTATTAAACAGTGATTCAATTGACAAGGTACCTGAAGGCAGTTGTTCGCAAACCAATACAAACATTCAATATCTTGGCTGCCATTTACACCTTACGAATTTCTCATAGAGCAGTAATTGTTAGTAATTATGATAGTATCTTTTTGAATTTTAATACTATGAAAACAATTAAATTAATATTCATTGTCACTGTTTACTAGTTCTACTCCACCAATTACATTATATGTAATGACATTGCTGTTTTACCTACCCTTTTGTCCTCATTTATAAAGTTGCATTGAATCTAATTTCCATCTTTTGTGTTTGTCATATTAAGAATGTTAAACAGATTAAGCACTCTGAAAGGATCCCGAGAAAAACACACATGCTAATTTGCTTGTACTAGTATCGATTTAACTGATCTGATAGTTAAGGTTAAAATTGTAATTTCAAGATATTATCAGAGGAAAGTACTGCTTTTCCTGTGGTTTAAGCAACTGGCGTTTTTTTGTAAAGAACATACAATATGATTGTCCTAAGAGGAAAAGTGAGGAATCAAAACGCAACTTGACCATTAATTTGAAACCATCTACCTCATTTTGTTTTGTTGGCAGGTTCAGCTCCACTTCTATTTACATTAAGAAGTGTCAAACAACACAGAGGGGAAAGCGTGTAAATAGTAATGCATCTAGATTAATGCAGCTGTCACGGACAGGAAATTATTGCTCGTTAACTGATTGTTCAGATATCAGAATGGCCCAGATACTGCCTTACTACTCATCCAGACAAGAAATCCAGCTGATACCTGAATATGATGCCCATTATTTGACCAAAATATGACATGACCAAAGTCAACAGAGCCAAGTTGATAAGCCTGCTGGCAGGTGCTTTTCTGTGTATCATTGAGTTAGGTGAAAAGCCATGAGCTTATATCCGTGTGCCTTTTTAATAGGTTTTTGGCTTTTGTCTCCTAGGGTCTATTCTTGGCCCTTTATTATTTCTGATACATGTGAACGACCTTCAAGTTAGCTTAACACGGGGTACTGAGAGTCTTTTTGCTGACGATACATCCGCTCTGTATAATGGTAAAAATATTGAAAATACGAGGGAATTAGCTGAACACGACTTGGTTCAACTTATGAATTAGTGTCAAGTAAACAAACTAGGTTTAGATATTACCAGATCAAATTCAAAAGTGTTTGAATCAAGATCAAGCAAAAAAAGAACGCCCTTTCTATTTTCAACTCTCATTTATTGAATCAATATCAAACCGAAAGCAACGACCCTTTTTTCTACTCTCACTTCGGACTGAAAAACTCAACAATTGCTGCTGGGAAATTTTAGGAGTTTCTTTAAATCAGTTCTTAAAATGGACAAAGCACACAAGTCAGTGAAGAGACAGCTCTTCCACACTGATAAGAATGTTTTCCCAGAGACAACCCTAATCAATAACCAGTAACATTATATGTTACGTTGTCTATGACGTAATTGTGCAGGGTAGCTGAACAAGGCGCTGACATTTGTTTACCCTTTCATTGTAATACATGTTGTATTATCTTCCATGTGTTTTTTTTTCAAATGCAAAAATAAAGCATTAATACGTGCACAATTTTTTTTACGATGTTGGTAAATTCTGTATAACTGCTACCAACAACCGTTTAGGCTGATAAATCTGCCTTTGGGCACATACATTTCACATTCTAACCAAAACTTCAAGTCAGGATACCTTAAAATCTTGCGGGGATAATCTTTTATTGTTGAATGCTCTCATATGGAATCCAAAACTTCCCTCTGGCCCAACCAAAATTGGCCATCCTCATTTTCGCGCAAACAATATCTGGATATCTACAATACTCTGTTAAGTATGAGGCTAACATTGCATATATGACACATGTACTCTGAATGCAGTTATTTTCACGTGTTTACATTGTCAATTTTTCATTTATTGCATATAACCGAAGTTTTAATTTCGCTATCTTGGAAACATTTCCCATAAAACCGATGGTAAAATAATATGTCATTACAGTTTTGTTTTGACGCTTATTGTCATCATCAAAATAAACAAAAATAAATATGCAGCGAAATTAAGTGAATTTACAGTATGAATCAGGCAGCTGATTAATGTGTTGTTCTTTTCCAGCCGAAGATTGCCCGTATTAATAGTAATGAACGTCTTGGATAGGGAGAGTCTGGAGGCGTAATCTGTGTATCAAATCAGGTAGAACAATTCTAGTGTGTTTGACCAAGGTAATGGACTACAGTCACTCCTAGTACTGATAGAAGTGAGGACCTCACATATGCACCGACGAGACGTGCGCTTATGCAGTGTTAAATGGACGATCTGTGCATTCTGGATTGAAAACCTTTTCCAAATCGCTTTCTCTACGTGCAGCTGCACAGCATTTCGGACTGCAATGCGCGACCTTTAAATGTGCTAAGTATTGTACGGTGGCCGATACCATATTTGACCATAAAACTTACATTATTTTATTTTTACTTATTTTTTAGAGCTTTAGGTGTCAGATGTCCCACTCTTCAGTCCATTTCATTGTTTAAAAGTTATATAGGGTTTATGTGGTCAGCATTAGCGTCAACAGCAGATATTAAAGTTGAAGCTTTATACTGAATTACCCAGCCCTGAATCTTTATGAAACTCAGCAGAATTCTGTTACCTATCACCAAAATATTTTTGTAAACGTCATGATATCAGTTGGCCCCCCCCCCCCGTGACCTCGTGCGTATTAAGGTCTCAACGAACATTATGCAGTGTTTATTATGGTCTTCAAAAAGTTATGCTATTTTAAAAATCTCATATATAGATATTACTTCGTTATGTGTGGTTAGCATTCTCTATTGTTTGTAATGTTTATTAGTAATTGGATAAAAAGTATTTTGCCCTGTATTTTTCTCTATTTGATGAGTTTTGATCAATCCTAGTTTTAATATTTAAAATGTGACGAATTGCTTGTAATATCTCAATCTCGGTAAACTGGTCCACATTAAAACCATCATCAAGAACGCACTACCACTGCACCACTGCATTTTGTGGCCGCAAATAAACATCAATGAATTTTGTTCTCATTTTTGGATACAGTAACTAACACTATAAATATTTATGTTGAAATACCGAGGTACATCCATAAGCATCTAAAAAGCTTTGTGTATGACAGATTGCCCTAATTCAGCACCAATTAAACTATTCGTATCTCATCCCCGCAGTGTGATGGGCTAAGCCTAAAAGCAGCAATCCCCGACTCATTTATCAAGTTTTCGATAAGCCATGCAGATCATTGAAAATGTAAGAGCAACAGCCAATGTATTATGATGTGGTCGCATAGCCTTCCTATTGTGTTCACACATAGTAGTTTCTTGTATGATGTACTATGAGGACATCAGTATTACCAAGACAGGAATTGAGCATTTGAAGTTTAGTCCGCACTGAAATGTGTAGCAACATCGTCTCTGAATTTAATACAGTTTTGTAATTGGCGCAGTGCATTGAGCATTCTTGTGTCATACGCCATATAAATAGTTCCGCACACAAATATATACTACCTAATTAACGTAAATTTGCTGCGTTATTATTTTGCCTTATTTTGCCGATGGGACAATACCACAGAAATAAGACGCATTAAAACAGTATATTAACACATGTTTGACAGAAGTATGCCCAAAATAATGAACTTAAAATTTCAATTAAATGTCTATGTTTGAAATGCTAAAGTGAAAATTAATACGCATGGAAATAAATACAGTCAAAGTATCATGGCATGTCAGGGTAGCGGCCAAGGGCTCAAACTATGGGTTTACCCATACCGAGGTAGAAAAAATGGAACCCATGGCAAATTAAAAACCAATATCTCAAGTTTGTGAAAAAGGATGATGTGTGGTAACTGATATACTTAATATAAGTTTTATTCTGTTCTACTGCCAGTAGGGGTAAATCCTAAAATATGGCCTTTTTAAGGCCATGATCTTAGCTCTATTACATGTCCAATTTAAAACACAAAGTCCACCCACACACAAATATCAGTTTTCAAGATCATTTAGGTGGCACTTTGAATTTATTAAAATGCAGATCGACCAGTTTAACCCTTGATCAAGCCATGCTGTTGGAGGTTCGATCCAAAACACCAACTCTGCACCTGCCACCGACCTCGATTTGCTGAACTGATGCACCGGAGAGGGGTGCTCGTCCGCTGTACCTGTTGGTGGTAAATTGGTGCACGGTAACCCAACGCAATGCATGTAAACCTAACCTGGTAACCTTACATTTTTGTAATGCATCTAACTGGCCCATTTTGACACGCGCCTCTGTACATGGAAACATCAAAGCCATATCCCGGGTGATGTGTACCACATCCCACCAGGTGGTGTGTACCTGCTCCACCCTGAATGCTTTACCAGCAGCGCAATAATTCAGCACAGGAAATGCACCTAAAATAACCATTCCAAGAGTAACAGAGACCACGATGGCCTTATTAACCATAAGCTGGTCAAAGGTCTCGTGTACATATGGGATTGCATGAGTACTTGGGTCATATTGACCAAGTGCAACATGTCTCGCTAAAGGGATCAGACTGCAACAAGGCCATATACTATATTTTGTGAAACCCGTGCTACGGTCATCCTGTTCCATTTGCCGGAGTTTCGGCTGTTAAAGAACACTTTTCGACAATACATTTATGATGATGATAATGATACTAATAAAGTAACAGTAATGACGGTATAACAATAATGGTAGTAGTAGTTGAAGTAATGATAATAATATTAATAATAAAATCGACAATAATATAGTACCGATAATATCAATGATAGTAATAATGATAATAATAATAATAATAGAATAAGAACAATATATTTAATAATACTGATGATCAAGATGATGATAATAGTCAACATCATTATCATTACTGTTATATATTAAAATTTTAAATGATTATGTCACTTGTTATACATACTAATATGGATAGGGAACTATAATGGTGCCGCTTGATAAACATACTAACGTGGATAAGGATCTATTACACCTGTGTGCTCACTTTTGTTTGTGCCATAGTTTAGTCGCACAAGTAATTGTTCTAAAGATATTTAGGTTAGCTTCACCGCTTAAATTGACTGGCGATTGGCACAATTATATACAAGAAGTGATTAGATATTCCCCAGAAAACAGGGACGCTTTTCTGTTACAGAACATATCTTTTATTTTTGTGAACCTACATGTAGGTGATGTACTTAGAAGTTTATGATGATACGCAAGTAGTTCCAGTCCGTGACTGGAATACAGCCGCGGTGCTTTTGTCGTGCTTTAGAGATAATGCAAACAACGCAGTAGGCAGGGATCATTAAAAAATCACTTCATCAGCAATAATATCGTGATATCGTATGCTTGGTAACATGGCTCCAAACATTGACCAAACTTACTTTGTCCCATGCTGTGAGCATTGCATTGCCATTTGAAGTCGGTTGAGGAATTATGAACTACTTGTATATATATTTAATCTGTGTTCCTACGCCGTCTTAAATACTCCACACGCATACATATCACGCCTCTGACAATCTGGACAATCTGATTGTACCCATGGCGCACACTTTCCATATCATATTTACATTGTATTTTATTGTTTTTTATAGTTTCATTGGAATATGTTCGGCTGCTATAAATATCACCATTGTTACAGTGCTAGTCAATCACACAACGCTGCCATTCGACTATGCTAAAACTGCGCCATCCCTGAATATGGGGATAGAAAAAGCAAAGGAGATCCTCGGTCCAGACGTGCATATTCAGCACATCTATAAGGATGGTGGAAATGAGTGTTTGCCGAAGTGGATCGGTGGTATAGCCGCAGAGGTGTATTACACATATAACATTACAGCTTTTATCGGACCAGGTAAGCCTGTCATATTGATTGAAAAAATGTCTATGGGGGAAAACAAAATAGCTTTCCACTCAGGATTTTCTCAATACAACTTGAATAAAGAGATGTTTGTAGTTATCAACATCAGTGTAAACAAGCTATTGATATTGTTGCTGATAACCTGACAAACGGTACAGAATGGTATATGTCATTATAAACTGATATTCCACGTACATTTTGTACAAGATTTGAGGAGCGTAACTTTAATTTGGAAAAAAAATTCATTGTGAAAGTGAGGATTGCACTTTAAAACCGGGTTTCGCATTATGACAAAGTCTGCCGCTAGGCAAACCATAAAGACGTACATTTGCACAAGCCAAATTTATAAAGCACAGACCAGGCGGTATTCTGAAATATAGTTTAAACCAAAGATAGATGATTATAATGACCATGATGCTGCTGCTGCTGATGATGATGCAGGGCTCAGAGAGTGTCACATGTGAAAGCAGGAGCTGAAAAAAAATTCCTGGGTTTCATTTGTCTCGTAGTATTTATTTTCATTACCACACAAAAAGATAGGCAAACGGAAAATGATTTTATCGTACATACGCGCAATACTGGATCTTTATTAGTGTGTAAAGCTTCTGATATCGTATCATTATCTTAAGACAGATGTCGTGAGTCGTCACCGGGAGTATTGAGGGCGTTATGTGGGAATGCCCTGTTGATTACCCGCGTTTGCCAGTGACAAATGCAACCAAACTAAGATTGAAAGAACCACAATTGGGTCACCCGTTTTATATGTCGTTTAAATTAAGCGACATGTCCTTCGAGAACATTTTTGCGAGTAATTATAAATTTTTTGACAGTTACTGAACTTCAAAACAAATACATATCAGACATTCAATGTGTGTGAGTTTTACTTGATCACTCGACATTTTCACTTTGGTCATAAGTCTGCTTTTATATTTATAAGAGTTGATGCACCTTACTTAGTGTCCCTATATAAATTATCTTGTTTCAACGTTTGTCTCCCCAATTTGACTGTTAATTAAAATAGGCCAACATTTTTACTTTCATCAAAAGTATCGAATCTTTTCTACAATAAGGTAACTCATCTCAATTTG
The DNA here is from genome assembly GCA_964020975.1 of Hermodice carunculata. Classification (NCBI taxonomy): domain Eukaryota; kingdom Metazoa; phylum Annelida; class Polychaeta; order Eunicida; family Amphinomidae; genus Hermodice; species Hermodice carunculata. The sequence goes on from OZ026629.1 coordinate 15,049,592, forward strand.
ATTATTGGAATACTGTCCCCAAACGAACGAGCGAACGAACGAATGAACGAATAAACGAACGAACGAACGAACCAATCAACCAACCAACCAACCAATCAATCAACGAACGAACGAACCAACCAACAAGCAAGCAAGCAAAGAAAGAAAGAAAGAAAGACAGACAGACAGACAGACAGAAGGAAACAAGCAAACAAACAAATGCTGTTCAATCAGGGATTTCGGTGACTTATATTGGATATAAAACTTTTTTCTTGACCACTATAAAGACGTCTCTACTTTATACTTCTACCTCGATTGTGTCCGTACAGTATCAAAGAATGCAATGTCACTTTCTCTCTTTGTTGGTGGCTTTGTTGAAAGGAGAAAGTTTCTCAGAAGTATCTGCCACTGCAACATTTATGTGACAATCCACAATCCAATTGAAAGATAACAGAGTAACATTTAAAAAATTAAGCTTAATTCAAACCTGTTATCTATGCACCACGCTTTAATGTACATTCTTTTTAAGTATTTGGTTATGCTGAAGATTAAACAGGGTAACAAATTTTCAATGAAACCCGGTGACCAACAAACGGCAGTTTTAAATGGTGTCTTTTTTCGCCCTCTTTTAACCCGTTACTATTTAGCCTGTCTTACAAAATGATCAGGTAAGGGTTGAATATAAAACACAATTTGCCAGTAATATTGGCAATACCCATCATATTGTGGGATAAAAATGATTATCCGAGTGCCCCCCCCCGTACAATTGTAATAAGTGGATATGAAAGTTTGGGGGGGGGGGTAGGTTGATGTTGTCTAATATAAAAACTCAATCTACTTATTTACCAAAGAGCTGAATTATTATTTATTTAGTGAAACACACATATACTGATTAGCCAATCAGTCAATGACTGGTCTAACTTTTGGCTCAGTTACAACACAGTACACATGCATTTATACAGCAATCAACCCATTCACACATTGATGACATGTACAGGGGTAAACATTATACAGCAAATTAAATATTTATTCACCACACATATCTACCAATTAAAACAAGCAAAACGACACAATGAAGCCAAAGTGCATCACCGCCTACCTATATATAGATTCATGTTGACCACGGACATGGGCAATGATTTGTTTTTGAAATTGGTCTTTAATCGTGCACAAAGGTTCTTGGTCCAGACACTCCAGCAATTTCGTCCAACTCACTGCCACTGTAAGGAAAGAGATTAATCAAACCCTAAAAGTGTTTGCAGTGCGGTTGGCGAACTTGCACATGAAAATCACCATTTGTGCTACGTCTAGAATTGTTAGATTAGACAGTATTACGATATTGGAACATGTCAGCGAGATATGCGAGCGAATGGTTATTTACATATATGTAGACAAGGGTGGCCGCATGGAAACTGAATCATTTCTGACAAGAAATTCCTCACTATAACTGTACATGTTTGCTTCTTCTTCCGTTGGTGTGTGAAACAAAAAAAAACCCAAAAAACAAAAAACAAAAACAAAAACCAAAAAAAAAAAAAACAAAAAAAAAAAAACAAAACAAAACAAAAACAAAACAAACAAAAAACCAAAAAAAAAAAAAAAAAAAAAAAACAACAAAAAAAAAAAAAACACCCCCCCCCGGGAAATAGTTAGCTGAATCAGATCAATTTCACTTATCCTTGAAACCTGGCGTCACTCTCGCTGTGTCCTACAGAACAGTTCCAGTCGACAGACATAAGTTAAATACATGGACTATCATTGGACTTGTTTCAAATGCGACATGCCTTAGTAGAGGACTATTAATGTCAATAACATCAAGTTTACATTTATCAGACAGACCATATGGTTGAGTATTAACATGATCAACACTACGTTGGTTGAACTAATGTCAATTTACACTTTTTACACATTTACCTCTTGTCAAATCATGCTTGTCCTTGAATTTGGATGCAAAGGCAAGTGGTGTCTGTATATTTTTTAAATAATGATTTTAACTATCAAATTCATATTGCTGGAAAATTCAGGAAGGTTTATAATATTGGGTATAACTATTCATCAACAAAGAATTACATTGGCTGATATTTATGGATATTACGAAGACAAACCGTAATTCTATTGAATTAGTTGAAAAATTTCCATTTGACCACCGATTCATAGGAGGGGATTCCAATTTTGTCCTGACATAGTGAAAGATAAGTTTAGTAGGAATTCAGTTCCATATTTTAAAAACCAGCAAATCATCTCTCATTGGATGGAAGATACGGATGTTTTAGCTATATTGGAGTAAAAAGAACCCAGATGTGAACACCTACACTTTGAGGCGGAAAAATCCAACATTTATTCAATGTACACTAGATTTTTTCCTGGTGTCTTTTGGCTGGGAACGTAGTATTGAGGAAGCAGAAATTATTCCAGGATATAAATCTGACCATGCAGCCATCACTTTGAAATTATCAATTAAAATACAGTCCAGAGGGCCAGGATTCTGGAAATTTTACAGTTCTCCCTTAAATGACATTAATAAGATAAATAGTATTTTCGAGATTGATCCAGGTAACAAGAAACACAATAGAGAAAAGAAAAATAGCCAGTTTAGAAAATTAGCTTCAACAGTATAAATCCATAATTGGTCCACTGAGCTATGAAGTTGAGATTAGATATAAAAGTGGTAAAATTGAATTAGACAAACAGTTAGAGTAAGGTACGAGAGGTGCTATTTTTAGAAATAGTGTTCGGTGGTATTAGGAAGGTGAAAAACCTCCAATGCATTTCTTTAATATGGAAAAAAAAGAAATTATGAGAACAAAGTGATCAGAAAGGTGGATGTTAGTAATCAATTTGTAAATGACTAAGCAAATATTATAAGAAGAAACACAGTTCTATAAGAATTTATATACCTCTAATAATACGAATGATGATTTAAATATGTCAAATGTTGAATTTACGGATATGCCAGCATGTGAAGGACAACTTAAGGAAATAAAAATTTCATAAATGTTCTGAAAAACGAGCTAATTACAAATCACCAGGTTTAGATGGTTATCCAGTGGAGTTTTATAAACTCTTTTGCAACAAATGTAAAAATTACTTGATAAATGCGCTGAATGCTGCCTATGATAAGGGATAATTGTCTGTTGCACAAAGACAAGGAATCATTATTCATTTACATGAGAAAGAAAAAAAATGTTTTAGATCTGAAAATTGGAGACCCATCTCCCTTTTAAATCAAGATTATAAGATTGCTGCAAAGCTTATTCACAATGATCACACTGGGTCTGTAGAATATATATATATATATTGAAAAAAAAATTAAAATTACAAATCTGATGGACTTTGCGGATGAAAATGAAATACCGGCATTGTCGATATTAATTGATTTTCAAAAGCTTCCTTTTTGTTTTTAGTGTGGGGTTTTATTCAAAAGACATTAGAATATCTCAATTTTGGTCCAGCAATCCAACAATGGATAAAAATCTTATATTCTAAGACCCAAAGTTGCATAAATAACAACGGTTGGACTTCTGAAGCATATAGTCTTTCAACAGGCGTCCATCGAGGATGTCCTCTCTCACCGTACCTGTCCATTTTTTGTGTTGAAAGTTTGGCAATTGCTGTCAGAAATGACGTACATATTAGTCGAAGTACTGTTGATGATACAGAGTATAAAATTTCTGAAGATGCAGATGATACTTCTTTTACCCCATTGGCCTATGAGGCCAGCTTGATGAAAATGTTTGATTTATTAGATCAATCCCCCACAAAAAAATCTGGCTTGAAGTTAATCTAGAACACACTGTTGTATTATGTATTGGAGCAACAAAACAGACAGATATTATAATAGATGAAAAGTTACATTTGTATTGGGCAAATGAACCTGTAACTCTCCGGGGAGTACAAAAATACCACATAGAGATAATTGTTGTTGAACTACTTCCCCGAAATAAAGAAGATTGAACAAATATTTTACTCTTGGGATAAACGAAATTTACCCTTAATGGTAAAACTTTAATGATAAAATGTTGAGCTTTATCCCCACTATTATATTTAGTAGCAATTACTCTGAACCCAAATGAGCATGTACTGTAAAGAAGAGGTTCTTATTTTCAAATGTCTGTAGGATAGTAAACCAGACAAATTAAGAGAAAGTACTCAATTGCATCTACACATGATCTGGGAATTACACGTTTCATCCCAGTTTAGTGCCATGAAATGTGCATGGATTAAAGGATTTAGTCTGATTCTAAAACTGTTTTACGGAGAATATTTCATAAATTAAAGAGTAAAGAGTTAATTATGGTGGAAAGTGATAGAAAACTGGAGCGAATTTAATTTTAAGGAATCAGGAAACAAAACTGAAATTGTAAATGAAGCACAGTGGTTCAATTCATTTATTAGAATAGCTAGTGTAACTGTGTTTTATCAAGAATGGCGTGACAAGGGAGTTAAATACATTTCTGATATTTCCACCAGAGATAGAATATTCTTGTCATTTGCAAGCTTTTTACGGAAAATTCAAATGTCAACCTTTGATATATTAAAGTCTGATATCAGTTCTGCCACTAATGAGAAAGTTGAATATTGAGATGAGGTGTGAAATTCGAGAAGTAGAGTGGTATCTTTTATTTCAAACGATTTCTCTGGCAACAATGTCCTCTGAAGTTTCTAATTCAGATTTCTCCACCAAATTATTTACAAAAATAAAAAAATTATATAGGTGGAAGATTACGGAATCAAGTTTATGTTCTTTCTGTGAAAATTATATAAAGATTACCAGACATCTGTTTCAGGATTGTGAGATCGAAAATAACGGAATCAAATGTATGTTCTTTCTGTGAAAATTACATAAAAAGTACTGGACATCTGCTTTGAGATTGTAATTATGTTACTCAATTTTGAAGACGAGTTTTTGTAGATCTCACAATGTATTGAAGTTAATATTCCTGAATTAACAGATCAGCAAGTACTTCTAGGGGACACAAACTTAAGACCAATTTATTATTTTTATCCTAGGGAATAAATCAAATATGCATGTAGATACAGATAAGTAATACCTGATTTTAATGAGTTTGTTCCCCTGGTCCAAAAGATAAAGTATATAAAACAATGTATTGCAAACCAAAGATCTAACGTTTCTAAACATGACCAGAAGTGATCTGGATTCAGTATTAGAAATTAGTTTAACCTGTATATGTTAGTTTATGTACGACTGATATCTAAAATACGATTGTTAACTTGATAAAATTGGGTGCCATTGTATCAGCTATGGTTATACCTTACTGTATTTAATGTGAACAATGAAGCCTTTTTTGTTTTGAAAGTATTTATTGATATATGTAGGTAGTCCTTCCTGGAAATTGAATATATATATTAAATAAAATAAAACAAAAAGGACACCATTTTAATTTTGGCCAATCATGCTTGTCCTTCAATTGGAACGCCAGATGCATTGTAATGTTGCTGAAATATGGTTCAGTTTTTGTCGGAGAGACATGATTGTCATGCGCTTGTGTAATGACAAATGCTTTAACAGAGACTACGTCTTGTTATAAATAATGTTTCGCACTTGTGTTATGATAATAATCCTTTTCATCCTTCTGTTTCGAATGGATGATGGAAAACAAGGAGGGCTCTGTTCTTCTACATCATCTGGTAAGGTACGTGCTATGTCTCATATCCGCAAATGATACGACTTCTGGGAAGTCTACTCCTGTCACCGGCTTATCCCCAGCCACAGTGACACCATATAGAGAAAAAGGGGGTGCGTCTTGCACTGTACTGAACGTTTCTGAGACGATCGCGTCCCAGGGTAACACAGGAGTTCGATCTCGTGTCAGGATTCAATCAAATGTTGAAGTTGAGAACGTTTTGCAGTTCCTTTTCAGCCCCAGAGTAAAGGATTATTTACAAAAATCTATTGGCGAGGACATCAAAGCAGAGATTTAAAGTTATCGAAGGGTCATCTCTGGTCTTAAAACTAAAGTTGCTCAGTTCGAAACTTAAAGTAGAAGTGAAACAAATAAGCTTCTGTTTGATGAGAAAAGGATCACAGAGAATGAGAAAAACTTGGATGAGCTACAGCAGTGTTGGCGCCCTGATGACTTACGCATATGGTATGAGGAACCTGAAAGGTCAGATGAGAACACAGATGGCTGTCTATAATATTGCTTTGTAGTGTCCGGTGGGTTAACCAAATTCTGGCAACTTCAACAAACCTAATCAGATCATTGCTGCATTCGTGTCCTACAGAGTCGAGGAGTGCTTCGGGCATGGATGAAAAACAGCGATCTCTTCATTACCAAGGAATTAACACACAAGAGAGTGCACATATCTTATTCTGGTCTCAAAAGGTCAAATAAAATCATTCATTCTGTCCAAGGATGGACAGTTATTCATCCGAGAACTAAATCACCGGGCAGTTGCCCAACCTGCCCTCCTAGTTCTGTTCTGCAACTTGATTAGGAGGACCTGTACAAATACAATGTGATTCCAGCATCTTGACTGTTATTTAATGTCTCCCCCGTGGTCATGGGGGACTTGCGATGCTCCCTTTTTGCTCTTCAGTAGTGCATTTACCTCAAAATATTAAGCAACTTAACTGTTTGCTCTATATGCTATGTGTTGGTAATAGACATTTCTTTTTTCCTGCCAAAAGTCAAATTAATACACTGAATTGTGTATCTATCCAGCTTTCTTTCTTTCTATCTATCTATCTATCTATCTATCTATCTATCTATCTATCTATCTATCTATCTATCTATCTATCTATCTATCTATCTATCTATCTATCTATCTATCTATCCGTCTATCTATCTATCTATCTATCTATCTGTTCGTCTGTCCATCTGTCCGTCCGTCCACCTGTCTGTCTGTTTGTCTACTTATGTTTATCTTTCTGTCTGTCTGACCACCGGTAGGTGTCCATAGAAGTACCAGTGTCAAGACCTTCCATTTTTTCTGAGTGAGATACTGAAAAGGATATAGAAAGCTTGCTTTTATATGACAATGTAGCGCTTGACAAGCCACAACTATGGCAGTCCCTTTGAGCATTTCCTTGTCCGAAGAGTGAAAGCTTGATGTGTCCATGGCCTGTAATGATTTGCAACATGCAGATTTATTCTCATTAGCTGGCTGCTGATTGCGATGTTATTTGGGCATGCCTGCCCCCCTCGGAGTAATAATCGGTGCTTTGTTTTGGCCAATCCCGGTTTTTGTTTTTTGTTTTTTGTTTTTTGATTGTTTTGTTTTGCACAAATGTATCGGCATGGCTTGCTTGCAACGCACGACCTTCCGTCAGTCAAGCACGTATTAAAATTTGGAGATGGCAAAAGCATGTGTTCTGTTCCTGGGAACGGTCATAGGGCCAGTATTTCTATTATAGGTCCATGGAACGACATTGCAGCAAGATCGCATACTCACGTTTATCGCAACTATGCAGGGGCTGAATGCTGCCAAACCATATGTAACTAGATTGATAAAGGCAAACAAGGAATTCTAAAATGCTTGGTCAACTGAATCATCTTTGTTGAGGCTCTTCTTTTATGAATTTTTGTTTGTTGAGAGCATAAAAATTGAGCCACATTGCTGTATCAGCCGTTCAGCACAATAGTTTGTCCGATAAAAACATGATCATTATTATACGTCAAAGAGCCCCTCATATCGTGACAATAAAAACAATGGGCAGACTTTCAACAATAGATAGGGACGGGGACACATGTTAATATTGTAACAACACTATCTTTTTCAGACTGCAGCCACAAATATTGACTGGTAAACTTGGCAACACATGTGTATTAATATAATAGGAAATCATACTTTCTTACAGTTTTGTAGAAGTTTCACCAGGAATATACATTCCCTATTTTTAGTAATAGAAATAGAGGAAATCTGTGCCGCCCCAACAAACAGGATATCTCCCTATTTTTCATGTTGACTACACATAACAACATGAAAGTCAGCCTTACTTGTATTTCCAATATTTTGCTTTAAGGCATCCGTTTAATGTTCTAGAGTGCACACAAAAATCTTAGGATGTGTGTGCAGCCAGCGAGTGGCCAAATGTTGAGTAAATAGGGCACATGTACACTTCCAATCTTTCGTTTTTGTCGTCAAGTCACCTTTGTGCAGCCTACATGTACTGAAATAAAACGCTATGCTCGAAGCCAAGGTTACGTTTCCGTCCCTGTATGGCAAGGTTTTTTTTCTTTAGATATGACTGTTGTAGGTTCGTCATCTCACATGCTGTACCATTAAGTCCATCTGAAGTCCGTGTCAAGCTCGACACCACAAGCTGAAAAATCCAATTCCTCCCTACCGTAGATTTTGTTTAAGGACAGGTAAGACACAAACACCTTTGCATGGCCAATTTTGAGATTTTAACAGTTTTTACAAGATGAATGTCCTTTCTATCAGTTGTCAGAATTTCAAACTTTTAACCAAAGCAGGAATATGAGAAAAACGCCAAAAAACACACAGACATGTAGACATCCGAACGTCCATGTGTCATTATTTTGGTTTTCACTCGCCAAACTGAACAATGCCACTCGTCAATCATACTTAACAGTCTGTCACGTGGCTACGGGTAGCAACGGCCCATGGCAAAAGCACAATACCCACGTACATAATAATATTTTATCGAAACCCGGGGATGAGGAAATAAAAGTACAAATAAACACATCGAAATAAGCATAAACGTGAACAGAAGAGAAAGCACACAAAATAGCGATACAAAATTCAGGTTGGAAAGAGAAATGGAACTCATTGAGAAACTAACTACAAAATTATGACAAGCTAACTAAGTAAAGTGTACAGATAAGTCTAACAAGCTAACTACATAAAGTATACATACAGGAGTAAATACAATAAAACACTATCCCTTAAAAAAAGATGAAGAGGTAGGGGGCGGAAGGCCAAACCCGCCATCCGTCCACTGACCACGAGCGGCCGTAGGCCGGCCCATCGCAGCAAGGCAACACAACTTTCGTTGTTAGGCTTGAGGTCACGCGGCCCGAAGAGCCGCCTCCATGACGTCACGCTTTGAAACCAAATTGTCACTGTCGCCGTTTAACAGATTGCTGAATAACGTTTTCCGTACTTCAAAGGCTCTTTTATTCATTTGATTGGCCAATAATTGATTAACAACCTCACCAAATGCTAAGTGACGATGTTTACTACTCTTTGCACAAATATTAGCTCAACTTGAGCAGACGGTATTGTTTCAGAAGGATATGATCCACATCAAAGGCCTTTGAAGCTTGTTTTCTCAGAAAGAATACTAGGACGAGAGCCCCACCTAAGAATGGTTATTCCAAGAAAAAGGCTTGGAGAAATTTAATCCGATAAACGGCTTCTGATTCTGTAATGTCAGGACTGCAAAAGCTATTCAGCGATTTGCAAAATTGTGCTTCGTTTTTTTTTCTGTGAAATGAAGAAAATTAACATCCTGGAAATCAAAGGCTAAATTGAAACGTCAAACTTTGAGGGTGGATAACAGAAAAACTAAACCAAACATTAAAAATAGCAGGATCTTTTTTGTTGCCAATAAGTCAGGATTAAGCTGCAAGTGTAATTATGATTTTATCACACATAATTAGGGACTTGTATCGACATTTATGGGATGTATGCTTTGCGGTCAACTTCCAATTGTTTATTCAATAATTAACATCACAGACACCCAAATACGGGACATATTAATTTTTTGGAATATGACAATTACACACATATATGATTTGTTATCATAACGCTAATACATTTTGAGGTAGGATTGATTAAAGTTGGATTTATTTTGGGGGGTCTTACCTGTCCTTAACATTCTTTAAACTCTTCGAAATATAAATGACATATAGGTAAAAGTTTTTGCTGATTTCAAAATGCATTTTACGCACGTGTTGCTTTCACCATTATTCCACGCATCTATACACTGCAACCTTTTGCAGTTTTTCTATAAAGAGAAGTTTAATATACCACTAAAAGAGAGAGAGAGAGAGAGAGAGAGAGAGAGAGAGAGAGAGAGAGAGAGAGAGAGAGAGAGAGAGAGAACACATGGTCTCAGAACACGAATATATGACATATAGGACGGTGTGTCAATAGTGACGAGACATACTAAATATTGATGCAACACCTTGTGCATCTAAAACTATTAGTCACACCACTGAGGAAGAAGACTAGCAAACTTCTTCCTCTATGGTCAAGCAGTGGGGTGGATTCTGGCTTTGTTGGTTCTGTTGGTACAATCGTCGCTTTTACATAAAGTGAGTTCATCCCCCCAGCACTTTAAAAGGCCACCCGAGGTGCACATTTCATCTTTCTTTTATTTGCTTGACTTGTGTTGACTTATTCCGGCAAGGACAGGTGCTTCCTGCCCTCATGGTTGGTGACACACGTTGTGTGTGTGTGTGTGTGTGGGGGGGGGGGGGGGGGGGGTTATGGGTTTTCAGCACTGGCGTACTGGGCTTTTTTAGTTACAGTACTAACGTACCGGAAGCCCCTTTTTATATCCCTACATTATACCAACCCTTATTTGTACATTTACTTATTTTACGTACCTTGCACCACGGCTTAAATTATTACTGGTACCAATTACAAGGGGCCCCTCCTACCTCCTCCTTTATATGCACTTACAATGGATTGTTCTGTTGGATTCTGGTCATTATGTACTTCAATAGTCAAAAAGTTTATCAGTCATATGGGGGTCACGCAGGGATTTAGATATCGCGCAAGAGGTGTAGCTTCAATATGTGTATATAGCAACGGGACATACTACGAAAACAAAAATCCAGAAAAACATTTACTACGCGTTTCTCTTCAAGAGATTATGGACTTAGGCAAACAAGGAAAGGTTGTTTGGATTATGGCGGTAAAGAATATACTGGAAAATGATGGCTTTGTTCATATATGGATCAACAAAGGAAAATATTAAGACCAAAAAATAGCAGTTTTCACTTCGTTTACGTGATCAGCATCAGCAAGATTCTTTTTCTAGTATCTGTCAAGACGTATCCTGTGGCACCTGTTCAAAATTACGCGCCTACATAAACTTAAAAAAAAAAAAAGAATTCTACATGGAAAACCACTCAGTTTCCGTAAAATATTGTCTTCCGCAAGTGTTTGTCAAAATTACGACTTAGCAATCATGAATAACGCATCGGAATTGGCAGATAGAAAAACGAAATTTTGCGGGAAAGATTATGTGTTCATTCCGATCAAAATTCCATTGAAGATAGTCAAGCATTTCTTGATGAATTGCCAACATTATAATATATTTTGAAGCCCGCTGAAAACTAATTTGCAGTCCTCCAAAGTGTCATTTTCTTTTTCAACTGTGTTTGCTCCTGGGCTCGAAGTGGCGGTGCATGTTTGCAAATTCCTTAGATAGTCTCTTCTATTTCGTAAATCTGTACACCCATTTATATGATTAGCTGTATGTTTATAGTGAATATAATCATGTGCTTTATATTGTACATTTGATATTGTATGCCACGGACCCTATAAGGGCATAAACTTGCAATAAAGTATCGTGTTATCATTTGCCTATACAGACCAATATCATATGGTCATGTGTGGCGGAGCCCGTGAGCTAATTTCCTATGTATACTCCACAGGCCGAGCATCTCGGTCTTGTCTTTCTTTCCCGAGCAGCAACTTACTTTTTCTGACCCACAAAAAGCTGCTGCATTCCCCCTCTAAAAGTTGATAGGTCTTACGCACAAGCTGCTATGGCCGACTTGTATGGTTGATGTGTCGATATCATTCTTACACTTTCAAATTTAATGTGACAAACTCGTAATTTCACTTTAAAATACTATATCAACCAACAAACAGGAAAATAAAATAACATAAAAAACAACAAGGAATGATTCTGGTTTGTTCTCTAGACAGAATGTAGCTCAGTGATTACATCATATTAAACTTTGCCCCCCCCCCCTTGTTTAACTCGCCCAAACTGCTTGGTGGTCAAATGTCGTTTGCCTTAATGTTTTGGACATAATTCAACAGGAATGAAACACAATTTGAATGATAATTATAGATAAGATATATCAAGAAAACATGACCCCGGTCGACAACTTTCCTTGGCATGAATTCCAAACCCAACAATGACAGCAAAGAGATTCCAGATTTGCCAAAGCATCAACATTTATCTTCCAATACAATGTGAAGAAACAAATTTCACTCCTGACTTGAAACAGGCAGTCATCCACAAAAGGCAACTGGTGGTTTAAACCGTTCCTGTCAACCTTTGAAATTTCTTCATTAACTACAGACACTAGTGTTTCCAAAATGTACAAGCCTAACCACGCAAAACACACGTTTCATTACTTCTGCAAAAAAAAAAAAAAAAAAAAAATCCCTAGTAGGCCTATCACTTTTTAGTTCTCCCGACCTGTCAGTCAGCTGAGATCACAGCAAAAGAGTAAAGTAGGCCTACATCGTTGTCGTGATATGTATGAATCTGGAACATTATAAACACACTCTACCTCCATTATAACTATGAGTCAGAGAACACAGCCCACAGCCCACAGCACAACAAAGACAATGAAGTATTTATCAAATAGTACAGAAAAACATGATCCATATTCATAAATTCCAAACCCAACAATGACAGCAAAGAGATTCCAGATTTGCCAAAACATCAACATTTATCTTCCAATACCAATGTGAAAAAAGAAATTTCACTCCTGACTTGAGACAGGCAGTTACCCATAAAAGGCAACTGGTGGTTTAAACCGGTCCTCTCAACCTTTGAAAAGCGTTGACTCAGTCTTAACTCAAAGGGGAGGCTTAATCACAATTGAGAGTAAGGAGATTCTTTGAAATGCCCACCATTTGAGAAATGGGGCTAAGAGCTATGTGCAAAAGGGGCTCTAGGCTTCGTATTTGTGACTGACAGATGCACCGAATGTACAAAATGCACATTTATTGGTAAAGGCATGTACTTTGGTGTCATTGGCATATTAGAAAACGTTTTATGGGGTTTGCAGAGGTTTTGGTTCATCAAAATTATGAAGTCGCTTGGAATAACATTCGTGACGCTGATTTATTCAGCCAACGTTGTCGAGATAAAAGCCATCAAGCAGGATTTACCGAGGCCACTCTGGTAAACCGTCCGTGCATTGTTTATATTAGTACGAACATGCTGGTGACGTCCTCTTATAATTTCAGAAGAACTTTTGTTTCACAATCACCATTTAATTCCCTGAGGGGTCCTTACATTACAGATTAACAGTCAAGGTAATGATGCGGATAATAACCACAGGCCTACTATGCCAACTGAACAATGCTTTATTTATATGCATCCAGACGGGTCACAGCAGCCAAAGGGCCGCTAACTGGGAAAACGGCCCTTCTTGTAATATTAGTTAGCAGAATTGAACAAGAGGGAGCAAGCAGATCACAAGTTGCTTTTTTTTTTTTAACCCAAATTGGCATTTGAAGTACTCGCTTGTAAGACTTGTACATTATTTAAACATGCGGAAACCATCATAAAAATATAGATAGGTGTATGCTACGATAGAACACAAATTAAAAAAAAAATGGGTAACAGCAAATGTGCAGTAAAGGCTTTAAGAATTAAGATCTATAAACACAATATGAAATTAGTTTTGCTTGCTTTGCTGAAATTTTATATGTCAGTGTGCAGCAAAATACATCTGTGGGCGTATTCGTTGAAACAGATGTTGCATTTTGGTCAATGAATTCCAATTATTTTTCCTCACACAGGATGCATGGTGGTGTTGAATTCTTTGTATGAGTGAACATCAACGCTATGGTAATTCTGTTTAAATCGGAAGACAATTCACGCTTTTAAATTTTTCATTGTTACTGCCTATTATATTTGCCATACCTTAATTTCATTTGCATTCATTTTTAAAAGTCGAAAATCAATACAATTTGTTTATGCAAAATTCAAACTTTGATGTCCGATAACCGTAACATAAAGTTACAATTGTTTTTTCTACTTGAAATGCACGGTAATTGAATATCAGTATTGCGGGCCATCGAATCGTCCTATCGCTGCTCGTCCTTGGGGCACAGTCAATACAATACTATGTACCATCAGCATGTAATACATAAATGACATAAGGTGGGATAAAATACAAAGATATATATATATATATATATATATATATATATATATATATATATATATATATATATATATATATATATATATATATATATATATATATATATATATATACAGTTTCCACAATTAAAGGTAAAATTTCTCATTACCTTCTTATCGATGCGAACCTTTCATGGAATCAGTGCATTTGATCAGGTACTTTGTTCCAGGTAATAACACTCTGGTATTTTAACCTGAAAGAAAACATGTTAGCCTAAAATGTCTGAAAGTGAATATTAAAACAGAATAATGCCAAAAGATAAAATTAAGTAGCAAAACAGACAAGTCTAAAAACTGCAAAATTATTGAAGCCATACTTTCTAATAATCTTTGGATACTAAGAGCAAAATTTATGGGGGCAAGTCAGAAAAGAACGAATGTCATTTGTATTTAAGTCAAGAAAATGCAATGAAAATATAATGTTTCTTAACCAGATACCAAGTACAATTAGGCAAGCTTTTATTTGTCGTAGACCGCTGCTTGCTACCGGTAATCCCTGGGGGTTTAACCTAACAGAAAACAAGCTAGCCTAAAATGTCTGAAAGGTGACCATTAAACAGAATGATGCCAAAAGATAAAATTAAGTAGCAAAACAGGCACGTACAAAAACTCTAAAATTATTGAAGGCAAACTTTTTACTCATCTCCGCATATTTAGAGCAAAATTTGTAGAAATATTTGATCAAAAGTACATCTTTGAATCCCCTTGACTCAAGTTTATTGTAGATATTTTTTTCTGGATGCAGTCCTGACATTTAGAACAAATACGACCAAATCTCAAAATCTGTGACAAGAACGTATTATATCCAATAGTTTCCGAAATATCACTCTCCGAGAACAATTGCTACCTACTGGAATGCCTTTTTTTGTTGAAAAACCAATGGTCCGCATTGAACAAAAGTATTATCCAAAAGAAATTTTATAGTACTATCAAAGTTTCAACAGTGTAAGATTTAACGTTTCTTTTTGAACATTTATTGTGACCAATATGCTTTCTTTGTATATGAATGAATATTTATGTATGGTTTACCATTATGTTTAAACACTTTGCTTATCAATTCTGAAAAAGAACTTTTGATTTCCTGTATGGGTAGATAAGTGTACAGTGTAGAAAAATAAAAAAAAAATATATTTTTTGCTTTTACATCTTTGATTTTAGATACAAACTCGGAGGAATTGCTAATACTCCGAAAAAAATTATTTTGCAGTTTCAAGAATTGCATTACAGTATTTACGGAAATGATTCCTAATTGCAGTTAAACACAATGCTACTTCCTGTGATGATTGTTTTGTTGTACATTTTGAAGCACCAGCTATTAATTTAGATTTAAAAGCGTTTTATGTAATTTGGGTATCCAGAACAAAAGTGGAATGGAGGAGTCCTCTTCAGAAATTTTGATATTAAAATTCCTTTTCATCCCATCTTTATGTGTATCTATCAAATTACCAATGGATTGTTTGTGTAATTTATATACGTCATTTCCTCTTATGTCTCAAGTATTGTTTATACCAAGTTCATTTTTCACAACATCCAGATAAAATGTTTTGCAGATGATCCCAAAATTGTTACCTGCCTTATCAATGCTAGTGACTACAAATCTTTCTGGTAGTTCTTTGACTGCTCTTGAAACTTTAAGCTGTTTTAGATTAACCGTATTGAAATTCATAATGTGGGTTTTGTAATAATTTCTTTGTGTTAACATAACTATCTTGGTTTAACAAATTTGGCTCTATGTTATCAATATTTTGTATCCGGCAATCCAATTGTGAACGTTCCGCAGAATTGAAATGTTCACACAAAAAAGTGTTAAATTTGTGATTTTTAATTGTAGTTTTATGACCATTAAATTTTTTTTAACTGACTGAGTAGTTAGGCCCACATATTGTGATTTACGTTTGATGCAGGATATCAAATAAATGATATTGAAAGATTCACAAGTCAATACCAAATTTTCCGATCGGGGGTTTCTCAATTTGAATTTTTTGTTAGTAACGTTACTGTGAAATTATTCATTCTTCATGAAATTTGACTTGCAGAATAGACAGTTACAATTTCTGTGAAAATGTATTCCAAAATCAGCTCTCGACGCTAATGCTGAACCGTTTTCACTGTTTTTCTCACTGTTCATGATTGTTTTTGGTTTTATAAGTAATTTTGAAAGCCCATTTTAGCCATTTATCTATAATCATGTCCCTCAAAATTATCCTGATTCGTTATTGTTAAGTCCACCAAGTAACAAAATTAACAATACCAATAACAATAACAATAACTTAAACAAGTCCAAAATGGGTACCATACTAAAGACTTTACCTGGAATTCTAGTATGCTTTGGAAATCATAAATCGGGCACCAGCCTGTACAGACCTATCCACCCAGCATCAATGGTTCAAAGCGAACAGAATTGTATCTGTGCCTTTTTGTCAGGAACCACTTCCTAGTTCACTACCCTATTCCGCAGTCCGAACTTTTTGCTCTCCATAGGCTAACCTGTCTCTCTCTCTCTCTCTCTCTCTCTCTCTCTCTCTCTCTCTCTCTCTCTCTCTCTCTCTCTCTCTCTCTCTCTCTCTATATATATATATATATATGGAAGTAATATTGTCCATATTGCACTGTTTTGTCTAGAACCACTTCCTAGTAGTCATTACCCCATTCCGCAGTCCGAACTCTTACTCTCCATACGCTAACCTGCCCTATTCTAACCTATATACATATGGAGGTACTATTGTCCATATTGTCCATATTGCACATATTCCTTTGCAACAACAACATCTTACAAACATACACTTACTGATATTATAAGCTGCTTCAGATAAACTTACTCGGTAACAGTTTTGGCCTAATCCGGTGAAAGGCAATGTGCAATCTTGAAGATATTTTAGGCTGCACAGAAACGGCCATGTGCTTCTAAATACTGGTACCTAAGTTCCTTAACCACATCGACTCTTCCGATGTTACGAAAGTTAAAAAAAAGACGAAGTGACAAATTACTGAGAACGGTGTGCAATTAAGTGTGTCATGTCACTGTCCAAAACACTTAGGCACAGGTATCAGACACGCCATTTGCCAATCAGATGAAAGAATGGATGTACACAAAGTCAACGTAAACGTCTAAATAAGCAATGGTACAATATTCTGAGATCTTTATTGTATTAGCCAGGTGTCCACACCAAAGGTATCCAAAGAGAGATTGTCATAGGGAAGCTGTTATGTAAAGATTCCGCGTTACAAAGTTAGCTTGTATTGCGACAAAAGTATATCGTAAACACTTTGTGGACCATCCATGGCGTGTCTGGGTTTAGAGTTTGTTTAGCTTATACATCAAAACCAATATTAAAAAAAACCCATAGTTCTATTGTTTTTTGTTTTGTATTGTTTTATTTGCTGAAAATGACAAGATTTAAATACACAATTCTAAAAAAACGTCGTAAAAACTTCTGAGCATAGGAAATTAAGTCAAGCAATTTTACAGAATCGAGTAATTTAGAGCAAACAAACCTCTGTACTTTCCCGTATCACACTTATTCAACTGACTTAGTTTTTATAACCTTGTTTAGGTGGGCAGCTTTTTCAATCTATTGAGATTGCGAAAAATTCCCTTTGCTCCTGCATAACCAGTTAGAAATTGTTTTTTCGGTGTGCTGTTCTAAACTATATTTTGTAGAACATGACGAAAACAGGGTAAATGACTCAAGAGTATACAGGTGACATTTTTTCATTGTGGTTTTTGCGTTGCAGGTGCAGACCATGTTGTATTTGATTTCCATCCATGCATAGCCATAGGATATGAAATTTTATCTCACATGTAAATAATTACAAAATGCTTCTTACGTTCGAAAACAGAGGGTGCAAAGGATTTCATGTAATATCATCGTATCTTTTGACAAACATTAACTCTTAAACTCCTGATTTAAAACGCATGGATTCGCCCTTAAAAACTTAAGGACAGGTGCTTCCTGGCCTCATGGTTGGTGACACATTTTTTTCGGGGGTGGGGTGGAGGTAATGGGTTTTAGCACTGGCGTATTGGGCATTTTTATATACCGTACTAACGTACCGGAAACTCTTTTTATATCCATACTTCATGCCAACCTTTATTTGTTCATTTTCTTATTTTCCGTACCTTGCACTAGGGCTTAAATTATTACAGGTACCAATTACTGGGGCCCCCTCTTACCTCCTCCTTTGTACGCAGTTACAATATATTCTTGTGTTGGATTCTGGTCGTTATGTACCTCAATAGTTTGAACCTTTATCAGTGATATGGGGGCCACGCTGGGATTTAAATTAAATATTGCGCATGGGATGTAGCTTCAATATGTGTAAATAGTAACGGGACATACAACAACCAAAAAAAAAAAACTACGCATTTCCCTTCCAGAGATAATGGACTTAGACGAACAAGGAAAGGTTGTTTGGATTGTGGTGGTAAGGAATATATTGGAAAATAATGTATAAGGTTATATATGGATTAACAAAGAACAAGATTTAGATTAAAAACAAATCCTCCGACAGTTATCACTTCATTTACGTGATCAACATCAGCAACATTTTATCTTTAGCATGTATCAAGATGTATCGTCTGGCACCTCTTCAAAATTACGTACCTACATAAACTTAAAAGAAGAATACTGTATGGAAAACTACTCAGTTTCGTAAAAAAATGTCTTCCGCAAGTGTTTACCAAAGTTATGAATTAGCAATCATGAATTACGAATCGAAATTAGCAAATACAAAAACGAAATTTTGCAGGACACATTATGTGTTCATTGCAATCAAAATTCCATTGAAGACGCGCGGCATTTCTTGATAAATTGCCAACACTATAATAATATTTTGAAGCGCACTCAATACACATTTGCAGTCCAAAGTGCCATTTTCTTTTTCAACTGTGTTTTCCCTTGGGCCCGAAGTGGCGTTACATATTTGCTAATTCTTCAAACAGTCTCTTCTATTTTGTAAATCTGTACCCCATGTTTTAATACGTCTAAACAGTCACTAGTGTATTTATACGTTTTTGTATGTATATAGTGTGTATGATCATGTGCGTTATATTGTACATTTGATATTGTATGCCATGGCCCTGTATGGATATAAAAGTGCAATAAGTATTGTGTTTTCATATTGCCATTTGCCTATACAGGTCAGTATCATATGGTCATGTGTGGCGTAGCCCACGTTCTAATCTCCTATGTACACACCATAGGCCGAACATCTCGGTCTTGTCTTTCTTTCCCTGGTTGCAACGTACCTTCTCTGACCACAAAATGCTATTGCATTCCCCCTCTAAAATTTGATTGGTATTACGTACAAGCTGCTATGGCCGACTTGTATGGTTAATGTATCGATATCATTCTTACATTTTCAAATTTAATGTGATAAACTCGTAATTTTACTTTAAAATACTATATCAACCAACAAACAGGAAAATAAAATAACATAAAAAACAACAAGGAATGATACTGGTTTGTTCTCTAAACAGAATGTAGCTCAGCGATTATATCATATTAAAGTTTGCCAGCCCCCCCCCCCCCCCCCGAAACTGGCTCAAACTGGCTAGTGGTCAAATGTCGTTTGCCTTAATGTTTTGGACATAATTCAACAGGAATGAAACACAATTTGAATGATATAATTATGGGTAAGAGCTATCAAGAAAACATGAACCCAGTCAACAGCTTTCCTTGGCATGGGCTGGACACTGAGATTGTTTACAAGTTTATACATTAAAGTCAATTTCGATATTTCCATACGTTTAGCCACAGTCAACCATCCAGTTTCCTTGCAAAACTTAGCATTGTTGGCTCCATACATTGCACCGGTAATAATACAAGCGGCATCTAATTGAATACTTTCCAGTTTAGCATTATGATATGCTGTACAGCCACTCCAAAGTGGACTACCATATTCCAATAGTTTTCAAAGGGCTTCTAGCCAGACCGAAATTCAAATTCTTCATTATGTTGATCAGTTTGCTTTATTTGTTACAAATGTGGGATATATGATTGGACCATTTTAAATTTGAACGCATTATTAGTCCAAGGTGCTCGTGATGGTTAACATCTTGCAACACGTGATCCTGGAAGACAATCGGGGGTGATCACTTGGATTAGGTTTTCGAGAAATAAGAATTGAATCAGTTTTCAAAGCATTAAGTGTTATCAGCCAGTCACTAGACCATTGATCAATATTAGAGAGATCCGAATTGATAACTTCAGCCGCTGTAGCTGGATTATCAATATTCAGGTACAGAAACGTGTCATCAGCAAACAGTTTTATATTCCATCTGACGAGGTCAACTATATCATTTATATATTTTAAAAACATAAAAGGTCCAAGCAACCTTGCGGAACGCTGGCATTTATTTCCCCCCAGCTAGATGTTTGACCATGGACCACAACACGTTGCTAGCGATCATTGACATAATCAGAAAACCAGTTATCGGGATTTCCTACAATACCAGCCTCCCTTAATAATAGACCAGAGTGCCAGACTTTATCAAACACTGTTCTTATATCAAGAAAAATAAAACGAACTTCCTTATCCTGATCGACAGCCAGACATAGTTCGTCAAAGAGAATAAATAATTGATTTATAGTTGAATCGCCTGGTATAAAACCGGATTGGTGAGCAAAAATAATAATATTGTCCTGGAAAAAGTTGAAAACGTGTTGAAATACTATTCTTTCGAAGACCTTAGCAATACAGCTGAGAATGATACAGGTCTATGATTATTGCATGATTCATCAGGGCCTTTTATATATAGTGGTGTATCGTTAATCCCTTTCCAGGCTGAAGGAAATTTCCTATTGTCCAGCGAGAGTTTAAATAATCTAGTTAGTGAAGAGGAAATAGTAGGCGCTGCTTTTTTCAGAAGCATGACACTTACACCATCAGAATCAGACGCCTTCGTTACGTCCAGACTCAATAATGTTTCAAGGACTTCAGTTTCTGATATAATTAGACGATCAATAATAGAAGTCGGGGGATCCGTATATATGGGTAGAGAAGCTGATGTGGTGTTAACATTACACTGTTGCAGGAAAAAGGAGTTAAAAATTTCAGCTTTGGACAAGCTGTCATGGAATATGTTTATCATCATGTAGGAAGGAGGGAATAGATGTGGACTGAATCCGATTGAAAGCATACTTTATAGTACGCCACCAGCTTTTACCTATCCAGTTAGGGTTTTTCAAATCAGGTCGCAACTTTGTATTATACTCCTTCTCACCCAGGGGAAGTCTGATGGCCTGACTTCGATTTCGTTGTTAGGTACACACTGTGCTTCTAAACATGAGTTCCAGTCCTCATTATTAAGAGATCCCCGTAATCAACTTTGCAGTAGTCCTATATACGTCTTTTAAAAACTGAGTCTTTCTCTCCCAAAACAAAAAAAAACAAAAAAAAAAAAAAAAAACAAAACAAAAAAAACCCAAAGTGGCGCCCACAACACAATGATCACAGTTAGAAATTGGCAGAAGCACACGGATTTCACAAAGATAGTTGGGTATATTCCACAACATTTGGTCTGGGCAAGTAGCCTATAAACATTCAAATACCAAATTAGTTTTGCTTGCTTTGCTGAAATTGTATGTGTCAATCGGCAGCAAAATAAATCTGTGGTCGTATTCGTTGAGACAGATATTGCATTTTGGTCAATGAATTGCAATTATTTTTCCTCACACAGGATGCATGGTGTTGTTGAATTCTTTGTATGAGTGAACATAAACAGTATTGTTATACTAACAGCAAATGTGCTGTGATGGCTTTCATTGATAAGATCTACAAACATTTTAATATAGAATTAGTTTTGCTTGCTTTGCTGAAATTTTGTGTGCCAATCGGCAGCAAAATAAATCTATGGGCGTATTCGTTGAGACAGATGTTGTATTTTGGTCAATCAATTGCAGTAATTTCTCCTCATACAGGATGCACGGTGTTGTTAAATTCTTTATATGAGTGAACATTAACAGTATGATAATGCTCTCTAAATTGGGAAACAAACCAAGCAATTCAATTTTCCTTGTATGCTGTCGATTATACTTCCCATACTCTGGTTTCATTTGCATTCATTTTTAAAAGTCGGAAACCAATACAATTTTCTTCATGTAGAATTCAAAATTTGATGTCTGTTTACCGTAGTCTAGAGTTACCACTGTGCTCCTATTTGAAATGCATGTTAATTGAAGATCAGTTCTGCGGGCCATCCAATCAGCATATCGCTGTTCTTCCTTGGAGCACAGTCAATACAATACTATGTACCATCAGCATGTAATACAGAAATGACATAAGGTGATGTAGACTATAAGGATATATATATATATATATATACATACATACATACATATATATATATATATATATATATATATATATATATATATATATATATATATATATATATATATATATATATATATATATATATATATATATACATAAAGAGTTTCCACAATTAAAGATACAATTTCTCATTACCTTTCTATCAACGCGAACCTTTCATCGAATCGGCGCATTTGATACCTGTACTTTGTTCCAGGTAGTAACACTGGCATTTGAATCATTTCAGAAAGATGTCTTCATATTCCCTCGCAACAACAACATCTTACGACCAAGCACTTCTGATATTGTAATGAGCTGCGTCAGATAAAAGTTGCTCGGTAAGACTAAGTCTTTTGGCCTAATCGGGTATCAGGCCATGCATAGCCTTGAAGATATTAAAGGTTGCACAGAAAGGGCCATGCGTTTCTAATGACTAGCAACTAAGTTCCTTATCCAGCTCGACGCTTCTGATGTAATGAAAGTTAAAAAAGAGCAAAGTGACAAATAATTGTGAACGGTCTGTAATTAGGTATGTCATGTCACTGTCCAAAACACTCAGACACAGGTATCAGACACTCCACTTTCCAATCAGATGAAAGAGTGGATGTACACAAAGTTAAGGTAAATGTGTAAATAAGCAATGCTGCAATATTCTGCGATCTTAATTGTATCAGCTAGGTGTCCACACCAAAATTACCAATAAAGAACATGTCATAGGGAAACTGCCAAGATTCCGCATTACTAAGTTAGCTTGTATCGCGACTATGGTATATCGTTAAAACCTTGTGGACCACCCATGGCGAGTCTTGGTTTGAATTATGTTTAGCTTATACATCGAAACCAATATTTTTTGTAAAGAACAATATTTCTATTGTTTTTTGTTTTGTATTGTCTTATTTGCTGAAAATCAAAATGACAAGATTTGAATACACAATTTAGAAAAATTTACAAGAAGTCAGTAATATATTTATAAAATTCATTACTGGTTGTCAGGAGTATCTAATTTAACGTTAATTTTGAACATATGTATTGGGGCTAAATGTAGAATAGAATTAGGTAAAGTTTTCCAAATGTTTTCACCGTGAGGCAGTGTTGAAAATTTTACCCAAATTACTCCTGTACGGCTGTACGTAAATATCTGTACTTGCGTAGTGTTACAGTTATAAATAGTTGAGACTTCTGTAAACACGTTTCTATAAACAGAAGGAAACACATAATTTTACCTTATACATCAGCCTACCGGTCAGGTACGTGTCTGAACTTTGGAATTTCAAAATTTAAAATTTATAGAACAAGTAATTAGTATGCCAGAATGTAATAATACGTACAATTTTCTTTTGAAGTTTGAAGGTATTATCTGTTGCATTGAGATAAATGATAGCCCAAGTTGGATAACAGTAGATGAAATAAGGTAACACCAAAGCATAATACAGTTGTATTAGCACGTTTATGCCAAAATTGTATCGAATCTTTTTCAATATAACGATTAAATTGCCAATTTTGTAGAAATAAATAAAGCATATTGTTTCCAATGAAGTTCTTTATCAAACGTAAGAATTTAACAACTTCAACTTTAAGTTATGTTTGTCCATTTGTATAAATGGGGAAACTGTAAGAGGATTTTTTTGTTATTGCGAGATCAAAATATGATATAGTTTGTTTTGTCCATGATAACTGATAATTTATATGTTTGAAACCAGTGGGCAACGTCGTTTAAAGTATTGTTTAATATATGCTTTAGATTATCAGAATTTGAGTCACTGGTGAGTCTATTAAAACAAGGAAGAAACAGGTTACTGTATTAAAGCTCAATAAAGATGGAGATGCAGGATGTTTGTGTACATTGAGGAGATAAATATGCAACCCTTCAAGGAGATAAAACGCCTTATTTTCTTGTTTAACCTCGTCTAATATAAGTTCAACTAGTTCATTAAAAAATGGATAAGCTTGTACCAGACGGTCTACGAATGACTCCAACAATCACACTAGGTTCATTGAAGTACAGTGTTTCATGTAATTCGACAAAATAGAAACTTCACTCTGTCATCGAAAATCGATGTCATCTCTTTCAGTTTATTCAAGATATGTGCCCACAAATAGGGAAACCTCACTGCCAACTTTACTTGATCTGAATTTTCCTTCATGATTATGGTTTTCTAAGTTGTGAAAGGTTTCATTAGAGTCTTTTAACCATGTTCAGATCAGCTATAAGACCTTACATAAAGCAAGTCCAGAAAAACGTTTAAGTCATCAGTACATACAGGCAAACTTTATATATTAAGATGAAGAAATGATCAGGATGACGACTGGCATAATTTATTAATTTTCAAATTAAAAGTTTCTTGTAGATGGAACTGATCATTGCAAAAGGAGTTCACCAAGCTCGCTTGATTAAAGAAATGGAAATCTGGATCAGTGTCATAGATAGGAATCGTACTTTTACCCTCATTGATTTCGAAGGGGGTGAAAACTTTATCATTTGGGAAAGGGAAATCTGGATCAGTGTTAGGAGAAGAAAACGATAGTTGAGAAATAACATTAAGAACATCACCGTCGTCACCAATGTGGCTGAAAGGAAGCTCACACTGTAGGCACATAGGACAAATCCATGAATCATAGATATGTCGTTTACATCTATACATTGAGAATGAAAGTAAACACAACAAATTGAACATCTGTATTGTTTTGCCCCTCTAATAACCAACAGCGTTTTACGTTCGAAACAAGTGCCTCCAGCTGTGCCCAGGTAACTAATTAAACTGACGTCAAAAGATGTAATGTGTAAAAGGGGAAAGAACATGTTTCAACAAATGTCCAAGCTACCCAAGGACTAATAAAAATAAACGTGTGGTTCCGGTAACCTGACAGACCCTACTAAAAAGGACCAACCCTAAAATTAATGGAACAAAAAAAAGTACCTTTAAGCCGCCCTTCCATAATAAATACTGGTCGACCCAGGCCAGTGCTACAAACTCAGTCAGAGATCCAAGTGGCCCAAAAATGTCCATAAATTTTTTCAGTGACCTACATGGCCCAAAGGGCCGAAGAAATGTTGGGGGGGGGGGGGGGAGGGGGGGCTGGGGGCATTACCGCCCCTCCGAAACTTTTTGAATTTAAGCATGCAAAATGGTTTATCTGGCGAGTTTCCAGTATCTTGCCTTCATATGGTTGAGGAAATCACATCATTTTTAGTCATTATTGTACTGATTTGGCTACTTTCCCTCAGATTGTACAAATATCTGATGAAAATTAGCAATATTTGCTACCAAATGAATTAAAAAAACATGGCCATGTTATCTTCTTTCCATGGTGGACCACAACATGAAAATAACAGAAATGCAATTATGGAATCCGGAAAAATATTAAGTTGCTTTGCACAGGTTTGTGGCTGAAATGCTTTAATTATTTATGAATTAAGATTGATCTTAATTTTTAATAAATTGATATATATATATATATATATATATATATATATATATATATATATATATAAATATAAGCACCAGAGGCGTAATTTTTATCACTCCAGGGACATGCTATATACAATTTGCAGGTCCCTGATAACACTAAGATACTGAAACTGTGAATATATAAAGCAGTACCTCTCCAGTACTCCCATATCATGCATCAAGAATGATTTCACTTTAATTTTGAAAATGTTTTTACATTGATTTTATATACCGTGGCAGGTTCTGCATGGGGGTAGGTATAATCATGGTACAGTAGTACCTGCAATTACCGACCTAACCAAATTCTGCAGCATTTTTCAAGAACTGTGACGCAACATTTTGCTACAATGCTCCAGTTGGACAACCTTGGACCAGCTGCAACACGCAGCCGACCAGCAATATCACCCCCAAAACAACCACCCGTAAAAAAACGGTCGTCCAAATCAACCATAACCAAGTTGTAAGACAAAGCTAACATAAAAGCTGGCCAACGTGCGCCGTTACTTTGCAGTAAAGTCAACTCAAACACAGCATTTTATTTCAACTTGTCTGGACGGTCAAATTGGGCAAGGAAAAAAGCATAGCGCTACGATGGGTGCGGTATCGGTAGCTAGTATCGCTAGGTTTCAGGTGTCCGTTATCCAAGTTACCAGAGCAAACAGTCGCCAACTTATTTTTAAAAGATGACTCACAACCTAAACTTTAATCTGGCTGCTCAGTTGTGTCTGAAGCAGTTATCATCGTTAGTTATAAATCCAAATGCAACCCGAAGGCATATGCATAATGCACACACATTGAGCGCCCATTTAAACATGACGCAATGCATTGTGGGAAAGGAAAATCACAGCAAATCGTGGCCACGTTTTTTCAGCACGGTTCCAGCTGTCCGTTCTCCGAGTTACCAGGGCAAACGGTGGTTAAAGTACTTTTAAAACATGACTTACTATCTCAGCTTTAATCTGCCTGCTTGGTTGTGTCTGAAGCAGTTATCTTCGTTTGTTACAAATCCAAATACGACGCGGCACGCCCGAGCGCCATTTTGAACAATTAATGCATTGATTGTAGGACATTCTCACAAAAGTACACTTAATTTGGATATCAAAATGAATTGCAGCCCCAGCATATATATCATTGTTGATGCTCTGAAATAGTTGCAAAATATATATTTTTGGTTTCATATATTTTAACCCTCTTCCCACCCCCAGTCGGCAACATCGTCCCAATGCTCATTCACAAACCAATATATGTGTGATTAGTTTTAACGGAAGGTCCATTCGTCGAATGAATGAAACGCAAAATATATAGTGGGACTTTTCCAGAGTGAGTATTACCTGAAAATGTAAATGCAACGACAAACAGTGACCAGTTGTAGGCCCCAGAAATAGTATCTTGTATCAGACATAGAAGTCGCTCTGTGGCAATAGAATAAGGGCCATCAATTTGCTGAGTGACAGGCGCCCCACTGCGTCAAAGACAAAGCTCAATGGAGCAGGTTGCCCCGATGCTGGATACAGGTCCGAAAGTACTGGCGAGTTTTTATATAAGTGGTAACTATATGGTGGAAAGGGTTTAATATAATATGTTCGTATCTTTTGACAAACAATGACCCTTTAACTCCCGCTTTAAAACGCATGGATTTGCCCTTAAAAACAAATGATCGTAGCATTTAATCACCCGTAAAACCTTACCAGATTTAACACCTTGCCTTAAATTTAACATGTATGGGCACACGACCAACAGATAGCGTCAATTTCAATGTAACACGCGGAGGCACCAATCCCGACTCTATGCGTCAAATCCTTGCCTTTATAACCCCTGAACGTTGCAATTTAACGTTATGGTTATTATGCCACGTACGGGTTGTACAGCGGTCAAATCCAGGTGAACATCTCCAATAATACCAACAAGCTAACCAAACAATGCTGGGCTGAGACTATTGTCTTACTCTCATCTGTGCGATGATCAATAAACACACCATTCCTTCTGAATGATTGCTTTCCGGTACCATACAGTTCTTGACAATAGTGTGTCCTCAAGTTGAGCTAACATCATATTTATCCGGTTACTTTACTTTTTGATGTTGCTAAAATCGGAAAAAAGTACGCATAACGTTTCCTGCATCACCTAAGTGCGTCCAGATTACAACGGACGATGTACATGTAGTCTATTGATGAAACATATATTTTTCACACAATTTTCATACCTTTATTATAGATCTGTCCGTCCTCTATTTTGGTTACTTCCTGCAAACATTAAGATACGTTCTATTAATCAATTCAGAATTGCTTACCGTGGCTGAAAGCTAACATAATTTTGTGGATGACGCCTTTCGTCATCAAAATACTGCGTTATATGCGTATTTCATGTGTTCTCCATTCAAATTTATCCTAAATGCTTTACGATTTCAAAGTCAAATGGATCATGTCAATGCTGTTTTACAAAGAGTCGTCTTTCTCGTTTGATCGTTTATGTACGCTTTGTTGTCAATGCTGTTTTACAAAGAGTCGTCTTTCTCGTTTGATCGTTTATGTACGCTTTGTTTACTTAACTTGCTCCTTACCGCTGGCATCATGAACATAGATAATTTTATTTATCCCTAGTTTAAATTACTTAAGATGCACAAGCACAGAGCGCATAGCAGAAGCCATTTCTGGCACAAGTTCAAAGTTAAATGTATTTGTGTCGTATATGCATCATCTTTCTTCTGTGTGTGTTTTTTGTGGATATGTTCTTTATTTTTATGTCAGGTATTCTTGTTTAAGCTCATTTATCGGTCACCCTAAATGAGTGCATGCGCGTACTTAGGAAGATGGTAAGACAAGTTGTATACTTTATTTTTTCCAAGGGAGTGTGATGTATTATATTAATCCTCCTACATTAAAATGTCGAAGAGTTTCAGTATATGTTTAAGAATCAAACGACAAAATGGAGATATCAGTTATTTTTGGGGAGCAAAGTTATATTGAGTGTCCTGATTTGAGTCGGTGATTTTGATTGACGCGTGTGATTGTTCTTTGACATAAAAAGTAATATCAATTTTAAGTGTTAATGGTTATGCCTCCTGGCTACAGCAAACAAGCTTGTGACCTTTTTTCCCAGTGTTGCAAACAAAATGATAGGATCCGACAAGGAAATCAATTTTGCGCTCACGAAGGCAATTTTGGTGGGACAAACAAGTGGAAGGTTTAATTTCAACCACATGAATTTTTTCGCGAGGTGCCCAGGATCGGGTGGATAGATACAAATCAGTTCACTGGAAAGTCAAAGAAGCCGTAGCAAACAAAAAAAAATCAGAGGGCACATCGCATGGACTCGCGATTTAAAATTTCCCATTCATGCATCTTAGGTTAGTGATAAGGAGCAGAATATTCTAGGTGCAATTTGATGAGTTATATACAGGAAAGGATGAAATTAGAGAGGGAATACTAATATTAGGTTTTCGTCAGCTTTCAAAAGTTGACAAATCTCCATTTATTTCTGTTATACTTTCAAGAAAAAAACAAGTTGATATTTTCATATTTCAAGGAAAGAAGGTAGAATTATGCTCTGGATACAAAACGCCACGTGGGCAAGGTGATTTCATGAACTCCTGAATGTTTACAATGACCAATTTCTACCTTTTTGTGTGTTATTTGCCAATGATGTACTGTTTTCCTTGAAACGGGTGTTAATATATTTAAGATTCTACCTTGTGGCAAACAAAAGTAAGGTACTTCGGCACTTTTCTCGCCAAACAGTGCCCGGATGTAAGTTGCCACATGTTTGAATGTTTTAAATAGAAACCCATGCAAACAAAACTATATTTGTTGAGAATTGTAGTAGACAAGACCTATTATGATAAGGTGATATCTTTCCTTAATGATCCTCAAAACGGCATCTCAGGAAAAATGCGCATGTGCCGGTGCCAATTGTAACTCAAGAAAATACACACACCTTCAGGCGATCACCTCGTACCAGAAAACCTCTTAACTCATTCCACCCTGATGACGCTTTTTCCCGCTAATATCTAAATGTCGTCTGCTAATTGTATTTTACTAATTTAGGGATTATTTTTCAATATTTTGGATGAAACTTGCATGGAAGATCATTCCAAATTATACGCCCATGGTCAACAGCTTTCCTTGGCGCGCTCTGGGCGCATTGCGCCCAGAGCGCGCCAAGGAAAGCTGTTGACTCAGTCTTCTATCAGGGTGGAATGAGTTAATCGTTCCCGGTAACTTGAAAACCACTTACTAGTAACCATGGGGTTTCAATTTTTACGATACATGCCACATCGTCAATTGGCATTTGAGAAAAAATACGATGTCACGCGATAGCTGCAGATTGTCATGAGGCGTTTAGGATTTTTATGCAGTTGCGAATAACCTGCTTCACTTTTAAAGGCCATGTGATCGAGTTTTTGATATTCAAAATACACAGATGAAAAAAATGTCAGGCTAAAATATTGAAAATTCTTAAAGACGTGATTTTGTACACTTTTCGGGGGGGGGGGTTGTTTTGTGCATTTGCAGAAGTGTTTACATGCATTCTCTTAGATTTATAAACTAAATAGTTTGTTTTATGAACTTTCATTTAAGTACAGCGTACTAATTTTAAGTCAGTGTTACACTTTTTCTTCAGCTTTTTTTGCGTCTAAATTACGATCTATGGCATGCTATTATGTACGACCGGGGTGGTTCTGGCCAATTTATCACTTCGAAAGGGTGTATTCCCCGGGTATATTGGAACCTGAAAAAGTTACGCCTGTAAGGAGAATAAGGTTACCTGCAGGGCCTTTCTAATAAACACACAAGAAAGAACATGGAAGGATTTTAGTGACATTCGTAAGTATTTACATTTGTTTTACTTCCAGCGATTTCTGTGCACCCTGTCCAAGGAAGAAAGGTCCACTGCAACAGTACTTATGAGAACATGGCCTGCATTTTGGATCCACCTGACGGTATATGTGTTACTTGCTTCAAGCTAAGGTCTCGCGAGAACATGATAACTACAAAATGTATGTGCTTTTGTTACAGGATGTTCCCTGGCTTTGGATATAATGGGAAGAATGGCGGCCTACTGGAACCTACCTCTTCTTACTGCCGTAGGATCTAATCGTCTTTTGGGCAACAAAAGAGAATTTCCCACCCTAACCCTCTTCTCATACAATATGAACAATATGGCTGAATTTTATGTGTCCATGTTCAAATATTACAGTTGGACACATGTGGCCATCATATATGACAAGGATGTGAGCTTTTCAGCTATTCTCGGTCAGAGCCTATATGATGCTTTTCGAGAAAATAATATAAGGATCATGGATCTTCCCTTTCACCGTACAAAGTCATATAAATTCAGGGAGCTGCTTCTGAGGGCAAATGAAGGATCAAGAAGTAAGTTCCAATAAACCAGGTATTATATACATCACATTATTGAACATTGATGTACTTATTTACCATGTATATCGCATGTAAGAAACAACTGAGAAAGGTAAGGGATGACAGGATAGGATATGGTATGGTAGAGAACTACTGGTAAGGTCAGGTCAGGTCAGGTCAGGTCAGGTACTACAGTGAAACCTGTCTATTGTGGACACCTCTGGGACTGGCAAAAAATGTCCACAGTTGGCAGGTGTCCACAATAGACAGTTGTTTTTAACAAGAAAATTCACCTTTCGGTCCTGGACATTTCTGTCCACATTATACAGGTGTCCGCATTATAGAATTGTCCACAAGGACAGGTTCTACTCTATAAGGTAGTGTAAGACGTGGTAAGGTTAGATGAGAATAGAAGCAAAATTAGCAAGGTAAGGCAAGGTAATGTTACGCAAGGCAATGTACTGCAGGATAAGGTAAGGTAAGATGGCGTAAAGTATAAAGCAATATAAAGTAGGGTAAGGTAGGGTAGCTTTATTTCATACTGGTTTAAGAATGTACGGCAAGGTAGTATTGGCTTAATGATGAGGGAAACTTTTTAATAACTCTCTAAATACACTCAAAACGTCCATAAGGTATACATCTTTAGAGAGCAAACAACAAAAAAAATTAGTTTTGTAGGACTGTAGTAGTGTTTACTAGCTACAATGTTTACATAGCAAAACGTAATGCGGTATGGTTTGGCACATTTAATCACTTATAAAGGTGTCAAAGGGGTACTCATTCATGAGCCTCATGTCCAGCCACCACGAGGCACTGCGCTCTTTCTTGTCGCTACGAGTTTTTGCATCGGTTAACTTTTCTCACTATCATGGCTGAAAGCCTTAATGGGTTCGACCACAATCAGGGAGACGTGCAGTCTCTCTCTCTCTCTCTCTCTCTCTCTCTCTCTCTCTCTCTCTCTCTCTCTCTCTCTCTCGATTGACAGACAGACAGACAGACAGACAGATAGATAGATAGATAGATAGATAGATAGATAGATAGATAGATAGATAGATAGATAGATAGATAGATAGATAGATAGATAGATAGATAGATAGATGGCAATTGTATTGCTGAAATTATTGCATCAACACTAACATATAAGGGTAATTGTCAATTTCAAAATTACATTTTAATTAATTCATAATAAGAAAACCCCGCTAAACTGGAGTGTGATAATTTCTCAACAAACTTTTCGGAAGTTGCTCCGATTGGGTTTGTCTGTTGCATGTACAGTATGACCATTTACTCAAACCCTTTAGGGTCAAGGTCATAAACCAGTTGATACGATATATACAAATAATATTCAACTTATTTGCATAATTCTGAGCATTCGGATAACATTATATACACAGCAAAAAGAAATGAATGTTTCTGCCGTTTTGCATGTTTACTTATAGGGTTGCCTCAGAAAACGTCATAAAAATATATGTTGGAATATGATTGCCTTCGTTTCAACATGATTTTTCGGAATTATGACAAAAGTAACAACAAAATGTTACCGCATTTGTTTTTGTCCAGCTCGAGTAGAGGTATCTGAAATCTATGGCACTTTTGTGAATGTTTTTCCAGCACGGATAGTGAAACTAGTTTGTCTCTGAGACCGAACCACACCAGTCATGTGTGTACAAATCGAAGTGTATTATTGGATCATTGAAAGTAGGCCACATTCGTTTCGACCAACGACAACTTAACCACCTTAAATATGAACGTAATGGACGGACATTCTGTGATTAAATTCCTTACCACTGAAGAATTGTCTCTTCGGATTTTAATACCAAACAGGTTCTCCAACATGGCATTCCGAACCAACATGTCAAATGACTAAACCGATATGAACATATACGCAATATAAAGTTGACGCTCTCATGAAATAATGAATGATCGGAAACAGAATATATTACGTTCTTAATCACTTTTTAAATATATCGTGTCTTCGTAAGCGTTATTTTAGCTTATGTTTCAGTCATAGTAATGGCAATGAGAGGGGACCAAATGCGAGAGGCTCTTCTAACCGCACACAGCCTTGGGATGACTGATGGTGAACATGTCTTCATAGGAGCTAAATTATTTGACGGTCCATATTTGGGAGATATGACGTGGAAACGAGGCGATGACAAAGACCAGGTACCATGTGTTTATATTTACAGGCCACCTTCAAATTTTGCAGAACAGGTACTTAAATAATAGAAACAATATGGCGAACTTGAGAGTGTCAGAGCTGAACTGTACTTTTAAGCACTGGAGTACCCCAAGGTTCAATTCTAGGGCCTTTACTCTTTCTAATTTACGTGAATGACATCATTAATATCAATAAATTATTTGACTTCATCCTGTATGCAGATGATAGAGCTTTGTTCACAACAATAAACATTTTCGATATCAATATAAACGCAAATTTCGATGATAATATTAACTCAGAGCTCAATAAAATTAGTAATTGGCTCAGAGTGAACAAAAACTGTCTGAATGTGAGCAAGACTAACTACTTGATACTTTGTCAAATTAATAGGCAACCAGAATTAGAAAAAATAAAAATCGTGATGGTGGAGTGCGTTGATACATTCAACTTTCTAGGGCTAACCATTGACCGACAACTTAGTTGGAATGCTCACATCGACAAAAGTTATATTTAAATATAAAGATCATTGGGAGCTATGAATAAGCTAAAATTATGCTTCCAACATCTGCCATGATGGGGTTTATAACTCTTTAATCCTATCTTATTTCAATTATGTTTTTTTTGTTTTGGGGATCTCAATGTGAACAATGATGAAAAATAGTTATCCGATTCATATCTCAGAAAAAAAAAACCAATGCACATATAGATTCGTTATTTAAAAATCTCGAAATCCTCAAAAAAATGACATATTCACAATCTCTTAATACAAATTTATAACAAATTTGTCAATGATAAACTACTAAATAACCTGCTGAATGAACTTGTCCATACAAATATTGATATACATAATCAAAACACAAGGCAAGTTACAGATCTTTACGTCCCCAAGTTCAATAACAATTTTGTATTAAAAAAAGAGAGAAAAGAGTTAAATATTTCACTTGCCTTAAACGATAAATGATGCTTCAATTAACCCTCCTGACCAAATGCTCACACATTGCTTGAAAGGTATGGTAAATTAGGTTAAAGCTCAATTAATTTTACCAATAGGTAGAAAATTGCTCCATGCAAAATTGCAATGTATGTGCACAACCATAACGTATAGTTGTTCCATCAGTTCAGTTCTTTTTTTTTTCAATTATTTTCTTGGCTATAGCTGTGGGTTTTTATACCAAAATGATATGTCGTAGTAATTAAAAAATATACATTATGTTATTGTTTGTTTTGATACTGTATTATCTCTTGGCACTTCCTATAAACTATGCACAGGGTGACTTCCATGACAGCGACAACGTGTTTTGGCCTTAATAAAAGTCTCCCTGGACAATGTTTGTGTAGGAACCGCACTGTAAGTCAAACATGATTCTGTATAAACTTGGCCAAATAAAAGGTTTCTGAGTCCTGAGTTTTTATATAAAGATTTAAATTATTTTGAGATAAACATAAGCTTGTGCCAAAATCTTTAGATTCACATGGCAAATAGTTTATTACCTAACCGACGACTGTGTTGGTGTAAATATAACTAGCCTGGGTCGGAATGAAGCCTACTAACGGGCTAATACGAAAACTTTCACTACATTATACTGTGTAATCTCTTTGAAATATAACTCCAACTATTCAAAATAGCACAAAAGGAGAAAAGTATGGTTTCAGTTGAATTAACCACCATACTTCTAGGACACAGGATACGGCAAAAGCATTTTTGTGGGGCGAACATCCTTCGTGGATTGCGTATTTATCAGTAAACATATAGAAAGTATTCACCTTTTTGAAAGGCTCTCTGTAAAATAACTTCAACCTGACTGGAAGATTAATTTGTGAAATGTAACGTACAATGACATGTGATGTCACACAGATGTATCGACTTTAGCTCTGTTTAGCTGCTTTTGGTATATCGTTTTAACAGAGGAACCAAGTTCTGCGTTTTCTGCACAAACCAATTAAGGCTTACGTGACTATTGAACCTTACAAGGGATTTTTAGGATAGTTTCGCATGAGGCAATTGGATAATATAGAGATCAAATAAAAAAAATACAGGACATTAATATTGTTTTACGTATTGAAAAACAAACTAACTGGCCCACTAAATAAATAGATTGATGAATATATGGATTAAAGAATAAATGAATGAATGAATGAATGAATGAACAAATAAATAAAATAGATAGATAGATAAATAAATAAATAAAGAAATAAATAAATAAATAATAAACAAATAAATAAATAAATAAATAAATAAATAAATAAATAAATAAATAAATAAATAAATAAATAAATAAATAAATAAATAAATAAATAAATAAATACACCGTTTGATGCTTTACTGTTTCTGAACATTAGTGGGATACAATTTCATGTTGCATGTCCTGCAATGTCCAGCAGAACTAACTATTGGGTCTAGAAAAACCAAACGCGTCACCTCAGTATCTTTCCCATGAACCGGACAGGCCCTTCATTCACAAAGAGGTCTTCGTCACACAACTTGTGTTACTCCATCAACCTTGATTTATCTTAAGAAAATGTTTTTGGTAACTTGGTCCCGATAAAATGTGATACATTTTATGGAATTCTGCTTTAGGTAGCCAAGATTGCTTACCAGTCACTTCTCATGACACAGCTTCGAGAGCCAGATGGTGATGCCTACAAAAACTTTACCATAGAAGTAAAACGTCGGGCAAAGGAACGCTATGGCTATGTGTACGGATCAGAAATAGTAAGATAGAGTTTATGATTTCCCGTCAGTACCGGTCGATACTCATCGATAGTTTTATCATCATACTAAAGTTTTAATGCCTAGAACCACTTCCTGGTTGACATCATCCTATTCTGCAGTCCAAACTCTGTACACTCCGTGAATTAACCTGTCCCTGTATAACCTATATGAATATGGAAGTGCTATCATACATATTTGTCACGTTCCTCTGTAGAATTTAGGCTTGGGTTGCATTAGCCGCAATATGTTAAGGGGTCTTTAGCGGGTAAGTAATCAGAGCATGTTTCGGAGCATGTACCCGTACATTTCTCTCAGAAAAGCGGCTCCTTGTCTAAGCTAATTATTCAGCAAAGACAACCCACATAATCATGATTAAATAGGGACGTGGCAAACGATGAATTAGCTAAATAAGTGAAGTTTTACTTATAAATGCAGAGCTTCAATATGAATAAAAATACCTATCAAACCAAACATAATTACTAAATTTGTATAGAACAAGTTCAGATTAGAATACCGACTTACGCCTGAACTAACATATACACTTTCTCGCTGGATAGCTTACATTAGTCAAACTACCTGAAAGTGTATAACTGAAGTAGACACAAACTAGGGCTAGATATTAATTCCCAGTGATTATAAAATGCAGCTAGACACCTGTATAAACTTGGCGAATTACTCAGAAGTATTGTGTTCTATCATGGGAGATGGGCAACAGCCAATCAGATGGCTGCATTTTTATATTTTTGACCAGTGTTAGTATCAGCACTAACCGAGGCTCCATCAAGCAATGTATGATAAACTTTGGTTTTTTTTTAGAGGGTGGATAACATTAATCTATCCAAAATTGTGGTTCCCTACTTTCACTTTGAAGCAAACAGTTTAAGGTGTTAAAACTTTTCGAGGTAGGCCGGAACAGTTTGTTTATTTACATGCAGCGCCATCTGTTGACAAAATGGCAAACTTCCATTTGAAACAGTTGACCTACCGTTTCTACTATTTGGTATTCTTCAGCTATTCCAAATGTGATGTTAAAAGCTGAACATAGTGTTTACTTATAGCGTAACAGAGCGTGTGTGTGTGAAGCTCTAATGATCAGGGCAGTATTGCAATGAAATTCCACTTCACTCAGGGATCAGCTAGGTGGTTGGTAGACTTGTGTACGCCTAATATGCAAAAAGTGCTCATGCTGCCACTGTACGCGCTTTGGTTATGACACCGACGCAGGTCATAGAATCCACAAAATCACTGGCTGGGGAGTATTAAAGTCTATAACAATGGACATCCTGTGCCAGAAATGTAAATTAAACCCATGATGACACACCCTCCTCATTATGAAAGTCTTAAAAAAAAAAAAACCCAGTCAACTCCTATTTTATGTTTGAAAAGAATGAATCAAATTCTTGATAATTGAGTAAATACTGCCAATTTGCGCCCAAGTGCTCAGGACAGGCAATGATTGATTCCCGGCCCTGTTGTTGGATGGACAGCCGAATTGAGTAATTTTTTACATTGAGTAAATGTGCTTTTACATGCCAGCCTATAATGTCGGAAAGGTGGAAATTAAAACAAAATGATGCCAAAACATAAAATAGTGTAGCAAAACAGGCCAGTCTAAAATCTTCATATTTATTGAAAGAAATTTTCTAACAATATCTGGATATTTACAGCAATATTTGTAGAAGTATTTGATCCAAAACACATGGTTGAATCCTCTTTAATCAATTTTGTTGTAAAAAAATGTGGTTCTGAATGCAAAGTCCTGAAATTTAGAACAAATGGGACCACATCTCATAATTTGTGACAAAAATGTATTGTATCCAATGGTTTCTAAAATATAACTGTCAGGATTTACCACTTCAAAGTTAAACTCACCAATTCTGTGATAGGCTTTAATGCCGAACCTGTCAATTGAGACCCCAATATCGAAGTCCAGGAACACATCTCGAAAATCATCTGAATATTTGCCTTCCAGAGGGATATCTTTTGGGTAAATTTCTTTATAACTTCATTCAAATGTTACACATTTACACAAGCAATGTAATCAATAAACCTTGCATTGTTTGATAATTTTGTAGGCAAATGAGAATCTTCTTTCATCAATTTATCCATATACTTGAATTCAAGTTAGCTTAATTATAAATCAACGAGCAACAGGGAGCAATGCTACCCACTGGAATGCCTTTTATTTGTTAAAAAAAACGGATGGTCCACATGAACAAAAGTATTATCCAAAAGACATTTTAGAGCATCTATCAAGGTTTCAACAGTGTAAGATCTATTGTTACTTTATGAATATTTATCATGTGACCAATATGAACTCTTTGAATATGAATTAAAACATTACATATATACTGAAATATAAATATATATTCTTTGACTGCATTTGAAACTTTAAGCTGCTTTAAATTCACCATACCGGAATTCTTAATGTGGGATTTCTAACAATGAATTCTATTTTTAAAGACCCTTTTCAAGTTTAATAACCATCCATCAAATTTCCGAAATTCGATTTTTTTCTTGCTTTGCCCATTTTATACAATAGGAATTAAAACATTACATATATACTGAAATATAAATATACTGTCAGTGTTCCACTTAGGACAGTCCCGAAATTTTGTACCTTTTTTCCATCAATTCTTTCAAAACTGAATTTTGTATTATATCCAAGTTACCTTTGAATAATTCTTTGTGGTATATATCAACAAAGTTGGAATATTTATTCTTAGACATACATTCACAATTTTAATTTGCTGCGATATTCTCCAGAGTAATTGAAGCCAGAAATTTCTTGTAATTCATGTGATACTTTGTTCAACTTTATTTGTGTCTTTTCGTCCAGACCCATTCCTGTTGGTCATTACCCTATTCCGTAGTCCAAACTCTCTACACTCCATAAGCTAACCTATCAATGACTAACCTGTACACACATAGAAGTACTATTGTCACGTTCTTCAGTAGAATTTTGACAAAGTCTGCATTAGCCCAAATAATATAAGTGTATTCAGCGGATTACTAATCAGAAATGTTTCGGAGCATGTATCCAATGGACATTTTGTACCATAAATGTAAAATAAACTGCATGATGACATCTACTCCTCACAATGAAAGTCTTCAAGAAATCAAGTTCTATTTAGTTGTCCACTCTTAGTTTATGTTTCTAAAGAATGAATCAAGTGTGTAATGATTGAGTAAATCCTGCCATTTCTGGCTAAGTGCAATATCACTG
This sequence comes from Hermodice carunculata, assembly GCA_964020975.1. NCBI lineage: Eukaryota > Metazoa > Annelida > Polychaeta > Eunicida > Amphinomidae > Hermodice > Hermodice carunculata. Next base: position 15,088,912 of record OZ026629.1, read on the forward strand.
CCATATTTATCGGAAAAAATGTGTGAGGGTCTTTTATTTTACATTCCCTGGGAAGCATGTTACAAACAATTTCAATTTGAAAAAGGACTGAATGTTCAGTGACTCAATGATTTTGTCTTTGAAAGGAATGCTGCAAAACATTTGATCCAGTTTTTCTACTGATTAGGATTTGAAAAGTTGTTGTGTAAGCAAAAACTATTTCTCAAAAATCATGTGGAACTGGGAGATCAGAATACGTAAGACCCAGATATTCACTGATTCTGATTATATCTGAAATTATAGTGTTTTAAGAGCTATATGTAGTTGACCAATGCCTTTAGAGAAAGCCTGTAGTAAATTTGGAACAAGATCTTTTGTATCAAGGTTCCTCAATTTCCTGTTTTTTTCGCAATTTCTTTGTCCATGACGTCGTCGTCTTCTTCTTCTTCTTCTTCTTCTTCTTCTTCTTCTTCTTCTTCTTCTTCTTCTTCTTCTTCTTCTTCTTCTTCTTCTTCTTCTTCTTCTTCTTCTTCTTCTTCTTCTTCTTCTTCTTCTTCTTCTTCTTCTTCTTCTTCTTCTTCTTCTTCTTCTTCTTCTTCTTCTTCTTCTTCTTCTTCTTCTTCTTCTTCTTCTTCTTCTTCTTCTTCTTCTTCTTCTTCTTCTTCTTCTTCTTCGAACACCGGCCTGATTAAGAAAGGTGTGTGACTGCTTTCAAGAGTCTCAAAGTACAAATTCTTTGCATTACCAAAGCCTAAAATGCTGTCATTGAGCCCACAGTTAAGTGCTTTCATCCAAAAATATTCCTTTCGTAATAATTTTGCTGTGTTGGCTTAATTATCTTGGTCTATTAAATTAGGTTATATGTGATCAATAATTTTTACCTGGCAATCTAAATAAGAAGGTTCCTCAGAATTTAATTGGTTCAATGAAAAGTTGTTGCATTTCTAATTTTTAAATGAGTTTTGTGTCTACTAAATCTCTTTTAACTGAATAAGTAGTAAGGCCTCCGTTTTGAGATTTACATTTGATGCAGGATATCAAATAAATAATAAAAGAAGACACACAAAATAACACCAAATTTTTCGAGAAGGGGTTTTTCAAGTTGTATTTTTGTTTGTAACGTTACTGTGACATTTGTTGTTCTCGATGCAATTTGATTTACAGCATAGACAATTATAATTTTCGCCAAAATGTATTCCAAAATCAGCGCTCATAGCTAAAGCTGAACGGTTTACATTTTTGGTTTCTATGTTCATGATTTGGTTTGAGAAATAATTTTGAAAACCCATTTCGCCATTAGTCTTTATTCATGTCCCTAAACATTATCCTGATTCATCATTAATAAGTCCACCGAGTAACAAAATTAACCATAACAATAACAAAAACAAATCCAAAATAAGAGGTAGACTGAAGACATTACCTGGCATGACGGTACGTTTTGGGAAACTAACATACTAATTCCCTAAGAGCAACAACTGGGCTCGTTGCCACTGAAGAATTAAATGCATAAAATAATTGTTTAACACTGTATAAACATAAGAAAAAAAACACGACAGATATTTGTATTCCAAAGAATTCTAGTTCGACGCTATGTAACATAAATATCCTTTTCCATCCTGGCTGTGTTATCAAAATTTCATAATTTATATTATTAGTCAATATCTAATCTCTGTAACTGGTACATGGGATATTTGAACAATAGTGCGGCCTCAATGGAATGTTTTATAATAATACCGTTTGTGTTAAACGAGCAGGTGGAGTGAAATGTCTGGTTTAACAATCATTTTGAAGTAAAAGCTACATGTATATCCTGCTCCTTTTCACGCTGATCAGCATCTAGTTGGTTGCACCAGTGCTACGCGAAAGCCCCGATATAACACAGAATGAGATGGAGTATATATTATAGTTATATACTCTACTTATTGTCCTCTGTTCAGATATTCACCTGTCTGTCTGTCTTTTAAGGCAGCCACTGTTAAAACTGTCTGCAGGGTAAAGGAGTTTCTGTGATTACGATATGTAAAATATGTCTTAAGAATATCCAATCGTGCGGAGCCGGTAGATACTTGAGCGACATTTCGCAATTCAGGTTGAAAAGACACGGTGACCATAAGAAGGCTGAGTCAAAAGCTTTCTTCGGGACATGCTGGGTGCGCATGCTTGGCGCTGGGCGCTGTTTTGTTGCCTTATGGTGTATTTGTTGTAATGATAAGAACGAAGCTATCTACATTAACTGCATCAAATGCTGCAGAGAATTTTAATGGGAAAAAGTTGCATGCCAATCGAGGGCTTTTGGTCCATTGGGGTTTAGTGCAATTTATTGGAGTATGTAATGAGATATTAATGTATGGAATAAAGCCAAAAAAGAATCGCTAACATTTGAATCGTGCCTTAACTGTCCACCCAAAACGTGCATTTCCCCACGTCAAGTCACCTGACCACGGACCAACTGCATTAGATGCAGGGCAATACGTTCCTTTATTACTTAAATTTGTGTTAAATTACCTAAGTTGCAATCTTAACAAAGTTGACCACAGGCCGATTTATGTCAGAGGCCATTCAACACAGGAAGTGACCTTTCTCCTTTCAGTTAAGTTATCCTTGAACCCTAAGTCGAACTTCCACACATCATCTTCCTGTCCCAGCTTCATACAAGTACTTAAATCTATGGAGCCTTTTGAAAATAGCAAATATTGACTAATTAAGCTCTTGCCAAACGAACTCCCACCCATAGCAGTTCTATCCTTAGTTTTGAATCTGACCATCCTATTGTCGAGCGCATGCTTGCACAAGAGTTAATTCAGGCTTGTAACATGGGGAAGCCAAATCAATATGGTGTCGCTTCCGATTTGATTTGGGCTTGCGCAGCTTGAGAATATTGCTAAAATGAAGAATGAGGCGGAACGGATTTCATTTACGCAAACGCAGTTCATTAATACTACTAAAGAATATGGTATGACGCAGAGCAGACTGTAAATACTAGAATGTGGAATTAGGCGAAACGAACTACTACTACTGCTAAAATGTGGAACAGCAGAACGGATTACGCCCTATGAGCTGCAAAACGCAGTTTTAAAAAATGGAATGTATCCACAGTTGATAAGTTTGCATTTTGTCCATTTTACATTTTCAAAGACCGCATATCTGGGCGTTCGCAATCCTCACAATGCCACCAGATGGAAGAAGCATGTCAATTACAAACACATCTAGGCCTATACCTATGGCTTGGTCATTTCACTTAGCTTAGTAGGCCTAGGCCTTTTATTAATTCTTGTGTTAAGCAATGGAGTGGGTACACACTTCCATTTAACATGTTTTTTTCACAATGCTTTTAAATAGAAGAACTACCCTGGTTGAAACAGCATGGAGGCAATATGCTTGTGCTCCTGCACTTTTGTTGCTGATTGAAACATATTGGAACTTCAAAACATCTTACACAGATAAGTCAAATAAAATTTAAAGAGTCAGCTTGCGAGATGGTAACTGCTCCACCCTAAATTGGTGGTGGACCAGGTGGGCTATCCCACATATCTTGATCCCTTCGTGATAGGCCTAAAAGTAAAACTTCCAATTTACATGTTTCCCATTCCAGATCCTCAAGACAGGCCGTTTTGGTCTGGCCTTGTGTTAAATGCAAAATGCAGAAAGATGTCACACACATTATTTATTGCACTTAAATCTCCTGTTCATGAAGCCACCCAAATGCACCAGAATAGTCTTAAAAGACGGATGGTCTCTCTTGAAGGGTGCAATACAATAAAAATTGCGAACTTGCTGCACGTATAAGTGGTCTCTTCAGGGAGTGGGGTCTGTGGGCTCATATCAAGGGGACATATGTATTCGCCAATATATTAGAATCAGGGGCTTTTTATAAGTATTGGTTCCATGTGGTGAAAAAAGTTTTGATTTTTTTACGATAAGGAAAAGGTCAGGAAATTGCAACAATGGTCAAGAAAATGGAAATTCTGCCAAAAGTCAGGGAAAATTCAGTCAGAAATATTTTCCAGTTACATAACATGCAGATAAACATTAAAATTTTGCAGCTTTATACAAAAAGTGAAATTTGATAATTTCTAAAAAGCAATAAATATTAAATTTTATAAATTGTACATGGTTAACAATGGTGTCTCGTTGACACTTAAAGTGCTTCGTATATATTTTGAAAGCATACTGTACATGGTTAACAATGGTGTCTCATAGACACTTAAAATGCTTCGTACATAGTTTGGAAGCATTGCTCAAGATAGGTTGCAATAGTAAACCAATTTTTCCTCCAGAGTGGGAGTTTAGGAGGCTATTTAAATTATTAATATATGTATATATATTATATATATATATATATAATATATATGTGTATATATGTATGTATATATATATATATATATATATATATATATATATATATATATATATATATATATATATATATATATACATGTATATATGCATATATTGCACGTAAGTTCGGGAAAAGGCCAAGGTATACGTAGTCAGGAAAAGGAAATTTTGTCAGCTCTGGCTATTTAGTGGGAACCTGAGCCCCTGAGTACAAAAATGGCTTTGCTACCCAAACATAACATATTTTCTTAAAGATGACAGCCATACTGGGTCCACGTTATTTTCTCTAAGTTGAAATTTTGCTCTTTTTTATTTGTATATAATGTTTTAAAAGCCAGCCATTGCGCTCAAGCTTTTTGGTTTTTAAAAACTCAAATTATATTTCTGTGATGGTGTTAAGTGGGCATCCGATGGCCGGTGATGTGAATGGACGACAAACCACATTGAGCATGCTCAGCTGGACCGCTGATCATGGTGTGGTAATCTTAATTACATACGCATCACGTGTTAGCATCGCAAGTATATCAATTTGAGCATAAGGTCATAAAACGTTAAGAACTAATCCACCCGACCATCCTACAGCACAGGCTAGGGCGTTTTTGAGCTGGGCATTTAAACTGCCATCTATATTTGTCCTGAGTGACACTCGTTATTCTTCATGTATATGCATCCATCGCAGGTTAACAGTCACATCGCAGGCTTCTATGATGCCGCCATTGTGTACGCTGTCGTATTGAAGGAAATACTTGACACAGGCAAAAATCCACGCGATGGTTTGGCCGTCACCAAGCAAATGTGGAACCGTTCTTACGAAGGTAAGAAGGCTAGCTGACCTCTCTAATGTTTGTCTTTTGGTATAAAATCACGTAAAGTTTCAGTTTATGGGCATCGTTACTTCAGTTTTAGAATTTAGACTTATGTGAATACTTCATTTGAAATCGTATGTCGCCCGAGATAATTGAATTTACCAAATTTCACATGTATCTTTGAATTAACTAAACTGAGATCTAACAAAGTACATGCTGAAGTATGTATGATCCACCAAAACAGAAATTAAACAAGGCTAAAAAAAATTGTAATATCGATCGTAAAGTTGCTGAAACTGAGCAACACGCTTTCAAATCCTGCCTGTATGCTGTCCTTGACTAACATGGACGCACGCCTTACATACTGCAAAAATGGAATGAAACGAAGAAGGGCTAGTGTAATACATGATGAATATGAAGTCCAACAAAGGAAGAATTACCACAAGATTATTGAGTATTTGTTTGCATCAATGACAATCGAATAAACCATTGCCTTATGGGGCCCTCTAATGTATCTTTATTAGTGATTGATAAGTATGATCAGTTCTTGCCATTATGAACAACACTAACTCTACGTCTGTTATTGTTAAAAATTGTTCCACAACCAAAAGTGTGCCCTTTACGTTGGAAGCTAAAGGGTTTTGCATAGAAGGGGGGGGGGGAGCTACATGTATATGTCATTTGTTATACTTTTTACACTTCAAATATTTACGAGAGGTGTCAATGTAGGCTTTGCTTTCTCTCCAATCGCATTGTCAATAAAATTTGTTGAAACCAAATATAGCAGTATTTTTTACTTGCACTTTAACTTATTTTCTCATTGGTTATCGATAACCGACTGAAAAGAAAATTTTGGTTTTGAAGTGTCGGTTCACAGAGAAGTGTCTCTTGCTGTTCTAATGCCATGGCTTGGAAGTAATTGTCACGTCCGACTCAAAATTTGGCAAAAAAATAAAAGCACGTTACCCTTATATGTCTTTAAGCCTTTTTTGTATACTGAACGCACTCAATAAGCTCATATCGTCAACTAAATTAGGACAATCGTCAATAAAACTACGAAACCGTATGAGATCATGTTGTCTGTTACACGCATAGATGGTTAAGTTAAAAAAAATTGTTGTGTGACCTCCACTGTCAAAGGCCACGATTTCTGAAGATAACAAACAAGTATGAATCAAATATGAATAATAAATGGACAAAAAGACGGTAGAACGTATTAAGGTTTGTAACAAGTCAGTCTCATTAAATATACTGTGCCTTTTATAATGTATTACCTTAAACTGAAGTTTTACCTTCTCTCACGATTTCGTATGTTGCAGGGATAACGGGAAGAGTTGTTATTAATGCGAATGGTGACAGAAGTGTAGATTTTGCTTTGCAAGATATGATAGATCCAGAAACCGGAAATATGGAGGTTTGTAACTGTTCCAGTAAGAAAACAGACATTTTCGTCGTTTTTGTGTGCACAGAATTAGGCCTTTATCGGCTAGAATATGCGTCTGGCAACTTTTCTAGGACAAGGTGGGCAATCAATCCGTTCATAGCAAAGTTTTTACTTTTGAGGTTCATCAATGGATAATCTTGTCATTCATTTCATTGATGATCCTGACATAACAAAGCAATTTTTGCTTGTCTCTTTCACTCATGTTATTGCTTTGATCCAAAAATTATCCTAATAACCAGGCTTTTATTACATAGTGGTATAGCATAATTGATCATTTTGTTTCAAATTAAATTTTCTTTCAAAATTATCTTACATCTGCATCAATCTATCATATTCTGGAATTTTAAGTTGCAGTGCTTCGGATCATATTCCTTCCCTTATGTATTCACAATTTGGCCCTTTCCAGTTCAAATTGCCAGAAAAGTGCCCCCGTGTAAAATAACGTCTGCTTCAGTGTTTCTCTCAAAATTTGTCGGTTATTAGGAACATAAAAAAGGGGGAAATAATAATGACATCTATCACGATAGCACACCCCAGGTCAACAGCTTTTTGAAGGGCATGTTGGGTGCACTGTTGCTCCGAGTTGAGGTATTTTAAAAGCTCGTTTCAGTATACAGTCACAGTCCATAGTTTCACATTACTGTTGACCATGTGCTTAATCTACTAAATCACCATCTCAACCGAGCATGTTCAGTCATAGAGGTCGTTGGGATAAATTCTAATAAATTACCGTAGAGTAGAACACTGGCCACACCCCGTGTTTTGGGGAAAATTTAAATTGGCAGAAGTCTCTCTGGCATTTGTTACGGGTATGTAGAAATTCTGTGGGATTATTTTCAGGAAGAAAAGATGGACAAAGGTTCCAAAACGGAAAGTCTGGTACTGGTACGAAATTTCAGTCAGTGAATGGGGAAAGGCCTCTAATCATCTGTGGCCCATATTCGTCCCCTGGCTAGCTGCTCTGAGGTATCTTCTTGGCTTATTGTAGGAAGTAGCTGTATTTCGTGGCAGCACGGGTAAATTCGAAAGAAGGCCGGATCGTGAGATCCATTGGCCTGTCACCGGAAAACCACCCAGAGCGGTTCCTATCTGTGGTTTCGATGGTGAAGCCTCCGTCTGCAAACACGGTAAGAGCCTATCTCCCTCTCTATCTCTATATTATATGTATATCTGTCTGTCTCTTTGTCTGTCTGCATGTGCGTGCGTGCGTCCGTCTGTTTATTGATCGATGATCTATCTACCTATGTCTGCTTCCTTCATTCTTTCTGTTGCTTCCTTTCCGCTCCTCTCTTGCGTCCCGTCCCCGACAACCACCCCCCCCCCCCAAAAAAAAAGAAAGGTGTCTGTGTTCACCTAATTCTATGTGTGGCATTCTGTGTTGTTGCAAGGGCTGGAAACTTATGTTGGAACGTAAAAATACGATTTTGTTTTTGAATGTTTTTCACTGTATACAAGAAAATATAAAAGGTTGTTGAACTATTGTTTTTAAATAAAGTATTTCCGGTGAAAGTTATAGTTATGTCTTAGAGTAACCTAATCTTCCATATGGATGTACGAGTGCTTGTTATTTTTATCTGGACGTGAGCGAATGAACTATATATTAACATGTTGAAACAATAATCCTTATGCAAATGTCAATATAAGCGGTTTCACTTCCAAGATTGGTGTCATCCTTTATGCATTTTTCTCAACTTTGTAGGCCACACTACAATTATCATAACAATGTGTTGTGTGCTGGGTGGATTGTTACTATTCGGCTTTTTAGGATATCTTGTGTACAGGTAGGACATGCACACCAAGGACGTGCTATAGCACGTCCTGCTCCCATTGAAAGAGCTAAAAACATGAACTGCACAAAGGGCACATACATGAACTACAATACTTTCCGATCATACGAGTTAAATGCACGCCTGCAATGTATATAAAATGGGGTCCATAAAACAATTAGTGACAGTATGAGGTCAAGAAAAGATGAGTTTCGATTCTGATTTACATAAACGTTAAAAATGATTTATTCCTTAATATGTGAATATTTTTGTAATTTCGGTATTGGTAAGTAGACTTACTTCTCGACCACTATTGCCTAGATCTCCGTGTCTGAGCCTAACGCCCAAGAAATCGAGTTGAGTTCACTCACTTGCTTGTTCCAAAAACCTGAGTGTCCCGTGGCGCAATCTGTCGGTTCCTATTGATCCGGTGGTGACTCGGTGCGCATGCTCCTTAATCGTCCTTCCTCTTTTGGTGAAGGGTCAGTTGATGTCAGCAAAGGGAAAGGGAAAGAAAAAAGGGGGGGGGGTTGGATAGGCTTCTCTGGTGGTCTAGAGTTAAGTATACTTTCTAAGACTGAAATTATTGAAATAGATACGTAACGTTACCTCTCGACCACCATTGACGATTTACAAACGCAAAGGCAGAGGGTGTAAAATTACAGGCATACTGATTACTATTAAGACCACTGGGACCGACAACATGGGGCAGGGGAACCATTTGTTCGAGTGAGGAGTCAACATCAGAAAAGAAAACCTCAGAGATACGTGGACTTGAGGCCACCAACATCACAATCCCTGCCGAACCTTGGAAACCCTCCTTACCGATGAGCCCGGGACTGCACTGGGTCCCCTGGAAGTTGCCTGCCAACATGATAGCTGTCTGCCAGACAAGGAGATGCTGTCTGTTTCTACTCAACCCGACCTAGAGATCTGACAGAACCTAGGCATGAAACTGGCGGCCGCGGGGGGGGGGGGGGGTATAGGGTTCCTGGTGCAGTGATCACTTGGGTCAACCAGCTGGATTAGGCGATGACAGCAGGGACGACTGCTGAAACAAGTCAGAGATAAAGTCAATTTATTTCGAAGGCCCACCCAGAAATGTGCCAACTTATAAACTGCAGGGAATCTAAACTACAAGGGCACCATAAATTGAAACACAGTGGCTGCCCTGATGGGATCGGAAAGTCTTTAAGACAAATATCAGGAACCTATGCAAACGAGCCTGTTACGCCTGTCAAATACAGATTAGCTATATTTGATTTTATTATATGTTTCGGATTATTGAAAAAAATGAATGAGGATTTGTCTATTTGGCATTTCATTGATAAATTTTTTTGTTCATAAATCTATAGGTGAAAGATTTCATTACATTCATCTGTTCATGGGAAACAAGCCAATATTGCAATATGTATAATAGGTGCATACAAAATGTGTATTAGAGAAATGTCTCCTTTCTTGGAATCCAAGTTCAAGTACACAAGGTTCAAGTTTCAAGTTTTCTTGTTACACTGTTTATAGTCGTATGACTATATTGGCAGGTTCACGCACCCTAGGGTATTTAACAGCGAGCTTTTGGTACCCTTTCACTCTTTTGTGGTTTATGGGTTTGGGGTGCTGGTCTGGGCATTGTAGTTCTGCAGGGTGGCGCGTCTACAACGCAGCCCTAACCATGAGCTTGTTGGAGTTGTTTAAGTAATGTGATAATTTTTTAAGGATCCTGCAGTGTACTAAGTATGAGTATATATTTGCGGTATTTTCAAAGTTGCTCGAATTTACCCTGCTAGGTTTGATACTTCTTGGGCCTATATTCGCCACTCATACATACACATATTTCAATGGTTTCCTTGCAGAATACGCACAGCACACATTAGGACATGTTGGATGTTTTGTATGTTGGTCTCTCTTCTGTGGGATAGGATAACTTGGGACCTTAATGTTTCTGTAATTTGATAAGAGTAAATGTTTGTTTTACATCTGAAAAGATATTTAACTTTCACTTTCTAAATGGTTGAACGCACGTATTTTCTATTTTATATTCCTACAGCTCGTTTCATTCCATACATTTCAGTTCATGTATAAGGTCAAGCGTTCTCTCACGTTGCAATATTTTACAGTCTATACAGAGTTTGCATATTTTTCTAAAATGACATTATGTGTATTCTTGAGGTTATATTTGAAGCTACATATGATGTTAAAGTACAATCAATAATTTACATAAAACACGCAATGGGGAATGTAGCATAAACTCACATTTTGCAATTTATGTTTCTATGTTATATGTCATTGGTTTGCAGTTTGGAATCTGTTGATAGACATATTGAGGTGTGTGAGACACATCCACCATTGATAGACCTATCCAATTGGTGTATGAGGCACATCCATCATTGATGTACAACATGTATTCATTCTTGAGTTATATTGGTTGACATGGATGGGATGCATTCATCACATATTGTGTATTTGGTATTTCAAATGTGAAATCAATGGACATCATCTGTCAATGGTATATCCGGAGGAATAAATCATCATACAAGCTTTCATTTACTGGTTTTTGTGTGGAGGTTTAACGACAAGAACAATTCTGTACCATAATGCCTGCAAAGGTGTACGTGCCCTACTTTAGCACTATCAAGTCTCACATGTAGTGCTTGGTACAGGTCATAGATGATCGCCAGCGGCATAACCGAAATATTTCAACAACAGCAATGTTCCTTAGGGCATGCCAGGAGGCATTGGAGGCGTACACTGCTCAGCTCTGGCTAACTTGAGCTCGAGGGCACCAGGCCTCTGCACAGTGGTCTCGTAGGCCTCAAGGATTGTCTGCCTAATCTACAAAGAGATTGTGTGTCTGCAAACTTGCTCCCCATGAGGGCTAACAAGAGAAGGCAGACCTCTGACTCCTAAGGCCATCCCTGCATGAAAGGCACAAAAGCAGAGCTCTCACAGGACACAAGGTTCTTTGCTTTGTGGAAAGAGCCATATCCCTTGCACAGAGGGGAAAACCCTTGAAGGCCATAGCCCGATCTTAAGCCACTTGCCTCTATGTAAGGAATCCCAAATAAGCCCTCAGTGTGACCTGCAAATGGTCAGGGGACTATTTGATTCAGTCATGTGCTAGAGCATGAAACTCGCATCCTCAAGCCCCTAAAGTGAGTGTTGATAGAAATATTTGGGGGCCAACCATCAGGGGTCTTCTAAGCACTCAAAAGGCACTTCTTCAACATGACGTGGACCAATAGAAGGTCCCACCGTGGTAGGACCTGCCTGTTCACCAGTCTGTTAGTGAGGAAGGAAGTGATGAGTGCTGCCAGATAAAGATTGCTGAAGGGACAAAGATCTCTGAAAATCTAACTTAAGTTTACCCTACCTCTTTGGATAAAAATCCAAAGTGGTGGGCCAAGAGAGGAGGACAGTCACTTGATCAGATCCATAGCATCTAATGGGTCCTGGCCAATGTCCCCAAATTAGACAGTGTCATTACCATATCCAAACCGTAGTCCTAACGAAACAAATCCAAGTCAATTCCGACCAAAGGCAATGTTCCTTGGTATGTACAGCTGAAACATATAAATTTATAGTTCGTATTTACCCAAAAGAGACAAAAACGTAAGTGCAAAGGTCCATAGGGGGAAAAAACTTTATCTAGTTTTCACATGACAGAATGCAAAAAGTTTTGTTTGAAATTATAGGCCTATTTCTGTAAATTGGCTTGAACAGTTGCATCATTCATGCATATACAGGACCATACAATTTATGAAAAGGGACCAAAATTTGCAGCATATCAGAGAATTTGTAAGTGGAGGTTCTTAACTTGTTGAAAATGTCAATAAAATTCAGTATTTAAAAAGGTACTACTTGCAACCACCATCTCAACAATGATCATCATCCATATAAGTCCACAAAGCGACACCAACACCAACATCAATACATCAGAAAAGCCCTCTAAGCCTAAAATGACCATCAATAAGAATCTAAACAACATGATTATGTAATTCGATGTGTTTTAGGCATGTAGTTAAAGACATGATGTTGTTTTAAAGGAGATAAACTAAGAGTATTTCAAAAAGAAAAGTGTTTGAATTTCCAAATATAGTAAGTACATTGGTTCAAATGTTAAACATCAGCCAGAAGCAAGTGACAGTAGGCCTCAAATCATTAAAACGTAGTCAAAAATGCATTACAATAGTCAAAGTTTGTAAGGATAGCAGTCACATTTCAAGTTGGTTTCCAGAAGTATTTTTGAAAGGACATTTAAATGTTCAAGAAAGCATATAATCCCACAAATCATCTAATAAGTCAATTATTAGGGTAATAATTTAGAATTCCAAAAATGTAGTATGCCATTGTAAGTCATCTGTAAGTCAGCCAAGCATAATGTACATCTGACTCGTGGTTCTATAAAGTTCAAAAGGTCAAATTGTAAAACAGCCCTAATTATTGTAAAATTCTACTAACTTTATCAGAGAAAGAATTCGGTTTTATGAAGACAGAGAGAGAGAGAGAGAGAGAGAGAGAGAGAGAGAGAGAAAGAGAGAGAGAGAGAGAGGGAGGGATCATTTGAAATTCCTAAAGGTAACTGTATATATGATATCAAGACTGATAAGAGTCCCAGATCAGTGGGCAAGGAGCCATGGTCTTCAACTAGATGGTGCCGAGTGCTAGAAATCCCTGTGAGATGATCTCTGGTTACCGACTTATGAATTTGCCGATACCCCTCACAATGCCCGCAAGTGGGTTTTGGGTGAGGTAGTACTGACCACATGGGGATATGTGCAAGCCTCGTTGGTTCACTTTGCATCTCCAGTGGTATCACAGAGAGAGAGGACAAGAATTGTTTCCCTACCTAACACAAAACCTACCTGTATTTTTGCGTGGTCAAGTTACTAGTTACAAGCAAAGCAGTGATCATGATCCCAGGCTGCCATGAAGTTGCTACATGAGTCCTTATCTGCCAATTACCTAACAAGGGGAGAAAAGTGGTCTCTGGCTCTACACTGACAGTACACTGTAAGCAGCGATGCCTGATTGCTACTGTCCTACATCTGTCTTTGATGTACCCTGGCAAAACACCATCTTGGAGCTAAGCGATCCTTAACTCAGAGGTGTCCAGGAAGGCATAAAAAACAAGTTCCACAGACTTTGCCAAGCAGCAATTGCCTGGCAGCCACTGTCCTCTCTCTCTATCTGAACGTTGAGACCCCATTTTGAAAACTAGGTTCAAGCCAATCAAACAAATTTACTTCCAACTGTTTCAAAGGTATCTGCAGATCAGAAATCAGCTATCTGGGTATCCAAAGAGTCCCAGACCACTAAGAAAAGATTTTCCACACAAGGGCACTTGCATGAAGCACTAGAAAAGTGATGGTGAACAGAAGTTCATGGAGCTCCCAACTTAAACGAGCAAGCCAGTCATGGCACCCAAAAGAGGAAGGGGGATTGGGGAGCATGCACCCGGGGGTCACCCCCTGATCCATTGGAGCTGAGCAATGGCGCCATGGGAACATCAGGTTTTTGGAACAATCAAGTGAGTGAACTCAGCTTGATTTTCTTGGTTGTTATGCCCAGACACAGAGGTCTTGGCAATGGTGGTGGAGTGGTAATATTAAGTAACTAATAGAAGAATTTGCAGGTCTAGAAAGCAAGAGTTTGATATAAAATGTAGAAAACATTCAAAGCATGGATGAAAATTATCAAAACTTATGTGTGTTACTTCAACACAGAGTGAAAATATTCTTCATGATACTTTGTTAATGCAAATACTTGTGCTATACAGGTGCTCTCTTTATTTGAAGAACCTGATGTTATACATGTGTACCTTATGTATCAATTCATGCTTTGTAATGTCTTGTGTGTCTTGTCTATATACAGGGTCTCTTTCTGTGTCTGGGGAACACAATTTACTAGTTCTTATTATAAGTAGGGCTAAATCCAAATCAACACGAAGAAACATAATTGGAAGTAACTATTATACATGTGAGTATTACCAAGGAGACATTGGTAATTGAGGTTCTTAGAGTTCAGTGGACTTAAAACGCCTATTGGTTGATGTTGGGCATGACTCTGCCCAATCAAAGCCATGTAATAATAGCAGTGATGCAAGTTGCTAGTACAGCGTCTGCCACAAGGCGTCGATTGTAAGATTACCAACCCAAAGTGCAGTTGGTGGAGTTAGGTGGGACATGCCTCTGTACACCCTTGGTCTTTAGTGATGCAAATACAGATTGCATTTCTGATATCACGAGAAAAGTTGAAGAATGACACATATGTAATGTAGCAAACAGGTGAAACAGTGCTGCATCCACAATATTCCAATCTCTGTCTGCTTTATAACCAACCTAGTCACTGTCTATGTCTAAGCCTTTACTGAAAATAATCACAATATTACGTTCGATAGGAACATTCAGAAAATTTAAGGCTCCAACAGCCTAATGAATTTACAAACAGGTCATCAGTGGGAACCCATCACGTATGTTTTGCAGTCTCTAATTCCCAGACACGTGTCTTTGTGGTTTGGGCAGCTTGTCTTTACCTAATATTTGGTAAAGATAACCCACTTGAATTTAGAGAATGTAAGAACGTGAAATATTAATGGATATATTATGTAACACAAGTTCTTGTTTACAATGGGTAGTGAGGTGAAATTATATGAACTAGTAAATGCACTAATAAACAGGAAAACAGACAAATTCAAATTCTGACTTACCTCAAGAAAGGAATTCCTTATTTTTATGACACTTTTGGGGGAGGGGGCACCAAATAAAACTGACTGTCCAAAAGGTAAAGTAAGGAATGACTGCATGGAACTGGGTTTCATGGAAAGGTGCTGCAAATTAACCTGACTCTGTGTATAGACTCAGTAAAAACCCAATCTAATTGTACTCTTAAATTGGCTGTTTTAGTGAAATTCAGTTCCCCCCAAAACTCAATGACATCCTGATTTCAAAAACAATAGCACAACTTGAACAGGTTAAATGTATAATCATTGCTACATGATCATTGAAGTCATAGACCAGACATATCAACACAACACCACCCCTGCCTGTCGTGAATGTATCCCAAATTTGATAAAATGATGCAAACGGGCTGTTGAATTATTGAAATTCTTGAAACCATTTAGAGTGATTATACCTGCGTGTGTTTTTCTTCACTCCCTTACCTCAAATCCTAGCTGCAGATCGTGGCAAGCAAAGCAGGAGAGCAACGAAAACAGCCCTCCTCCCAAGAAGGGAAAGAGGTGAAGGATAATTATTAAGGATTTAGAAGTGAATTTACATGTCTGAACTCCTTTGCAGCAAAGTCCCAACTCTTTACATATGTCCCCCAACCCATTTGCACTTTTTGCACCACACAACAAAGAGCGGGCATGAAAATCTCACAATTTGTAACAGTATGCAAATTTATGAAAGATGAAATGTTGCAGGTTTATTTAACCAAATATTTATTAAACTTTTATTGCTCCTTTTACCTTATGCAGTAAAAACAATAAATTCTTTTAGCATTTTTATGTGAAAATTTAGAGACAAATTTCAGAGTTATTTATACTAAAAACAATCAATTCCGGTGGGTTTGCATATATATATCATAATGTAGTTCTTACGAAAATGGTGTTTTACAGCAGTTAAGCATAACGTAACCTCAATCAATAAGTGTTCAGGGGTAGTTATGATGCGCCTGCTCAGAATCTTGACTTCTAAAGAATTTATAGAAAGGCTCTCACGAATTGTCATGTTTGTTGTAACAATTTAACTATACCAATGATATAACATATGAAAAAATGCAAGAATGACATTTCAACCCGTTTGCCTAATTTCTTAAGAGGGAAATCCATTAATTTGTCATAATCACAGGAAGTTCATGATGTATTGAACTTCAAGGAAATCTTCAGGCACTATGGGTAAATCTTCAAGGATCATTGGAAAAAGACTGAACTCTTTCAAAGACTAGGCTCTGCAAGGTTTTACACAGTCACTCCAGGAAACACAATGGGTCAATTAATTGCTTGTTCACTTGCCTGAGTGCAAATCTGACTGGCTTGAGTAGTTGAGACACTTTACTATGTGGTGTCCTGCAGCTTGTTTATGTTGCATTTTTGTGCAGAGTTGCAGCAACAATACTGTTCATTATTTATTGGTAGTTACCATGTATGTTTCATAAACCTCAATGCACAATATTCCTGTTGGTTGGAATCTTGCATGATTTCATCAAATGGTGGACAACTTACTTAAAGAATGTAAATAGATCTGAAGGTTTATCATCCTAAAAAGAATATGATTTAAAAATGTGTTAATACGTCCAGTAATTATGGTGACTATGTTAATAAGCTAAAATTTTAATTTTCATGAAAGACTTTCTTTAATATAACTTAGGAACCCAAAACAAAATATATACTGACGAGCCTTTATCAGATGCTTTAATGTTAAAATTATTTTCAAGTATATGTTGGTGCAAACTTATCAGTCCAGTAGCATGTGTTTACTTATTACATAAACATTGTAACTTCTTGTATCTTATTTTTACATAAGAGATTATTTATTGCAAGTTCTTTTCATAACTGCAAACACTAACAATGATACTTGGGAGATTCAGGCAGTGGATCTGATCGAGCAGTGGCATATGGTGACGTTATACAATGGGCTATGGTTCATTGCCTACATATTTTCTTGTTCCTGAAAAATGATCATTCTGTATGCATTTGTAAATGCAATCAGCTTGAGGATTCCGTCCATCAATTTCCATGTCAATTTATGCAACACAGAATGGTAAAACCATACTGTGTCAACAGACAGATGGAATCAAAACTACATCCCTTTCAAGAAAGTCTGCATTGTTATGATGTTTTTACTGATGGACCATGAACAGTTCTGTTCATAGTTTTGTATGGAGTGCATAAAAATATAAAGAAGAAAATAAAACACAAAAGTGTGGAGTTTTCATTTGATCTCGAAGTCATGCAAGTAAATGCAATGTCAGTTGATGTTCTCCTTCAAAGACAAATATTCTAAAACAAAGACAGAGAACAAATGAGAGCCATTGTTATATATGTACCTCGAGCAAATTAACTACACAATAATAAACAATTATCTACATATATGGATGTCTGCTTTTCGAAAAGGTGCAGCAAACAGACATAGCGTTTTAGGACAGGTTACACAGCCAAGCTGTTTAAGGGAAATAACTATCAAATTTCATGGGTAGAAGTATCGATACTGTGGATGTTTCATTGTCCCATCAAATATCGTCTATGCAGGTCTCTTCTGCAATGAGACATACGTAATTTGTTTGAAAAGGCAGTGAAAGGTATACATGGCAGCCATTCCCACACCATGTCTGAATCCATGCAAACGTTCTAATTACTGACTGTCCAGGCACTGGAAGGCTGAAGCAGATTTAGAGAATATGTGGTGGAAGGTTCGCTGGGAAGACATAAAATTCAGCAAGCGCAGACATCTTTCATTGAACAGCAGAAGTATACTCTCCGCAACCGGTACAGTAAGTATACTATACTACTTTCGTGTAGTGTTAATCAAACAAAGATTTTTATGTATGTATAATTATGGAATACATGCTAAAATGGCTTGCCATAGGATACTGTATAACTGTTCAACTAAAAGTTTTGGTTCAATTGTAAGATAACCTTATACTTTGTGGAATAAAATGAGTTCCATTCCTATTATAAATAGTCAAATACGGTACAAAAATTATGAATTTGTGACCAGCACAATGCGGCTGTTTAATCAACAGCAGTAAGGTTCAAATATATGTGTAACAATCTCTTCTTTAACATACCGCTGTTAAATTGATTTTCTCTGTTGCTTTATGTGCTGACTTGTTTGATTGCACGTACAGTGCCATAAATGAGGACTGTTTTTGTTACTTTTTTGCATATCCGTCACATAATATCATTAAATGAGCATATGTCCACAGAAATTTGGTACCCCAACTTTTTTGTATATACTGACTTTGCTGCAATGTATGACTTCATGTTACCAAAATAAGCTTCCTCAGGCAACTCGTTTTAATGTCTTAACCTCGAACGCAAAAGGTAGCCTAATGATATGACTAGAGCCTGACCGAACCCAAACAACCGAACCCGAGCTTACTAGGTTTCAGGATTGAAGCCCGGCTCTGGTTCGGCTTTTACAGTCAATAAACGTTCGGGTTCTGTTATCATTGTAAATGTTGGCAATAAAGTAAAAAAAAGAAGGTCACTGAGGGTACTTTTTGTACTTGCACACACCATAAACATTGCAACAAATGCTACTTTGCAAATAAGTGCGTCAAATGGGTTGCATTAATTGCCTTTATTACATTAACAAAAGTATTGCCCCAGTGCAAAAGGGTAACAGCTACAAACACCTGTTTAAATAAAGCTTTAAATGAGCATTCTAAGATGTCTTAAGTTTTTTATGGGATGTCTGAATTGCATATACCAAACCCTAACTGTGCCCGGTTCGGGATCGGTAATGTGTACTGAGTACCGAGTACCCTGTTCAGTTTCAAAATATGTGTTCGGTCAGGCTCTACATATGACACCGTTCTAGCACTGAGCATTTAAAAAGAAACGAAAAAAACCCCAATACCCTAAAAACAGACATTGTAAATTAATTGAGCAATTAGTTAATATTCTGACTCCGAGTACCTAAAATACTCCAAATATGGGCACAATTTTTTTTTTATCAAGATGGCCAAAATGTTCTCATCGTATGAGCAACAAGAATACATATATAAACAACCAATCACAACCAAGATGCATTTATGCATGTCCTTTTCACACGAGATGCTCTAGAATATGCAGCATGCACCTCAAATTCACTGCAAGCAGTGGCATTTTAGCATGGAAAAGTCCTGCTCTTATCTTCCCATTCAACAAAAGTCAATCCATATTCTGGCAGAATGGGCTTATGTTGCAACACTTGGTTACTACAGGCCGCTATGGATTTGATTATATGCCAGCATCACAAAAATCTTGAAGAAGGTGGAAATGTTATAATTGTTACAGGATTATGAGTTATACCCCAAAAATGGAGTTTTACCAGAATATTTAGTTATACATATTATTTCGTTTTGTTTCCTTTTGGGATTACCATTCTTGCCTAGGGAAACAAGCATTTCCAATTTTTCTTGTTATATTGCAACAAAGTCATGTGATGGTGTCTCACTGCTTCCAAAGTATACCAGTGGGATTTATTGATTTTGTTCTCTAAGTAGCTAAATTTTATGGTATTTTGCAGTTTGTAAGTTTAATGTGTATGGTTACATTACAAATGTATTTAATCGACTCAGTTTTGAGCTGAGCACTGCCAGGTACATGTCATGTTTCTTGAGAAGCCATCCGTGGGCTGTCAGTTTATTGCATTCATTATGAGGCTGACTTTTGAATCACGAAAATTCACTCCAGACATAGCAGTTAACAAATAGAAAGCCAGGCATAACAACAGAGAAGTAAATATTGCAAGCATGAAGTGAATGCTTAATGCTTAACCGAGCAGATTTACTCCATGTTCGGATTTACCCAGAAGCCCCTTAATTTGTTAGGTCCAAGCAAGAAAAGGATATTTTAATTGGTCAGCACACTGATTCAAATTGGTATGAAATTCCATTGCGTGGTGACTCATCTGCCTGCATGTTATCTTCACCAGGATTGTCATTCGACGACAACCATCGCCAGCATACCTAAAACATCTAAGCAATGGGTTTTGCCGATGGTTGGCATTTACAAGGTCTGTGTACATTTTATCATGTAAGGAATTTATTGTATATGTGACCAAGCACTACAGGGTGTCCTTGAAGTGCCATGATACGCATCTATGGTTTGTTTACTTGGTTCACGTGATGGACATGTTCAAATATATAGTGGTTGGTTAAGCTGTTGATTTTAAAGAAGGCCATTATCATATGGACGATTCGATCAATTTTGGCACAAACGGACAAGGTGAACCCAAATATATAAATTTTATCAAAACCTTTGTGCCATTAGTCATTTTAAGATAACACCCTGAATAAGGGCTGTGTATTGCCAGCCATTTAAGATTTCTAATTTTTAAATTATTGATGTGGTCATACGGTATGGCCAAATGTCGTTCCTGTTACACACGTTTAGGGGACTGTGCAGCATAGTTTTATACACAACTGTTGCCTATTTCCTCTTGATTTTGTGTCCTGACGGAAAAAAAACCCACCAATAGTGCCAAATAAGTTAGTTTGATTCTATTGGAACAAATTTAAGAGACTTCCTAACAGTTTTTTTTTTGTGGGGTGAACCAACTTTAAAGACTATGAAAAACATTGATAATGTTAATTATAAACCCAAATTCTTGATTCAGAAAAGTATTAAACATGTCATTTACAATGTAAAATTATGGATTAAATACGTTGTTTATTATGCAATGTTTATATTACGAAAATATTCGTTTGTAACAGGAATGCCATTTCACAATTTAGCTGAAAAATCTGTAAATTATCGTGTGCTAATTTACTCTTTCTATATTGAAAGAAAGTGTTTGGATTTCTTCATTTACATTTTAATTAATATTAATTCATCTATAGTTCTCTAAAAAGTATTTGGCAGCGGTCACAGGAATGACATTGGTAACACTATAAGCGATTGATAACTGGAATGACATAAATGTAACAATTAATGACATTTTGAACTTTTGCGTGAAAAAAACAGTATATTTTATTCGTATATTTTTTACGTCCATATGTTTTATTTAACATGAAATGTTTCACTTTAAGCATTACTTTGGAGATTCCAAGTAAAAATTGGGCCTGTGTGCTGCTGGTACTCTCTCAATTTGCCATTCCTGTTATTTTCCTCGGGTAAAAGGAATGTCATATCAGACCTTTTCCTAATCTGAGTCAAGTTCTACTTCCAATTTTGTCACCTTGTGTAGATGTTTTACAGGAGTAACTTATGTTCTGTCCTTCTTGGGAAAATAAAATGTCGTGACATCTGTTGTCTCTGCAGAATGATGGTTGCAGGAATGACATTTTAAAAATTTACCCTACCTGCATGTAATTTATCTAAGAAAAAAAATTGGTCTGTTCAATCCATTGTGCTTTTTGAGTGTCCTTCTAAAATCTTTGCTAGAGTCTCCCCTGATGTTAGTTTGGACATCAAGGGAGCATTAATTACAATTGTACACGATAATTTAAGGCCAAGATAACGCGAATAATATGGAAGTATCAGACAGCATAAACCACATAATTGTTTGTGACTTACTTGATGTGTATACAAAATTGTGCAGATAATAGTAAATGTATCTGAATAGAAATTGTGCACATGTGTATTATTTTCTCTTTACTTGCCATGAAACTAGAAGCAGTTCTGTATCCTTCCACCACACATGTTTTAATTCAATATTGGTGTAAGGTTTCAAATATTTCTCACGCAGTTCCATTTTAAATCCTATAATGATCACATTGATTAATTATTCATGCGATGTGTAACAAGACGCGTATGTAAAAGAGGTTTAATCTCATACTATTTAAAATACGCTTTTGTTTTCCATTTAGGGGAATTGTGTGGCAATAAGGAAAGTGAACAAGAGAATCACTAATGTTTCTCGAGACATGTTGATCGAATTCAGGGAGGTAAGTCTCTGCGTTGCATTTGAGCTCAATCTGCTATATGATAAAATCGACCCTTTAAAGAATTTGACATGCTAATAAGCCGGCTAGTTTCTGACATTGCAATAAAGAGGTTATGTTGCCTACACCATTGGAGCAAACGCTACCCACTTAAGGCTAATATTCCACATCCCGCCCAAGACATGTTTGTGAGTCATCTGCTGAAACCAGGTCATAATCTTGTCGATATCGTGCACATCTTGACTTTTAGACAGTCTTTAAAGAAACACTGAAGTCCCATTTTATATTATATTTTGGGAAGGTCAGTAACAAGCATGTATGTAATGACTTAATCAAATGTAAAAGCAGGCCCGAAATTTTACCATTTTAAAGTTTGGATATACTCTGACATCTGCCTAATTAAGCTCAGTGGCATCCCATGCGAGAAAAAAGCAGTGGCTTGACAGAGGATCATGGGAATGTCAATTGTATGTGACAGTATATATACACTTTTTTTTTCATCAAAGCTGTAGGTTATTTTTTGCATTTGCCACACAAAGGTTTCTTCATGGCTTGTTACGCAATGAAATTGTCTAAGCAGAAATCCATGGTTATGGTTATCATATTCCACATTAAAGTGAGCATATATTCCCAGGAATATCTGGGACATTTTTTTGTCCTTGGCATGGGTGATGTGCAGACTCACACCTCGGACTTGCCATTCAGAACAGGTACCTGCTCACACTTACTGCCTCACAGCATCAGCAAGAACAAGGGACTGGCCATTGTCAGCATGACCTCGTTTGGAATGTAAGAAAAACATTCACCACAGTTTTGTAATCACATAGCCAGGTCAAGAGGAATGTGCATCATTGCAAAAAGTGTAATACCTACATGTATGACTGCCTGACTGACCCTTAATGTTTGTTGTCATGTTGTCATTGGAATCATTTTATAACACAATTGGTGATAGGTCGGCTGAATACAGCATTGGGGTTGCATTGGAGGGCTTCAGGTTTTGGAGGGGTCCAGAGATTTTCAGCACATATTGCTTCATTTGATAACTTTTTGAAATTTTTAAATACAAAGGAGATAAATTTAGATGTTTGTTCCTTTTTTACACAGGCTTCAAAATAATGTATAATATAATGGGACTTCTATTTTCCTTTAAGAAAGTCGGGTTTTTGTTATTGTCCCCGAATATGTGAAACTGCAGATAATTTACAGATTTACCTTTCATCTAACCCATGATGTGTACTAAAATAAGTTCTGCAGCGAGACACAGCCTCTTTCTGTCTCAAGTGGTTCCATTTTGACTGTTCTGTCAACTAGTAGAAAATGTCCAATTCAATAACTCAGACCACATGATTTAAGATTAAATTTAAGACTGAATAAATGGCTTTTTGAGGCATGTAGGCGCCCAGTCCAAGCCCAGGGAAGCTGTTGACCTGAGAAAAATTATGGGTCTCATCTACAAAGCTTATCATTCAAATCATTTTTCATTGCTGTTGAAATTAGCTAAAAACGTTGAAGTAGTTGACCACCAGCCAGTTTTTGAAAATTTAAGGGTTAAGGGTTTCACAACTGTTGTAAAGGCTTTGCAGTTTGGGTTTTCAATGTTGCATGAGTCGAGTCAGCTGTGGAGATCAGTACGAAGAAGTCACTGAAAAAACTGCCATATGCTGTACACATTTTGTGAAAACACCATTTTAGACGTGTCCACCATGGACTCATTACAGGCATCACATAGTGTTCTTCTTCTGTGTGAAAATTACCTTGTCTACGTGATGTGTATGCAGCTGAGTGTTTAATATGATTACTGTTCATGTTTCAGACGTTAAGGTCAATGTGCAATTGGACTTTATATAATGATACTGAGTGGGTAAGGTATCGCAGCTTTGGTCACGAAATGCCATTAAACAGTATACGACCACATGCCAAACTTGGTGTTTATGTGAGGATGAATGTGTTTTGAAGTTTACGATAAAATGCATGGATGGAAGGGAGAAGTCGTGATTAGATAATATCAATTGAAACTCACGAACAGAATTTGCAACTCCACAACAACACATCACAAACATTTTTAATTTAATAATTTTTATGCACCTTTTATTCTTGATGCCAAGTACTCCAGTTGGAATCATAATACACAAGTGGGATGTGACTAGAGGTACATTGTTGCCAAGAAACTAGCAAACACCAGAATTTTGGTTGGTTTTTCCGGGCTGGAGGCTAATTTTATTTTACCAATTCGCCACAATGCCCCATCCCATGTAATCACAGTCATTACAAATGTGAAGCTGTCAAAGTTGAAACTCCAAAGAAAGACTTGGCAAGTAGAGGGCTTAAGACCTGTCACAAAGCCAAAGGCTTGCTCCCACCAAAGTCTGGTCACACACATTTTGGAATTCACCAAAAGCTTCATTTGGAGCTAGCAGTTTATACAAACAGAATGGTACAAGAGAATAATTACAAAAGTTAAAATAAGGATTGTCCTTGCTCTAGGTTGATATTTTAAAAAAGTCTCTATCTCATATGAAGCTTTTCTCTCCTAGTGCCACTGCAGAATAGCAACTTTGGGTGTAAAACTGTCTTAAGCATCCAGACATTATCCATCCTGACATACACATAAGAAAATCACTGTAAGGATTAACTTGGCACCCGCGGTAAAGCCACAAACAAAAGTTCTGTACAAACACCAGGTAAAAGTCAAAATGAACAGTTTATCACACTTAATTATAACCCTGAAATAACCACTGTAAATGATGATTGGTTGGTGATTTCGGAGTTGATATAGGCAAGGGGTGAAGGTAAATGGATTTCCTGATCCCTGCTAGTAGAAACTCAAAAGAAGATGGTAAATGCACTGCCTAGACTAATATATATATATATATATATATATATATATATATATATATATATATATATATATATATATATATATATATATATACATACATACATACATACATACATACATACATACATACATACATACATACATACAATTACACTAAGCAATTATTTGCAAACTTCAACTACCTGCACTGAATGGAGAAATCAGTAGGGCGATAAACCCCTGGCCCTCACAAGTACAACATATGGCAGGGTACCCATTGTTAAGAAATGACATCAGCCACTATACTGTGTGATTCCTTATGTGCAACGTGATGGGACTACATTTATTCAGTATGCTGTAAGGAAAAGACTATGCAGAGCACGATGCAACATGCGGCCATCTCTGATCACATCAGGACACTTGTGTGTGTGTGTGTGTGTTTTTTTTTTTGGTTAACAAAAGTATTCAATGACACTTCAAGGCAGACAGAAGAAAACCACAGTCACCAGGTTTTTGAAGCAAAATAGCCAACATGCAATTACACTTCGCCACCTTACGGAATCATAGCCCTCAACCACTTTCTCTTTACTCCACAATATCCCTCCCTGCATTAAAGACAAAATTCTAACACATTCATACCTTGCCTTTTCAAAATACAGTAAGTCATATTTTGTGAATAAATATCAATGCGAGTGTACCATACCTAACTGTTATGTATGCAACAATCATGAAGCTATTGTTCCACTGGAAATAAGTTAAAATATTTTTTTTCTCAGCATTAGTGTTTTGGATTCGCAATGTGAATGTTGTAAAAAAAAGTCATCTCTCCTTTGTAGGTGGCCTCAGCAAGAGCGGATGAAATATCCTCAGCTGACATATTTTGTGCTGCTTAGATTGGTTCAAAACAGTGTCATCTTATCTATTTTGTTGCATATATTCTTCTATAATTTGTTATCTAAATGTCACATAAAGTGATTCTGATTCTGATCCTGAGAGCAAAGAATCATCACATGTGTTTTTCTTGATTAGCAGAAGCATTTGATAAAATTGCTAGACAGTATATCAGAGAATCATCATCACCAGGGTTTTTTTAATCAAAAAAGCCAACATGCAAATAAGGTAGGCCACCTGATGGAACCATGGCCCTCAACCTGATAACTGAACCCCCGTCATATGTCAGTTAACCACTGACTCTAGGAGACATACATTCTATTTCAATATCATGAGCACTGTGCACAAGGAACATCACCTCTGTGTTTTTCTTGATTAACAGAAGCATTCAATAAAACGTCTAGACTGTATACCAGAGAAACCCAGTCACCAGGCTTTTGAAGCATAGCCCTCAACCTGTTAACTGATCCCACAGCTTATGTCAGTCAACCACTCAACTCTAATACACATGATTTAATATCTTGCACACTGAGACTGAATAGTAACATGTTCATTTTTTTGATCGAGAGAAGTATTCAGAAACACTTCTGAGCAGTTAACAGAGAACAAGGTCACCAGGACTTTCAAGCAAAATAACGAACATGCAATTAAGCTTCACCACCTTACAAGACCATGACCCTCAGCCTGTTACCTGATCACACAGCCTAGATCAGCCAACCACCCAAGTTAACAAGCTGCCATCATGCTCACCTGACCATGCCCACTGCAAACACTAGGACTCAAATCCTTGATTTAAACATGTACAATTCTTTCAAACAAGCCTAAAATCTCCAGTGCTTTGAGGGACAAGGCCTAAAGGGCTATTTTTTCAAATTTGGGGGCTGGGCTTTGAAGGGACCAGTGACTCTACCTAAGGCCACTTCCTGCAGAATCTTTGTAGACACAATGTCAGGATTTTGTAGGGCTGATTTGGCATTAGTTGCTGAATGTGGGCCAGGCTGCCCTTCATATTCCATAGAAAACCGATGGATTAGATAATCAACTTTTTTCTGAAAGGGGGGGGGTACCCTTCAAGCTTCAAGCCATTTAGCCAACTTTTTAACATTAACAGGGTGTTGGAAGTTTGCCTTCGAGTGCCTGACTGGGCATTGTTCCCTTGATTGTAACCTTGCTGGTTGTCAAGACACTTGATCACTGGGTGCTGTCCCTTTTCACCTTTGAAGCGCCTATGGCTGAATATACTACCACTGTAGTATTGGACCCTGTGAAATCAGATGCAGCTACCATTGGGGACTTTGAGTTGGAAATTTTGTCTGGACCCTTGAGTCTTGAGCCGAAAGGGTTGCTTGCCGGTACTTTGAATCAAACTACAGGAGAAGAGGACATGGTCAACCTCATTCCTTGTTACATCATTTTGCTTGATCTTCCGAAAGTCTTTGTCATAAAAACGCCAATCGTCCCCATCATTGTAGATTTTCTTTACAAGGTGCTGATAGTTTAGGGGGTGGGATGTCTAACAAATCTATAAAGATAGTCCAAAACTGAGGTAGGCGTGATTATATAGTGGACAAATAAAAATCCTCTTGATACTAACAACTGCATTTATGATGAAGATCAATTAATATCAGACTTGAAGACCACTTACTTGCTAAGCATCCCCTCATGAATCTCAAAATCGTCAAATATGCGGTCAAAGTCTGCAAACTGGCCAGCATGCAAATACATTCTCGAGAGTGGCCATTTTGAAACAACGTGCCACAAAGCCAGCAGAAAGACTGTTTGCTGGCCCCATAGTCATAGCCTGCACACTGGCATTCATGCAAGACATTTTGAGGAAGGATATGCTATGAGCCACACTGCCAA
This sequence comes from Hermodice carunculata, assembly GCA_964020975.1. Classification (NCBI taxonomy): domain Eukaryota; kingdom Metazoa; phylum Annelida; class Polychaeta; order Eunicida; family Amphinomidae; genus Hermodice; species Hermodice carunculata. The sequence continues at coordinate 15,116,410 of OZ026629.1, forward strand.
CACGTTGACCGTTAATAAGCCCCACAGTCATAGCCTGCCCACTGGCAAGCATGTAGCACTGCTTGACCACATGCCACACGCCAACAAGTTTTTCTGTTTGGGCAAACCAACAGTGACAAACCTGCACACTGGCAAGCATGTTCCAAGATGTTTATTTGATTTGCCACACTGCCAACAGGGTTAAACGTTCAGATCAACAGTTGGCTGAAACATATTTTATTGTTCAATTGGGAAGATGGGCAAGCGCTATATTAATCCCTCTTGAGAAATCAGACAATATCACAGGACAAGACGAAGCAAGACACGTTCAGTGTAGTGTACGTTGCTGTTTAGAATTCTTACATAATGATATATATATATGTAGCTAAGCATTACAAAAAGAGGACAACGGACACTACACTGAAGAACAATAAATGAAGGAAAGAACATAACAAAGACAAGACAGATAGTTGGGCACTCATGAAACGAATCAACTGACCCGGTTATTTTCATCAAGAACTTATGATTAGAACCTGTCGTGTGCTACAATTATATAATGGCATCAAATTTAAACCTTTTTGTGTCATGAATATAGTCTTGAACAGCGAGAAATATCAAAAATTTATTTTTTTCAAGGCTACAAGCAGCAGAACCAAAAAGTAGAGTTTGAAGTGTGAAGGGAGCAAAGTTTATCATAGCCAAATGCAATTTATTGCGAGGAATCAAATATTGAGGACAAGAGAAAAAGAAAAGCAAAACATCTTCGATACCGTACCAGTACTGCACACACAATCAGGCGAATCTTTAACACCCATTTGAAACAAATGTTTGTTAAGCTGGCTGCGGCTCATGCGCAGACGAGCATGTAATACAGAAGATTTTCTTTTACCAATATAATATGGAGAAGGGTCTTTCACTTGGCATAAGGAAGGAGTCTGTATTTTCCTTTTAAATTGTGACAGGGAAGGGGCATTCCGAGTATCTAAGGGAAGAAGGTTCGATAGGCGTGTGGCAGAAGGATAAAAGGACTTATCAAACAGATCTGTACCAGCTCTAAAGTAAGGTAAATCGAGCCGCCTGCGCTTGTTATAATTAAAAGTTGTGGCGCACATTGTGGAGACAGAACAATGGACACAACTATTTATTCATTCACTGCTATTGTTGATTACATTGAGCCTCTGGATTTTTTTCTTTCTTTGTACTACTCTGATTTTGTCACCTCACCTCTTTCTTGTGGACCACTGCGAAAGCACACAAAGAATGGCTCACATAAGAGAGGATTCACTTCAAGGAAAATCAATTTTGATAAGATTGCAAACTCTTGAACCTGATGAAAACACATCAAAGGGATAGCTGTATGTGTATACTTCTGTCACATTGAAGCTCAAAGCCCAGAAGTGAGAGAACAACTTTGATAACAATGGTCTATGTCATAAGATGTAAGTGATGTTACAAAACTACAGTTTTCTAAGGACCAGTTTTTGCCATGACTTATTTATAAATTTTCATTGAAGAATTTTCGATAATGGATGGTTTGATTTTCATGAACTAGAATGTTTTTGTGGAGCTAAAAGTTTAACTTAGGAAAGGATTTATTTTTTATGTTTCGTTTCTACATGTGATTATTTGGGCTCTAAACTTTAGGAATTGTTAATAATTGTGATAACCACTTTTAATATTCAGTTCAAATTTTACTATAATATTTATCGAAAAAATGAACAAACCTTCCCTGGATATGGTTGGGAAGTTTAATTTTGCAAACTTTGAGGCATTTAAGCTTGATTTTTTTCTGTGAGCCACGATAAATTGACAAATTAGAACCTTCTGCAAAAAAACTCCATTTTGCCATACAAAAAAAACCAAAACATTCTTACATTATTTTTAATGTAAACATAATCTACACAGCTTGAGCAAAATAAATACATATAGTTTTTGTGGGGCCAAAAATAAAAACCAAAGCACTAGATTGGGTTGAAGACCACATTCCTATAAGAGCATAGCTTTGCTGATGCCACGTTGAGCATATTGCATCTTCTATCTGTAAGCCACTAACCAAAATCAATAAACTGTCACTCAGCATTTCTAGATTCCCGAATTCGTGGACGAAATCATACATATGGGCCATATTCAAAAAGTCCAACAGACAGTTAAAGAATAGTTACCACACGATATCTTTATTGTGCAAAGTTTCCAAGGCTTTTGAAAGATTGGTTTTCAATGTGCATCATGAATACCTCTTTGAAAATAATCTCCTTACCTCCAAAAATTCTGGTTTCAAGACTAATGACTCCACTTTTAAATAACTTGTCTATATCGTTCATGATAGTTATAATGGCCTGGAGCATTCCAAGGAAGCCATGATGGTTTTCCGAGACGTGTCCTAGACATTCAACAAAGTATGGCATTCTGGTCTGTTTTTTTTTTAAGGTGTGCCAACTTGGCATCTCTGATGACCTTTTTAAATGGATTGAGAGTTATCTATCAAATCTCCTTCAACTTGTTGTAATCCGTGGCCAAACTTCCTGCTGGATGCCACTTGAAGCTGGAGTTCTACAGGGATCCATACTTGGCCCTCTCCTGTTTTTTATTTTTATTTTTTTATTTTTATTTTTTTTTTTTTGGTTTATGTAAAGGACCTTGTTGATAACATCAGTTGCAATTCCAGAAATTGTGGCTATGACACTTGTCTGTTAGAAATTAGTCAAAATCCCATGACATCTTCTGATTACTTAAACACCAATCTTTTTGCCATTCATTTCTGGGTTAAATCTTGGCGAGTCATATTTAATGCCACCAAATCTTCGTCTTTTGGTTTGTTTTTAGCCTAAGTTTCCAGACCGTACCATCCACCAGTCATTCTTGCTCAATCAGCTATTGCTGAAGCCAATGTACATACCCATCTTGGCATTACTCTCAGCAGTAATTTATCCTGACATACTCTCATCACTCCTCTGCAGGTTCAAATACAAACTCTCACACAAAGCTTTGACCAGAATACGGCTGTGTTTTGTTTGACAAGTGCGGTGAAGGTCTTTGTGATCTTCTGGAATCCATTCAGTTGAGGCAGCTAAAATATATACAGGTTCCTTACGACATACTTCTCATGCTAAACTACTCCAGGAACTTGGAAGGCAAACCCTCTCAAACAGACGCAAATATTTAAAGTTGATCTTCTAAAAATGTATAATCAGCGTACCAACTTACCTTTCAAGCTTGTTAACTCGTTCATTCACTGGTCGTTCTTTGCTTATTCTAGCTCTCTACGCCCTCTCAAATGCAGAACCTTGCACTTTAGCATCTTGTTTCTCCCTGATACCATCCGGTTATGGAACAATGTACCCTCTGATATCAAAAGCTCCTTTTCCCTTCAAATTTTCAAATCTAAGCTGAAGTCTACCTTGTTTACGGCTGGCGACATCTCCGATGTTTACTTCTATGGTGACCGCTTCCTGCACATATGCCTCACTCAGTTGCGACTGGGGTTATCTGGACTCAACTATGACCTGCATAAGGTATACATCCTTCATAGTCCTTCATGTACATGTTCCTGCTCAAGTGAAAACCAAGACACTTCCTCCTCTATTTGCCCAAAATTATTGCATCCACGGAAAAACTATTACACTTTACTCTATCAAAATTGGACCCCTAGAGTTCATCCCAATCTGATTACTCATGCTGCAAGTGATAGGCTGGTAAACATCATTTTGGTAGCAAAGAGCTATCTGATGTCGCAAATGCTTAAATTTCTGAAGCAGTTCAGAAATTTATCAGTTTATTTATATTTTGATTTATCTATCTGTCTATCCCTCCATATGGTCCATCTTAACCATGTCCTCCCTCCCCCCCTCCCCTCATATTACTGCAGGGTTATTTTTGAACGCAACTGTTTGGAGGTCACGATGTCATGACGTGTTATTATTATCAATACCATATAAGGTAACAATTGGTAACATTATTTTTGTACTGTCTTGTGCGTTTTGTATATACTTATGTGTGTGTCTCCATGTCTGGAGAACCCATTATACTAGTCATCCATTTTACTATCCAGGGTAAATAGAATTGTTTACAATACAATTGTTACATCCACCACAACTATTACTCTTCCTCGTTTAATCTGTTTACATGTATTATAATTATTTTGCAGATGCGGGATGCGACACATGAAAATATAACACGTTTCCTGGGTGCATGCATCGAAACCGCAAATGAAGTGTTATTGGTAGAATATGGCAAAAGAGGAAGCCTTCAGGTACACATTGTCTTAATTGCAAAAGTATGAGTAGCATGATATCATAAGATTTTTTTTAAACTGCATGCCACCCTTGTGATAACCCCATTCTATGAACATGAAAACTAACAGGTGATTTTTGAAATGATTCGGGCATGCTCTCTGAGATGCATCAGATATAGTTGGCCAACTTTCAATTAATAAGGCATGTATTTCAGTTAAATTTCTCTCCCTGACGTACATTTTCAGGATATACTTGGAAACGATGATATCATGTTAGATTGGTCATTTCGATCGTCGCTTACAGTGGATATTGCAAAGGTGAGCAAGATAGTTAGTTGTCTGCTTAACAAACAATCTTTGTTTTATTGTCCATTGTAGAGGAGGGTGAAAAGACTTACGAAGCTTAGTCTGCTTGAAGTTAAAGATAAATATGCATTACATATGCGCAAGTTAAAGAAATATGTTACTATATGGGGCAGGTATTTAGTTGTGATTTGCGTTACAAAACACTCTTTGACAGTGATTCGAAAGCAGCGCTCTATTAAAGAAACGTCTTGAAATATCATAACTTTAGTATTAGTTTTGCATATGTTTATAATAATAATGATGATAATAATAATAATAATAATAATAATAATAATAATAATAATATTGGTTTGTTACCAATAATCATCATCATCATCATCATCATCATCATCATCATCATCATCATCATCATCATCATCATCATCATCATCGTCATCATCATATTTTTGTTTAAAAATGATTAGATCGTTGGAAAGGTTCACACAGAAAATTGTCCTTAAGTTTAATGTGCGTCTTGTTGTTTTACTGTGTAATTAAGGGTATGGCATATCTACACTCGTCCAGCATTGGCTACCACGGCAAACTGACCAGTTCGAATTGTGTCATCGACAGTAGGTTTGTAGTGAAGATTACAGACTATGGTTTGCGTAGTTTTATACAGGACAATTTGCAAGAAACGGACTCGTTGGCCTATTATCAGAGTGAGTGATATTGCATAACTTCAAATAATTAGATTGCCGTAAACAGTATTGGTAAGAAAGTTGTGATGGGTATATGAAGTCACGAAAAGGGAGAAATTGTTTGGAACAAAAAATGCAAATATATTGAATTGATTTAGTAGCTACGAAGAAGACAGGTATGTATGTACTCTTACTACTGCCAGTATTACTCATATTAATGATGATAAAGAAAATGATTAAAATAACAACAATTATAACAATAGTAGTAGTAGTAGTAGTAGTAGTAGTAGTAGTAGTAGTAGTAGTAGTAGTAGTAGTAGTAGTAGTAGTAGTAGTAGTAGTAGTAATGGTGGCATACCCTGAAAACTAAATGGCAATCAAATGCTATGATACGAAACGATACAAACGGGTTCCAGACATCAGTGTGAAGCAACACGGAATATGCAAACAGAATATATCCGTTGAACTACAGTAGTATTAACATGGCTGGTCACATATATAGCATAGATGCCAACTGTCCCTCATCATCAGGGCTGTCCCTGGAACTAGCTGAATTTTTGACCAATTTATGTGTTTGTCCTGCCTTGAAAATGAGTATTTTCTTTTATATTCTTTTTTAGGTATGCTCTGTCCCTGATGTTCTTACCAAAATGTCCCTGAAATGGCATTTTCAGTGTTGGCATCTCTGATATAAACTACTCAAAACTTATAACTCTCCACCTTTTTAACTGAAAATAAAGCACCCACTTTACATAAAATGTTTAAAAAGACAATGTATTTGTAAATTGCAAGTACCCTAGCACATGATCCATGAGTATTCACTTGATTTCAGATTCATGCTTGGCTATACATGCACTTATTCTAAAACAAAGCTGAAAAATGAATTTGCAAACAAGTGTTTTGATATGTGTGTGGTTTCCCTGTCCCCATTTAAGCTCTTCCTAACATTGTTTTCTTTCACTTTACAATGACACGAGTGGATGATTTGGACAAGAACAGGGACAGTTAAGAGTATAAATTGTGGCAGAGCTTGAGATCAGGTATGGGTTCTCCATCAGCTTTCAAACCTGCTGGACGAAACATGCCAAGACTCTCAACTGTAGACTGGGCTAGAGCTGTTGGCCGAATTGAGGCTGGAGAAAGCTGTCGTTCTGTGGCAAGGACCCTTGGTGTAAACCATCGCACCATAAATGACCTGTGGCAGAAATTCCAACGCACTAATGATGTAGCCAGCTTGCAAAGGCAGGCAAGATCAAAAGTGACTACCAGGCGGCAAGACCAGTTTATCGTCACAACAGCTCTTAGGTCTCGAACAACTACGAGCACTGATATTCCAGACATGCTCCATGCTGTCTATCCACATCAAAGAAGAATATCTCATCAAACCATAATAAATAGGCTACATCGCCAAGGTCTCAGATCCAGATGCATGGTCCAGAAGCAGAGCCACTGCCTCGGCACAGGGAAGCCAGGATGGATTGGTCAAGAAGTCACCATTGCAAATCCAGAGCAGAGTGGGCTAATGTCTTGTTTACAGACGAATGTCGCTTCTGTGTCCACAATAAAGACGGGCGAGTGAGGGCTTGGAGAAGAACAGGAGAAAGACATGCTGAATGCTGCGTCAAGCCCACTGTCCCATTCGGAGGAGGCAGCATCATGGTGTGGGGAGGCATATCAGCAGACAGAAAGACAGAGCTGGTGTTCATTGATGGACCCTGAATTCCAGGAGGTACATTACTGACATCCTACAACCTCACATTATCCAGTATGCTGGAGCCATCGGGACAAGTTCTTTCTAATGCAAGACAACGCCAGACCACATGTGTCCCGTGATGCCCAGGGCTTCCTTGCTAATGAGGGTGTTGGGGTGATGGAGTGGCCAGCCTGTTCCCCGGATCTGAATCCGATAGAGCATGTCTGGAGTCAGCTGAAGCAGAAGGTATACCCTCAGATGAACGCTGCTTCAACTATTGATGATCTGCGCCGTTTAGTTCAGCAGGAATGGGACAATTTGCCTCAGGCTTACCTTCGTAACCTTGTATACAGCATGAGGAGAAGGTGCCAGCAGTGCCATAGCAACTGAGGTGGTTACACAGAATATTGACTTTACTATGGCTCAACAAGCATACTGTGTTGATGATCAAATCATTGAGACAAGTCTTCTGTGATAAACAAAAAACTTGATTACCCACTTCAGGTTTCATTTAATCTAATGTTGCGAACTTCCAATTTTGACTTTCACTTAAAACCAGTCATGTGCAGTGAAGCATGGACTCCTTAAGACGGTCATTTTTTCTGTTAACGCTGTACCAAGAGTATGAATATAAAATATATGATACTGAAATTCCAAAATATTTGTTCATTATTTAATTATATACAAGTAAATAAGTGAAGAGTTATAAGTTTTGAGTAGTTTAGTTTGAGGAAACTAGTTGCATTGTCTTATGGTCTGATAGGCCCAATTATTGCTTAGTATCGCTTAATAGCCATAGGTAATAGATATATGTTTATAATTTAATGTTTGTCATTACGTAACATATAACCTGGCTTAATTTTCATTATTTTATCATGCCCGTCTGATCGTACTGACCCATCAAATAAAAAAAATGATATCAATCACCCATCTGGGTTTTCGTGCACATTCTACATAACTTAGCAGGCATTAGAATCTTTAGTTTTCTACCTGCTTTGATTGCAACTGATAGCCTTATGTTTGCAATTTCAATTTTGCATTCAGTTTTTAGATTTGAGCTTTGTTACGGTTTAAACCTAAGCATTGTTTTAACACCTCTGTGTACTTTTAGTTTCCCATTGCCCTTAAGGTATTCCGAGACTGAAATGAATGATATAATCTTCATAAACATAACCTTTGCATTCTAAATGCTCCTATATTTGTTCAACATACCTTTGTGCAAGAGATCTATTTGCGTTCGACTTTAGTCATGATATACCTTTTAAAAGATTTTCTAATGGAGTCATTACAACACCAGAATACACATATTCATTATATACTTCAATTCCATTCTCTTAATGCAGAATTCATACATTCAAGCATTAAAAAGATTTTGTTTGAAATCATTATCTTGGTTTTGCCAAGATTTGCCTTTTTCCGCAAAATGAACTTGCACAATCTAGCGCCCTCTGTAGGCCAGAGGCTGTACTGCTAAGTGGTAAAATATCTTTACAAGTATGTTTACATTTGTCTTTTTCACTTGCTCAGATATTGAGTTTCTGTCACACATCATAACTTTGGTGTTTGCTTTCTTGTTTATATCTTTCAATCGGTTAAATCTTTCACTAATACCACAGACATGCATTTCAATGAATAAGCCATTCTGCCACACCCGGATCGTAAGCCTTGTAGTATTCGATAAAACTTGCAAACATTGTCCTCCGTTTTTGTTTCTGAGACTGTATTTTACTTTTCAGGACGAATATACGGTCCCTTATTCGATATCTTTTTCTGACACCAATTCGACTAAAGTACAATATTTTGTTGTCAGCCGTAAAGTAAGACAGGCTGGTATATCATCATTGACGTGTATGTTTTGCTGATCCAATTATTAACCGTAATACACCTCTATATTTTTGGGTCATCAGATTGTTCCCTGATTTATGTGTAGGAACCAGTAACCCTTCTGCCCATTGGACCGGAATTTTCTGGGTTTTGAAGAAAACGATTTAGTTATTTATGTATAATCTTGCTCTAGTTATTTCATTACCAACTGCATCTGAACTACCTGCTTGCCCCTCTTCCCTCTTCCGTTGTAGCTGTCTGACTAAAGCTCTCTATGCATGTATGTTTGTACGTACGTACAGACTGTGTATGGATGTATACATATTATTATATAATCAGCGTTTGCTATTTGACTATCCGCCTCTCCGTCGGTCGGTTCTTCCATCAGCCCCGCTTCTGCCAATTGTATCATTCAACCAAATAACCTATCTATCTATCTTTCTATCTATCTATCTATCTATCTATCTATCTATCTATCTATCTATCTATCTATCTATCTATCTATCTATCTATCTATCTATCTATCTATCTATCTATCTATCCATCCATCCATCCATCCATCCATCCATCCATCCATCCATCCATCCATCCATCCATCCATCCATCCATCCATCCATCCATCCATCCGGCTGGCTGGCTGGCTAGCTAGCTAGCTCTCTGTCTGTCCGTCAGTCGGCGACTCCGCCCGTCCATTCATCCACCGACCCTTTCTATCAGTCCTTGCAATAAAATGATTTGCTGCTCAGAGTGCAATAGCTTTGCATGTACAAATTCTGTAGTTGTCAATGTTTTTTTCTTTTGTTTTTCCTTTTGTCTTCAGCAAATCTAAATCACTTGTATTGTTCCCTAGATCATTGCACACGCACCAGTCAGTTGTCAGGCATTCCATTCACAAAGCCTTGCTTCTTGAGATAATGAATGAATGACTGAATGTTAATTCGTCAATCATAATTGCCAAATATTTACAGTACAAAATGCAAACTAACATTGGCTGGTTTAATTAGAGGTGGGATTTTATATCAGATTGTTCACCATGATTATCTATGAAAAGACCCTCACTGCGCCATGACAGCGAGTGCCGTAATAATGTTGACGTTGCCTGGTAAAAGTATCATGGGCATACTGTCAATAAATAAATAAATTTATACATGCTTCAGGGCATTTTCCTTTCGTGTAGTTACACATAAAAATTCCCGTCTAAAAAAAGAAGTTAACCTGTTGAAATGGTAGGATGGTTGTTTAATTGAATACTGCCTTTCTAGATGTTCTTTGGAGAGAAAACTTTGAATTGTACTCCTGTACAATACATGCAGTTTTGAAATTTACCATCATATGAACTGCTTCTTACAATGTTACAATACGGCAAATGTCAATGATTTCATCAATATTTCTGCCCTGTTCCCTATCGCAGGTGTAGCGGCTTAAACTCGGGTAAGATGCCAAGCCTTGCGTAATCCGATTTGTAAACAAAAACTTCCCAGTTCATGCGCTATTGCTACTATGCCCTTCATATGTGGTTGCAGAGTTACTATGGTGTGCACCGGAAGTAATCCGCAATTCTTCAATTTTATCGGCTTTATCGTCAAAACAAAAAGCTGATGTGTACAGTTTTAGTATAATTCTACAAGAGATCATCAGTCGATCAGGTCCATATGACAGCGGCGATTCCATCGTGGAACCACAAGGTAATTAACACGCAAAGTGGTTGAGCTTATATTCTCGTTTTCATTTCCAGTTGTGTACCTAAGACCGAAAATACCCCCCCCCCCCGCCATGATCTTTTGTGATATTATGTGATCTGATAACACAACTTTAAATTGCCCCTACAGTCTCTCCCACAAAATGTCGTTTCTGGCAAGAGCCAGTCAAGCACAGTAATGTGGAACATACTTCCCTGACATACACTTCCGGTGATATCTTGTGGAGATGGCTGCACCAACCCTACGTTAGAGTGGCCCTATTGGAGATTTGTGTTTTTTCATTTTGCAGTTGTAGTAGAGATGATTAAACAGGCGCGAGATCCGCCCTACAGGCCCACTGTGGACAAATCAGGTTGCCCTGGATATATTTATAATTTGATGCACATTGGGTGGGACGAAGCACCGGAAAATCGGCCTTCCTTTGAAGCCATCGTAAAGAATATTCGGAAACACAAAGAGTAAGTTTAATTGCATTGTTCAATATCGAGGGAAATCAATCGCTACACCAAGGTGTTTGTGTCAGCAAGGACACAAAAGGGTAAAATGTGAAAAAGAAGAGAGTGTCTGACATTGGTGTCATGATATATTAGGTGGTCTTTTGCTGGTAATGAAGTACAATAAAATGATTAAAACTATACCAATCGGGCATGGTTATTTAATGTTTTGGAACCTCCTTCAGAAAGACAGGGTACGTAATAAATAAAAGGTATCATAATTATGTCGCTTAATAGGGAAGGTCTTATTTAGCTCTGTAGTGTGCATTCGCCCCAATGCACAACTGAATACACAAAAATTTGGAGGGCTAGAGCTGTGTATTCCCATTGGTTTGCATGTTAAGTAACCTTAAATAAACTGGTCATTTTATTAGGTGTGGTTGTATGATTTTTGTGAGGTATTTAGTTACACATCTAGATTTACTGTACGAAATTTGGTGTCTTTATGTGCAGTTGTTTTCAAGTTATTAAGTTGCAAATTACAATGTACAGTAATGGGAATACACAACCGTAGCCCTCCAGTAACTGCAGTGCCCTCTTTTGGACATGGCCAGAACCTTCTGTTCTTGTCCTTGCCTATTCGGTAGTTTGATGGTACACTTGAATAGAAAAGGAGGTAAGCATTGTATTCACCGTGACTCAAAAGTGTGTTGTCTATGTGTGCAGAGGAGGAGTCAGTGGAAATCTTATGGACAATCTGTTAAAAAGGATGGAGCAGTATGCCAATAATTTAGAACAATTGGTCGAAGAGAAAACAAGGGCGTTCCTTGAAGAGAAGCAAAAAGCAGAAGATTTGCTGTATCAGGTTTTACCTAAGTAAGTATGGTAAATCTGTTGAATGTGAGTCTGAATCAAGAAAAAGGTCTGGAAGTGTGTTAAAGTTTCCGACAGCAATCCGATTGTACAATTTTCAATAGGCCTCATTGCCGAAAATGTTCGTGGCATTCTGAGCCAAAACAGCTGAACGTTACTCCTATTATGTGACTGAAATATAAAAATTAACATGATGGTGCAGTGAATATTTTGGTACCTCATACGTAAGATAAAATGGTATATTATATGGTAACAACAGATGGAGCCACCAGTACACTTCCACCAAATAATCAACAAATGCAAGAGCAGCCACCTGGGAATAAAGAAATCTAGGTCTCTGATTGTTTTGTTTTTGTGCGACCAGGAAATGTTGTGTCATGCAGTGGGTTCCCGTGTGCAGGTGGCTCCATCTGTTTGCGACTTGCGCTGTTATCTTGTTGATATTCCTTATCAGTATATCACACACCATATTTATCATTACCTGTACAATCAAGACTGCTACCAAACAAATAAACCAAAGAAATAGAAAATTAATCACATTGAAGTGATGTGTGGCAACGGGCAGATACCTTGAGGTCTTGAACGTCTATGCAACGTGGTAAAGTAGTCACAATAACATGGTTATTTTACAACAAAATCGAAATGTGTAAGCTTGAAACGAAGATAAAAGGGAAGGCTCATGGTGTGTATATTCAGAGAAAAATGAGACAGATAGGAACCTTTTTTTTAAAAAGTTGTCACATTTCTAATGTATTTTCACTTATGAAATATCAAAACGGTAGATACACTGTGTCCCCCAAACAAGCTACACATCTCAGCCATTCTCGCCACTCTCCATGTGTTCAGGCGCAAGATGGCAATATAAAAAGAAAGTTCATGCATTTTTAATTAGGTCTGTTGCTGATGAGCTGAAAAACGGGCGGCAGGTGGTATCTGAATCTTTCGAGTGCGTGACAATCTATTTTAGCGACATCGTCGGATTCACCGTCTTGTCTTCGCTTAGTACCAGCATGCAAGCAAGTTGTCAATCACTTCTCTCTCTCTCTCTCTCTCTCTCTCTCTCTCTCTCTCTCTCTCTCTCTCTCTCTCTCTCTCTCTCTCTCTCTCTCTCTCTCTCTCTCTCTCTCTCTCTTCAGCCTATGTATAAAAATGTTTCGTTCAATGTGTATTCTCCAAAATAATATATGACAAAATGTGACCCACAAATTTACCTCTTGTATAGCTTTACCTGTTTTTGGTCGAGTGTATGTAACTGAAATACCAAGAGAAAGAGGGGTACTTTGACTGTACCTGTGACTATAAACAATTTTTACCTTCAGTGCCATCCATATATTAATAATTGTCCTTCATCTGAATTAATTAATAGTTATGTTAGTCATAATGAATGAATAATATTGATTTTGAGATATCTGTAGTATTTACATATTATTTATATTGTCACACTTGCTACGAATACGCAAATTAGCACAAGAATATACCTGTATTTTTTTTGGTGCAGGTGGTGGACCTTCTAAATGAGCTTTATACTTGCTTTGATAGCGTCATTGGTAATTTCGATGTATACAAGGTGAGTGGTACGGATTCTACATTTATTTTATACGTGGGAACATTGGGTCCAGCAAATCTGTGCAATTCCTTCCAGATGAAATAAACGGATACGTGTTTATGCTTTAAAAATTCTCCACAGTTATCTGCAAATACATGCTTCATATTGGTACAATTTAAAAGTAGAACTATTTCTACTATAAGACAGGGGCGATAAACTTTACAATATTTGAAAAATATAAATAAATGCGACAATCCTTCAGCGGCATAACCAGCTCTGATGCACATTGAACGTAAGTTAGATTTCAAGGAAATACATACAAAGGATGTAATGTTAAAAGTGAATTTCATTAAAACCAGTATACAAAATTCCGATGACGCTGAAGTGGGGATAACATGTACGCGCGTGTGTAGTCAAGTGCAGTTACCAACTCTCCCATGGATAACTCGCTTAAAAGAATGTTTACTACCAGGCACTATCTTATTATTCACTAATGTTCTACTTATTTCTTAGAAATAAGGACCTCATCTGCCACAAAACATACTATGTGGTTCTTCGTAGAATAGGATGTTGATATAGAAGTAGAAGTGGTAGTGTATTGTCATGAAAGCATACATATACAGTATCAGAGTTGGAATCGCCTGCAGATTAAGACAAGTAAATACGGCATATTTTGGCCTTGGTTTCTGCCTTCCCAAGTACGCATTCACGTATTTTGCGGTCGTTCATCGCCACACATTGGCCACTCTGGCGCACCGTAATTTGTACGTTAAAGTAGCCTCGCAGTGCAGAGTGGATTTGACGATCTATTATTTGGAAATTTTGCGAGCGTTCCATTGCTCTGCTTGAACAAAGAGTCTATATTTTTGTCTTGAGGACTCTATTCATATGAATACTGCATGAACAGCGGTGTCATATACAGTGTAGGAGGGAGAAATTATTGCCCAGGCACTAAAATTCAGTTAGCCGGATACCGTCCTCCAAATAATTTAAAAACAAGGAAAATCATCAAAATAAAATAACTATTATCCCATTATACATATATTTATATATATATAAATATATATATAAATATATATATATATATATATATATATATATATATATATATATATATATATATATATATATATATATATATATATATATATATATATATATATAACCTTTCATTTTCAACATCAACCAATCAGGACTAAGTTCCCCAACAGTAATAGCGTACAGAAATAAAGCTGCTCACCCATTAGATGATATTTTGATGGCAATGATAGGTAATATTGTGATTGATTATCTAATACTCGCAAAGAATACGTTCATGAACATCGCCAGAAAAATTTTGACTTTCAACAAAAGAGTTGATATTTTACTGTTTGGATGCTTTAAATGCTCTCTGGTCATTGTTACTGTTGACATGACACAAATCTAAGATGGATCTGTCAAATTGAGCAAATGAAAAATATATAAAAATATATGACACTTGTAAAAATTGAAATGTGAGCCAAAATGTAAGTCAATTGGAAAATTATAAGAGGTCCAATACCATAAGCGTTCCAGTTGAAATAAACGTGTCGTTAAATTACGGAGGTTTCACTCTTCGAAATCCAACAGTGGGTAGATGTGTGCACAAATGACTAATAAAATGTGCTCTATACAATAGGTTGAAACAATAGGAGACGCATACATGGTTGTTTCTGGCCTGCCTATAAGAAACGGAGATAAACATGCCTTCGAAATATCAAGTATGGCTTTAGCGTTGCTCTCAAAGATACAAACATTTAAGATACGACATCGCCCAAATGATACTCTTCGTCTTCGCATAGGAATTCATTCAGGTAGGCAAGTATTTCTAGAAACAAACTCCTCGTCTTGGTCAAGTATATGTGATCAAATTCACAGTATTTTGTGTGGCCGTGTTCTTTTTTATATGTAGCTGTTTGAAAGCGTGCAAAAATCGATCTGCTTGGAATTCTTTTTGTTGGTATGTTGTAGTTTGTTCTACTTTAAAAACCGACAAACAACGGACCGCGATGCCAAAACGTAAGGTGCAGCTATTGTATGTTTACAGGTGCATTGCCTACTTTATCGGATTGTTGTTTTTAGTGATAAATTTCAAAAAATGTTTGATACTATATTTAGTTCGTGAAAAGTCATGAAACTACAGATAGTGCGATTCCACTTTGGTAAATGTGAACGATACTATGCCTGGCGCCGCATTCCTTTTTAAGTACACCTTTCCCGGAAAACATTTACATCCCGAGAAAATGAAACCAAAAACAAAAACAAAAATAAATAAAAAATAATGATAATGATAATAAAATGAAATAAAATTTAAAAAATCATACTTTTTAATCACAAAACTGCAAAGTACAAAATAACAATATTGATTAGGTTATGTAAGCCAAGTGCAGCCGTCCTTCGTAAATTCTCTTGCTTTACTTTTGTAGAATGTTTTCACGGAAAAAATACGATCAGTTGTTGTCTCTTCCCCCATTTACTCACGAAACAAAATATATTTAAACCAAATGTTTTGCTCCCCTTTACTGGACAAACATTGCTTCATCGCACATGAAGTTCAGTTGACATGTAGATCATCAATTTAAAGAAACACATTTATATATTCAGGAGCCACAGTGCCAAATCTTACACGTAGTTCTGAAGCCTACCTGACCCCATGTATGCACTGAGAACACAACCAATTAGTTGTTCTAATTAAATTGAAACCATACGCTGTTATATGATTAGCATAGAGACACAAACAAAATACTTCCCTAAGATTTTGTGAATGTATCCAGAGATTGATAAAATGAAGTAAAGGGATGATTTAATTGAAACAATTGTGGCCTTTTAGAGTAATTTTACACAAGTGTGCCTATTGTTTATTCTTTAATTAAAATTCTGACTATAGATTGCGTCCATCAAAATATTCTGTAACGGTGACACTGATCTTTGCAGTTGTGATTTAATATGATTAAATAACAGTATTCTTGATATTTTTACGATGTTCATAATCGGTGAATAATGACATCGAATACAATTGCATGCGCACGTATACATACATACATACATACATACATACATACATACATACATACATACATACATACATACATACATACATACATACCCACATGTACATACATACATACATACTTACATACATACATACATATATACAAACATACATACAAGTCATTCCAAAATAAATTGTCCATTCCATTCGGACAATTTTGCCCCATCATCATATCTCCAGTTCTACTCGTGGTAGAAGCACCAAATTTTCACAGTGTGTGGGGATGGGTTATGGTAGTAAATTGGCACAATTTTATCAATACTACTTTACTCATAATTGGGTTATGGCATTATGAATATTAATAAATTCTCAGGAATTTAGGCAATTTCCTGGGATTTTAGGCAATATCCTGGGAATTTAGGCAATTTCCTGAGAATATAAGCGAGTTCCTAGGAACATATTATGCCAGCCCTGGGAATTTAACAGAAGTCCCAGGAACATAGTGGCAAGTTCCTGGGAATATAATGGCAAGTTCCTGGGAACATAACTAAAATCCCTGGAATATATTACTCAAGTCCCAGGAACATGGAGGTCAGCTCCTAGGAACGCTATTCAAGTCCCAGGAATTCAGAGAAAATTGCTGATACATGTAATATTAGGAATGATTGTGGAAATAGTCTAGTGTAAAAATTCAAAATATACATCATACACAAATAACCGCATGGTACTTTAGGTTGAAAAAAATTAGGAAAAAAAGGATAAACAAACAAAAAACATATACATTGATACAAAAGAACCTTAACAGCATGCATATGGAAAAATAATGGTAATTTCAAAGCCTATAGGGTTTAAATCATCTGTAATAAATCTGTATGCCAAATCTATGTTTATAACGATTATGACGCATTTCAATAGTCACATCCTAAAATGGTATGACCTTCAACTAGGCCTTGAGATACAAAAAATTGAAACTAGAAAAGATGATTTGCTACATAGCAAATCAGTTTGTGTGTCTTCAAAGTATAATGGTATGGCAATGTACAAGTATTCCATAACTGAGGAGTAGAAGTTGGAATGGCATCTCCATCTATTAAGGCTTTGAAGTTATTAAAGATTTAAAATTTCTAATGGTGCTACTTAGCACAATTTAAATTGCTACAACTTGCAATGGTCAACAACCCCATAGTTAAAGTTGGAATGACATCTCTTTCTATTATAATGTTGAAGATATTCAAGATTGAAAATTTCGAGTACTGCTGATTAGCATAATATAAATTGCTACAACTTTTGCTTTAGATTCATTACATGTGCAATGGTTGATAACCCCCTAATAGAAGTTGAAATGGAATCTCTATCTGTAATAGTTTTGAAAATATTCAAGTTTTGACATTTCAAAAGCTGCTAATTAGCATAATTTAAATCTCCACATATTTTGTTTTAGATCCATTACATGTGCAATGGTCAATAACCCACTAGTACAAGTTGAAATCACATCTCTATCCATAATAGTTTTGAAGCTATTCAAGATTTAAAGTTTCAAATGCTACTAATTAGCATTAATTAAATTGGTACAACTTTTGTTTTAAATTCATTAGATGCTCAATGGTCAATAATCCCCTGGTAAAAGTTGGAATGGCATCGCTATCTATTATACTTTTGAAGATATTCAAGATTTAAAATTTCAAATGTTCCTAATTTGCATAATTTTGAACATCTTTATTCCCCTGTATAAAAAAGGCCCAACTTTTTGTACAGAGATACAATCATGCCAAGTTTGGAGTTTCTATGTATAATAGTGCCAGAGAAAAGTGTTGGGACAAATTCACTGGTAAAGAAAGAAAGAAAGAAAGAAAGAAAGAAAGAAAGAAATGAAGGAAGAAAGAAAGAAAGAAAGAATGAAAGAAAAAAAGAAAGAAAGAAAAAAAGAGAGAAAGAAAGAAAGAAAGAAGGAAAGAAAGAAAGAGAGAAAGAAAGAAAGAAGGAAAGAGAGAGAGAAAGAAAGAAAGAATGAAAGAAAGAAAGAAAGAAAGAAAAGAAAGAAAGAAAGAAAGAAAGAGAGAGAGAGAGAGAGAGAGAGAGAAAGAAAGAAAGAAAGAAAGAAAGAAAGAAAGAAAGAAAGAAAGAAAGAAAGAAAGAAAGAAAGAAAGAAAGAAAGAAAGAAAGAAAGAAAGAAAGAAAGAAAGAAAGAAAGAAAGAAAGAAAGAAAGAAAGAAAGAAAAAAAAATTCTATGAAAAGTCAAATTGAACATATTAAGTTCTGGAACTGTAATTATGGTCATGATTGAAAAAAAAGATGTCATAGATAAAATGAAAGAGTGATGGTAGGCAGACATCCTCCCTCATTAAGTACATCTATGAACTCTGAAAGGGAGTTTGAATGGATATATATGTATTGCAAAGTTCCTTCCCGTATGCATAGAGGTAATCATGCAAGCAGGCTGCAAAGAGGCAGAGCAACATGTCATTTAGTGTGTGTGTGTGTGTGTGTGTGTGTGTGTGTGTGTCGGGGGGGGGATGGGTATTTCTTTATTAGCAACATGCTGGCACACTGGAGTGATGTGTTTCCAAGCCACTGAACTGTAGGCCCTTTTTTCTGTGTTTCAGATCATATATATTCATACTGGCCATTATGTTGGAATATTCCTATTTTCTGTACTCTGTTATGGCAAAATTATTTCCTGTGCTGGTGTACTGTGACACCCCCCTCCCTCCTTCCTTTCCCTGGGTGCAGTCTATCCAGTATATCTGAGTCCCACTTGTGATCATTTACTACAAGTTGAGCCACTGCATAAACAGGCCCACCACTGTAAATTGTAAATTGTAAATTGGGTCATTGGTTGTGTTGTTATATTGTGTTGACAGAGCCAGTCAAAAGCTACCTCAAGCTGGTAATGGGGGGCCAATGCAGCTTGTAGGAGATGGAATACTGTGCATGATCATGGACTAAAATGAAAACCATGTGGCATGAGGTGTGGATGGAGTCGTCAAAACAACCCTATACAAATTACTGTCTCAATTATCAGCACTTATGTTGTAACTAATTACAATGCATACATCAAATACATCCTGGTCAGAGACCAAGATTCAAGAGTTTCAACATTTTTTGACCACATATTTTTCTGGTTTGATTTACATGCTGCATATGCATGTATTTCTCTTAAACAGACTCATAAAACTGGTAACCCAGGTTGTTCAAACTAAGCTGGCTCATATTACATTTTACCCTCTGCTTCCAGGGCAGTGCTGACCACTCAGTCTTGTGCTCAATACAATATGCAATGCGATTTATATTGCTCACTTGGGTTAAGTTTGGGGTGCCCACAACTTTGTGGCTAGTGTCATGCACTTTAAAACATTATGAACACCCTGTAACCCCACCCCCACCCCCTCCCAAGTTCAACAGGGATAAAGGCTGTGCAAGTCCTGGTCTCAGAGGTACAGTAGAACCTGCAATTTAAGACCACTATTGGGAGGGACCACCTGACTTATAACCACATTTCTGACGGCACAACAGTCTAACTTGTCTGCAAATTTACCTGCAATTTAAGACCACCTGATGCATGTGACCACTTTAGGTTGGCATAAGGGGTGGTCTTGTACTGTAATATTCAGCAGACAACTTTTTGTATGGTTGCCTGCTTAGCTGTATGTCAGGCCATTTGTGTGGCTGGTGGCCTGTCAGTGGGCCCCAGTCATGCAATCAGTCAAAAGCCCTAGGTCTGCTAAACAGGCAATTTATATGGCATTAATATTTACTGTAAATACTCTGTCTTGATGGAAAAGAGGACCCTGGCAACAATGACTTTGGCTGGACACAGCTGGAGTCCACCCACTCACTCTAGTATGATGTAATCAATGAAATGACTAACTTTGCTCCTAGCAGGGAGCTGCTCTGAAGTGTCACCCATGGGTGCACATATGCTCACTCCACAGGCTGCCAAATTAAAAGCTCTGATCAGTTTAAAAAACAAGTTCCACTGGAAAATAAGATAATCAGACATGCTGATAAACAGCTGAATGGGGCAAAAAAGCATTGTTGATGGCTCCTGGACCTGGTCACGGTACCAAGTGGGATGAGGGGAGGGATAGCATATTGACCAGTGATAGATGGGTGAATGTAAACATGGACCCATTAACAAGAATAGGTCTATGGTGTAAAATAGGGTTAATTTGGCTTGTTGATATCTGGTCTGAAGGGAGGTCCATGATCATTCTCAATAGCATCTCCCTTAAATAATTGGTTGAAGCATATTTTACTGAAAAACAATAATGTTTAAAATAAAAGCAAAGTTTAACACAATTGGTCATTTATCACACTTTGCCTAATTATAATCATGTGCTTTGCTAAGCTGTTGTCTGCTTAGGGGACCTAGGACCTTTGATTGGTAGACTGGGGTGCTCATGCCCTCACAGGCCACCAGCCAGATAAAAAAAATACCCTGATATCCAGTGAGCTAATTATAACTATAAGCAGGTAAGCTTTAGGAGGCAAGCAACGTTGTGACAAAAAATTAATATAGCTGCATGCATATACAGCCATTTTGACATGAGACTCATGCAGCATTCATGGTTTCACTTTGAACAAAATAATGATCATTTGGAATTTTTAACACATATATGTCATTTTGACTATAACACGGGTTGAGATTATTTTTTTCTCACCTGTTTGACAGGGCACAAAGGGGTTAAGTTTCACCCGTCCAAATTTGGTTTTACCTGTACCCTGCAAAAGTCCGCAGGTTGTGAAGTAGCACAGTTGTCTTTCACTAAGTGACACTATGTCACTCAGTTACAAGTAAATACCACACAAAACATGCCACTTAAAATTGTGTTTGACTAAAGTTAATGTTTTAATCTTTGACTTACTCAATAAGGGCCTTTGAAATGTTTTAAAGATATGATCCTGTGTGTAACATTACAATGTAGGCCTATGGGAAACCCAGTACATGTAGTAGAGTGCAACGTACTTTTCCCTTGTAATGTTTTTAGGGACCATCCCTTCTGCCAGCCTAAAGTGGTCACATATATATACATGTGACAGGTGGTCTTAAATTACAGGTAAATCTACAAAGAAGTTAGAATGTTGTGCTATCAGAAAAGTAGTTACAATACAAGTCAGGTGGTCCCTCACAACAGTGGTCCTAAATTGCAGGTTCTATTGTATCTCTGAGACCAGGACTTGCACAGTCTTGGTACCAGTTGAACTTGGGATGGGGAGGTTAACAGGGGGTTCAAAATGTTTTAAAGTACTTGGCACTAGCCACAAAGTTGTGAGCACCCCAAAGTTAACCCAGGTGAGCAATATAAATCATTGCATCACCTCTTCTATAGAATACAAGACTGAGTAGTCAGCACAGGCCCTGGAAGCAGAGGGTAAAATGTGCTGGGTGCCAGCTCATTTTGAACATGCACCCCGAGTTAACAGTCTTAAGAGTTTGTTTAAGGGCAATACACTGTGTATGAACAAGGGGTACTTTATTGTACATTCACCACTGTACATTCACCAATGTTACAGTGGTATGGTACATAGACATATATATAAATAACAAAAACAGAAATGATCAATTATGCTTAACTACAATGTCTAAAGAGACTAAACAAGTTTAGGACATAGCATAAATAAAGATACATGCGTGTGCAGCATGCAAGTCAAAGTTCAAACCAGAAAAATATGTAGTCTCAGATTTTGTTTGTCAATAAAGTGTTGAAAATCTTGGTCTCTGACCAGAATGTATCAGTTACAACATATATACTGCTGATAATTGAGACAGTAATTTACATAGGGTTGTTTTGATGACTCCAACCACACCTCATCCCACATGGTTTTCAATTTAGTCTATGATTATGCATAGTATACCATCCCCTACTAGCTGCATTGGCACCCCACCCCCCACCCCCCACCCCCCATCACCAGGTTGAGGCAGCTTTTTGACTAGCTCTATCAACACAATAAAACAACACAACCAATGACCCAATTTACCATTTACACCTCCATGCAATTAACAGTGGTTGGCCTGTTTATGCAGTGGCCCCACTTGTAGTAAAAGATCACAAGTGGGACTCAGATATGCTGGATAGACTGTACCCAGGAAAAGGGAGGAGGGGGTGGGTCCCAGTACAGGAAATAATTTTGCCATATCAAAGTACACAAAATAGAAATATTCCAACATAATGGCCAGTATGAACATATATGATGATCAGAAATACAGAAAAAAGAGGGCCTCCAGTTCCCTGGCATTGGAAACACATTACCCCATTGTGCCAGCATGGTGCTAGTAAGGAAATACCCTTACCCTCCCCCCCCCCCCCACACACACACACTAAATGACAAGTTACTCTGCCTCTCAGCAGCTGGCAGGCATGACTACCTCTATGCGTGCAAGAAGGAACTTTGCAATACATCCATTCAAACTCCCTTTCAGAGTTCAAAGATGTACTTAATGAGTGAGGATATCTGTCTATCATCACTCATTCATTACATCTATGACATCTTTTTTTTCTTCAATCATGACCATAATAACAGTTCTAGAACTTAATATGTTCAGTTTGTTTTCTTTCTTTCATTCTTTCTTTCTAACTTTCTTCCTTCATTTCTTTCTTTCTTTCTTTCTTTCTTTCTTTCTTTTTCTTTCCTTCTCTCTCTCACTCTCATTCTCTCTCTATCTCTTTGTTGCTTTATGACCAAATTTGTCTGGAGTTTTTCTGACACTATTAATCTGAAAACCGCCAAACTGGCATGGTGACTGACCTATCGTGAATATGTGTATATCTTTTCGAATAGTCATGACGTTTATAATCATGCAAATAAAGGGCAATTAAAATTTTAAGAGCTCCATATCTTTCAAACTATTGCAGATAGAATCAGAATTCCAATGTGCATCTGCAGGTTAGTGACAACTGCCAAAAATAATAATGGACAGTAAATGAAAGATGTAGAATTTTAAATTATGCTAATTAGGACTATGGAAAATTTAAAAGCTGAATATCTTCTCTACTATTTACACGTGTACATACTGTCATTCCAACTTCAATTGATATTTTTGTGGCAATTTAAGCCACATCCAATGAACCACAGACCAAAGTTGTAAGATTTGCAAATAAGGTGAATGTGTAAAACTTAAATCTTGAATAGCTTCAGAACTAAGGGGCACTTACAGGCCACCAGACACAAAATGACCTCAGAGTCAGCTAAGCAGGCACCCACATAAAAAGTTGCCTTCTGAATAATATTACAGTACATAGTACCTGCTGTTTAGACCACCTTATCAGGCAACAAAAAGCGGTCACATATACATGTAACAGGTGGTCTTAAATTGCAGGTAGATCTATAAAGAAGTTAGACTGTTGTGCCATCAGAAATGTGGTCACACAACAGTGGTCTTAAATTGCATGTGAACTGTATCTCTGAGACCAGAACTTGCACAGTCTTGTCCCAGTTGAACTTGGGAGGGGGTTTGCAGGATGTTTAAAATGTTTTAAAGTGCCTGGCACTGGCTCCAAAGTTGTGGGCACCCCAAAGTTGACCCAGGTGAGCAATATAAATCACTTCATCACATCATGGACATATACACAAGGTCGTTTATATGTCCATGATCACATCCTGCATAGAGTACAAGACTGAGTGGCCAGCACTGGCCCTTTAAGCAGAGTGTAAAATGTGCTGGGTGCCAGCTAATTTGAACACACTGAGTTAACAGTCTTTAGAGTCTGTTTAAGGGCAAAACATGCATGTGCAGCATGTACATCAAACCAGAAAAAATATGTGGTCTTGGATTTTTTTACCATCCCCTACTAACTGCATTGACCCCCCCCCCCCCCCCCATTACCAGGTTAAGGCAGCTTTTGACTGGCTCTGTGAACACTATATAACAACACAACCAATGACCCAATTTACCATTTACACCTCCATGCAATTAACAGTTGTTGGCCTGTTTATCCAGTGGCCCAACTTGTAGTGAAAGATCACAAGTGGGACTCAGATATACTGCCATATACTGGATAGACTGCACCCAGGGAAAGGGAGGAGGGAGGGGGATGACACAGTACACCAGCACAGGAAATAGTTTTGCCATAGCAAAGTTCAGAAAATAGGAATATTCCAACATAATGGCCAGTATGAACATATATGATCAGAAATACAGAAAAAAAGAGGGCCTCCAGTTCACTGGCATGGGAAACACATTACCCCAGTATGACGGCGCTAGTAAGCAAATACCCTTCACCCTCCCCCCCCCCCCCAACACACACACTTGATATACATACTGCTCTTCCTCTCAGCAGCCTGCATACATGACTACCTCTATGCACACCAGAAGAAACTTTGCAATATATCCATTCAAACTCCCTTTAAAAGTTCATAGATGTACTTAATGAGTGAGGATATCTGTCTTTCATCACTCTTTCAGTACGTCCATGACATTTTTTTTTCTTAATCATGATCATAATTATAGTTCTAGAACTTCAACGTGTTCACTATGACTAAATCATAGAATTTGCTTTTCCAATCTCTCTCTCTCTCTCTCTCTCTCTCTCTCTCTCTCTCTCTCTCTCTCTCTCTCTCTCTCTCTCTCTCTCTCAACCATATATGTCTAGAGTTTCTTTCAAAGACTATTATTCTGAAAATCACTCAACTTGCCATTGTGACTGACCTCCTGCTCACCTGATTGATTGTGTCTGGCCAATTGACCTAGCAAACAAGGTGCCAAAAAAAAAAAAAAGAAAAGAAAAGAAAAGAAAAGAAAAGACACCGCCCCCCCCCCCCCCGCCAAACAAAGCAGTCCGCAGTGAGTTGCAAAGTAGGTTAAATTAGAAGTTACGACACGTTTTCATTGGGGAGGGGGGGGGGGGGGCGGTCTGGACGCTGGTACAAATAATGGTTGCTATGAAGTACAGAAATTAAAAAGGATTCTAGTTTGTGCGTAAAGCAAATAAAAATGCCCAGGACGCTAGTACGGAGAGCCCCTTACCTCCCGCCCTCACTCCTTTTCAAGTACCCGGGAAAGAACCTGGGGCAATGTCATAATTTCACCATTATTTTACCCATCTAATCTATGCCACTTGTTTCCATATGGCATTCACTTTTGCCTACAGGGGTATTTCGTGATTTGGAATGGTTTAAATGTGATGCCCGTGTCTAACCAATGAGGCCAAAAAATATAGGCTCCTTGGTCTTACCTACCAATGTCATGTCATGGAGAACAGAAACTCGAGAGGAGGGAAGTCTCTGGGTTTCAAACAACTTTGTTTGGAATAAAAAGTGTGATAATCCAATTAATTGGTGTTTTTGCTTTGATCTTACTTGATGGGTCGAGCCATTACTGAGATCGTTATCAGCGGCCGACTCTGCCCTCCTTGGTCTAACTGTTGCAGTTTTCTCTGCCTCGATAATCTTGCATGGTTCACGGAATTGATCAGTGGACGGCAACATGTCCGCTCTAGTGACTGTGGCCGTGTCGACGCTGCTACGTGTGTTCTGATTGGCCAAAAGTAAAGGCACCTGTCTGTCTGCATCAACAATGCAGCAAGCCCTTTCCATGATTCATGAATCACGAATAGGCTTACCGGATAGTGTTTCCTCAATCAGGTTATAGCTTGATCTGAACATCCAGTGGACTTTTAATCAGAATGAATTTCCAAAGAATTTGAGTAAACATTGGAACTGAGAGCAGCGGAGTAAATAAGAAAAGTGGTAGGCAGGCATTCTAGGCTAGTTTAGCCAAGCTGTTGACATAAGTCAGCACATGAGATGAAATGACTGACGGATAAAACAAATCCACATAATAGCGGTACAGACAGGAATCACACAAACTATTATTATTATTATTATTATTATTATTATTATTATTATTATTATTATTATTATTATTATTATTATTATTATTATTATTATTATTATAGGGTTTAGCCTATTATTATGAAAGTAATAAATTAATAGATCTACCAAGGGTACTTACTTGATGTACCTCTACTCGATATGTTGCTATTCAGACTCAGAAATCCTTTATTCGATCATAATATTTTGAACAAAATACAAATTAGGCCTATTGTTGATAGGGTGGGCAAGAATACTGTTACTATCACTTGCTAATCATTCTTTATATGTGATGAGTTGCCGGTCTCTGAACTGTGAAATTGGTGCAACGATGTCTAGCTCCCTTGCCAGCGTCTCTGTTACGAGGGTAAACTCATATTTGAGTTCTTTATGCTAAGCAAAAAGCTGACTTTTCAGAGAACGCACACATTTTAATAATCGTAGAGACCCTACCTTTTTAGATTTTTCATAAACTGATTTCATGTTTTCAATATTCAAAAAAAAAAAAAAAAAAAAAAAGTTTGCCCCACTGACCCGCCTCGAACTTGCTTGATCAATATCAATGAGGAGTTTTCAGGTGCTATAACGAGAATAGGCCTAGGTACACGGTTTTTACAAGATCGTCTGTAGGGTTGAAGTGACATGACTTGCCCAGACAACCTCCGTTCGTCAAGAAAAGACATTTTTTTCTAGTTTTACCATGGAAGTACTGCTTAGAACCAGAAGTTTCTGATTTAAAGCAATTATTTTCCTATCTGTGGTCAGTGACATATTGTGCTGCATTTCACGAACTGCACGGCTCAGCTTATAGAGAACTGGTAGGCCTACATCGTGTATACATCAAAAGATGTATGTATAGGCATTGTTACCAATGTTTAACAAATGTTGAATCACTTTGCATGGCCACCCACTTTTGTTACCGTACCACCTGGGAAAAAACATAGCTCGGCCATATAGGCTTCGACTTAGGCCTACATGTATGACACATCTTTCCTTTGTTTCTGGAGTTTAGGACCCACTTACCCTTTTTTGAGGCTGCATTTTGACGAGAGAGGGGAGGGAACATACGCTCTGTGTAGACCTAGGCCTATAATCTAGGATAGTAAAGCGGGACCTTTGTTTCATTTTCATATAAATTTATCAGTGTCCACTTTGGTCATGCATGGCTGTCCTAGGATGGCTGTACAGACTAGGCCTCCCAAAGATTCCTCTGTATAGCTTTCAGAACTCCGAAAGAATCCATGAGTATGGCCAAGGGAGGGAGGGTATTGATGATAACCCAGGCACTAAATACATGTCACAATTTGGCGAGGTTTTTTTCCTTTTTTTCCCCTTGTTTTCAAGACAGCGTTCGATAAAGTTGGTTTAGCTCAGACTGATCCTCTAATTTTGTGCAAAATCTAGCAAAGGAAAATTTGCGGGAAATGAATTTGATATGAAGAAGCATTCAAGTTATGCCGCTTAGTGCATGTACGCATGCACTCCTCATACGTTACCCGTTATTTTAAAACCTTACTCAGAGTCCCAAGGAACTTTAGTCTCAATTCCTGGGACTAAAGTTATAATCCTGAGAATTTATAATTATATTCCTGGGAACTTGCCATTATGTTCCTGGGAACTTGCCACTATGTTCCTGGGAGCTTACCGCTCTGTTCCTGGGACTTCGCTATACATTCCCAGGACCGGTCTTATGTTCTCAGGAACTCGCTTATATTCCCAGGATATTGCCTAAATTCCCAGAATATTGCCTAAAACCCCAGGAAATTGCCTAAATTCCTGAGAATTTATTAATATTCATAATTCCATAACTCAATTATGAGTGCAGTAATATTAATAAAATTGTGGCAATTTACTACAAGAACCCATCTTTACACACTGTCTAAATTTGGTGCTTCTAACATAAGTAGAACTGGAGATACAATGATGGGGCAAAATTGTCCGAATGGAATGGACAATTTATTTTGGAATGACTTATACATGCATGCATACATACATGCTTACATATATAAATACATGAATACATCTAAATAAGAGACTGTATTTCATTTCATTTAGGAGGGTGCAATGGATACATTTTAAAAATACCCTGTACTATGTGATTAAAGATCATTACCATCTGGTGCATATCATTTGTATTGCAAGTTACCTCCATTCTTGCAAAACCAGTGTGTGTCATATGGCAGTCAGTTACGATCAATTAAAAAAAAACAGTGCGGTATTACAATTATACTCTCAAGATTCTCAGTTGCTCGTAAAGTTGTATTCAGAAAATATGAAAGCTACACAAAAATGAGCAATACACATTCATATGAGACAAAAATGATTCAGATTGCGTTGAGAATCGATAGGGCCATGTTAGCAGTACTTAAGTCCTACTATATTTCCTTTTTCCAACGCCATTGCTTAGTTCACGTTATGATGCACTTACTGTAGTGTTTCACTTTTAAATTTGCCCTCTGTATATTCATTTTTTTATTTAAAGCTATTTTCATTTGAAAAAAATGGTTGCTAGGCAATGCCTATATTAAGACTTCTTGCACAAATATTGACGATAAAGACAAATAATGTTGAACTACCCGGCAACACTTGGCTCACAGAGTATACTACAAAAAAGGTGGAAAAGTTAACAAAATATTGGGCGAGTATTCATTAAATTCAACAATAGGAGATATGCATATTAATTTCCCGCCAGAACTGCATACCTGATTGCCTAGTCTCGCTTGGCGGGATATGGCGAGATACGGGTCGTTACCTGTGGGGACAAGTGGGATAATACTAATATTTAAGAAATAAAAAATACTTATTAAAAGCAGATGAATACGTTTCTTTATATATGGTTCGGATAGTACTAGATGAATACCAGTTTGGCATTTGCGAACTTAAATTTCTCAAAAAAAACAAGCAAACCGCTTTTTTGTGAGAAATAAATATATGGCCCTGTCTGTGACAGTGATGTGACCCGCACGTCCCCTGTGATCGCCTGGCGTCAAACCCTTGCTTTGTGGCGGGAAATTAATGTGCATCCGGCGTATTGATAGCTTGGTCTGACAATGGGATATGTAAATTTTTTTGTCATTGAATAAACATTACATTTCAAACAAGTTCACCGGGGATGATTCATCCTTGACTGGCCCAGTGAGTGCAATATAGCTGTCAACTGACCGAAAAAAGTCATAATCGAAGCTTTAATTTTTACCCGTTATTCCATATAATACTATTTTTAATTAAATGCTGCAAGAGGTGCAAATTTTGAAGTGTATCTCTAAGCGTTGCATATTTGTCCAATTTGTTTCAGGGCCCGTATGCGCAGGAGTTGTCGGTCTGAAAATGCCAAGATACTGTCTTTTTGGCGACACAGTGAATACGGCCTCTAGAATGGAGTCTCATGGTGAAGGTAATAACACGATAGTTGAAAACACGCTTATATATCTTGCCGGAAAATCTTTAAGTATATCAAACACCATTTTGCGAGATCTTTTAGTTTGCCCAAATTAAATTTTTGTTTCTTTGATTTTCGTAACGGTCCACACCTTGGATACGTCCCATTTTTTGGCTGCTTATTTCCATACGGACTGCGTAATAGGGTAATGACTACTAGGAAGTGGTTCTGGGCAAAAAGACACAAATACAATACGCTTTTACCATTTTACTCTTAAAACAACACCCAACAAGTACATCTCAAACAATACGGTAAAAAAATTCAAATAATTAAATAGGACGAAAATAGAAGTGAAAAACACAATTTCTCTGTTGCCGTCTTTTTCGTGAAACAATTGTGAACCCCCTTTCCCAACATTCCTGGAACGAGGTTTGTCATGTGGTTTTCAAAGGGAAGTAATTGTTCTACAGAGAGAAACGACTTAACATTTTAAGATAGGCATGTTTTCTAAAATTGATAGCACCGGTGCTACATAGACGAATATTTTCTTGAAAACTAGATTATCGCCACTTTAGAGGGTGGTGGTTTGCGGAACATGTCACAAATAGGTGGGACTACAGCTACCATCTCCCTGGTATTCGCTTGTTGCAGGTGGAGACACCTGGGGACAAAAAAGTGCTTCTCTCATTGTTTGAAATTGTCATGTGACACAGGAAGTAGATAATACCACTAGGAAGGATAGTGTATCTGACATGCCATATTAGAAAATGAGATGAGAACAAACTCGAAAGTGAAATTCCCTGAGCAGCTCGATTTCCTTTCTTAAAAGAAAAAAAAAAAAGAAAAAAAATGGTTCAGACATGTGCCGTGTTTAAAATCAAAGTTTGAGAAAATGACGGTGCCCCAGAAAAATGTGTATCCATACTTTTATTCCCTTGTGATATTGTTATCTACTTAGTCCAGTAAAATCTTTAATTCTATATCATGATAATGAATCATGTTATTCATAAAGCCAAACGGTACACGGGTGGCGTGAGAACATTTTTGCCAGAGTGGGACGCAGAATTTTGTAAAGGAAAAGCGCCTTCTGATGCAAGGCTTCTGGCCTGGGAGGAGGGGGGGGGGGGGGGGGGGCAGGGGGCAAAGTTTCAGAAACTCATGGATTTTAAGCAATTTCAGATACAATTGAATCTGTCTTGTTTGGGGGCACTTTCAAAAACAAAGAACCCACCCACACCCACCCACCCACCCACACACACACATCAAGCGAAAGCCAGAATTGAGACGTTTTTACCCGCTTTGCAACGAAAACTGGAGCGCTCGCCGGAAGCCCCTCTCCCTGTCTGAAGCCGTCAGTGCTTGCCAACACTCTGGTACTATTATACAGGTTTTCTTTCATAGGCTTGAAGATCCATTTGAGTCCATATACCAAGGATATCTTGGATAGGTTTCAATGTTTTATAGTGGAGGAACGCGGTCAAGTGGATCTGAAGGTAAGATATATTTTGTTCGCCTTTAAAGACATGACACACCAAAAGCATTGCAAGGTAACTCGTGCCAAACACTGCTGATATATTTAAAAAATCCGCATGATACAGATAAGTCCCATCTCACTGAACTACAATTTGAACTTCATAAGCCGCTTGTAAAATGAAGACTTAGGTATTTGTGACAAATATGCGAAGCGTTACATGCTTATCAAACCTCAAAAGCGTTTACGGGTAAAAATAACAGTTTGTGTTGCTTGTACCAAAATACCCCCCCCCCCCGAAAAAAAAAGGTTTAAAAAGGCTGGCTTGGCCATGGTCATTTTAAGTCTGAAGAGTTTTATAATGAACACAAAGCGACATAATACAAGGGCGGACAACGGACGGGTGATCACCCACCCATTTGTACCCGTTAGCTAAGTGTACCGAAAAAGCAGCTGGCATAAACCATCTGGGTGGGGATTGGAAAAGGCCGATGAACCCCCTGGTCCTCATAGCCCACCCTACTCGTCTTGTACCCTTTCCCGGTCAGAATAAGATTGAATCACTGACTTTCCTGCGCAGTGCGCCAATGATAGCGTATGGCGGGGGATCAGCGCCGTAAAGATAATAGTTTTCACGCGTGCTATTTTGTGAGGGTGCTTTGTCCCATAAACATGACAATATTTTCTCAAGCACCTGTCCACAGTATCGATATATCTGTCAAACCAGCGTTTACAGTGCTTTCAAATTCAGTACTGAAAGGACAGAAATCTGCATAAACGACCCCAAATTGTTGCAAAATGTTGCATTAATAAACATAGATTAATTCGGTATTCATTCAATTTTGATTGAAATAAAGTTAATTGATTTTTCTCCATCAATAGCAAACAAGGTTGGCCTATTACTATGTAAATTGTTTCTTCATTGAAATTACATGTATTATACTTGTCTTCATTAACTGTAATTTTTCTGGCATTGGAACAAAAATTGGTCTTTGAATTTTGCTCCCCCAGTAGCTGCACCTTAATTAACCGCTAAAGAGAAAATGTACATGTCTGGGAAGTTTAACTTTATAACCTTCAAGAGACCGATGAAGACAAATGTGCATGACCATAAATACTAAAGTCCCTCTTTTTCCGGTTCTCTCTAATTGTGTCCGTCTGTGTGTATGGTTGTTTCTGGTCTGATTTTTCAATTGTTTGTTTGTTGTTGTTGCTTTTGTTTTCATTAGAAGAGAAACCGACAATGGCCCGCACAGTGAATACGTGAAAAATTAGCGATTAACACGAATCGTTCCATTGCTTTTTTTTTTTTATTGAAAACATCGTTCTATTATGCAAGTTGAATTTATAATATTTTTAATGCTGGTAAAACGCAAGCCCATGCTCAACCAGTCCACTTATTTAAGGCTCCTGTGTCTATTTTAAGACAAGTTAAAATCACATCATTCTATGCCACTGATCTTCCACCTTAAGCGTTTGACATGGCAGAGTCAGTCATGATAAGTCTTGTGTACAATTATGAGCAAAGAAGTATTCTATCAACATGGAATTCAAATAAAAATCATAAAAGTATACCATGATTTACATTAGGATTCTTTTGCGTGATTTGAGGGTTTTTCTAAACTGCCGGTCATCAATCAGTCAGTCGATTCATATGGCCTTTGTTTCCAAATTATG
This sequence comes from Hermodice carunculata, assembly GCA_964020975.1. Lineage (NCBI taxonomy): Eukaryota > Metazoa > Annelida > Polychaeta > Eunicida > Amphinomidae > Hermodice > Hermodice carunculata. The sequence goes on from OZ026629.1 coordinate 15,149,024, forward strand.
TTTTCGGGTATTGCCATTAAATCACACTGATATATAACCGAAATGAAAATGTTTTATTCAAACTCAATGAAATAACCAGGCTTTTACTCCATGCTATCATGGGCATTTTGGCAATTCGAGATGTTTGTGGCGGTACCTAAAAATAAAGCAATGAGTATTTCAAAAGCAAGAATCTATCCCAAAAGCTTGGGTTCCGCCAACTGAAGATACAGGACTAATATGCAAAGTGGATATTTGAGAAAAGCCAGCCATATGTAGATTTGGGTCAGAGGTCCTTCAAAATAGGTAGTGACGTTTTTTCCATCCCGGTGCAACGTATTAAACATTAGCAAACATCTCCATTCATTACTTTCCTAGATTAGTTTCATTCAAACCCAAAAATGCAGCCTAACAAACGCCAGTAAAACTTTTATTGAACCAGGGCTTTCCAAACAAGTAATGTTACAGCAGTAATTGTTTTGATACATCCCTTGGAGGGGTGGTCTCGGTAATACAATTACATCAATCCAATTCGAGAAGCACCGTTAGGTAACATTTTGCGTTTGACTTTCGCTTTTTCTTCAACAATGTACATGTCAGCAAGAGTTTGCTTATCTGCATAAAATGCCTTGTTATGTTATGAAATGTGATGTTTGTTGAAGCGTCAAGATACAGAAAGTAGGCTGACCACCGCAGGCAAAGTGAAGTTTCAATAAAGATTTATCTTGCATAAGTGAATCACTTGAGAAATCTTCTTCTTTGTTTTATAGGGCAAAGGACTAATGACAACTTACTGGCTGACAGGAAAATACCCGTCAACTTAATCTTGATCATCGTAGCTGACTTGGATGATTAACAGATTTTAACAGCTGCATCTTTTGGTCAGAATAAGGCAACTTTCCCTGGTGCCGAATGTGAGCGTTGGTAACATGAAAAATCTTTTCAATGTCGCATGTAGGTGGCACTGCAGTTAACTTGCCTCGGAAATCTTCCTCTTGCAAGTGGAGACAACTGAGGGATAAACAAAACAGCCTTCATTCATTTGTTGAAGATGTCATGTGACACAGGAAGCATGTGCTGCCGCCATGCGTTATAGTGTATCTGACATTACGTATTCTTGCCCAAAATGTTTTCGGTTTCGAGAAGGTTGTAGGATGGAGTCCAATAAGTTTTGTACACAAATTTTTGTTTATATGTCATGCAAAATTATTTCTTTGTGTCAATCTTGTTACACTTAGATGAACTACAACCCACCAGGTTACAGACCACAGTTTCGATTGGCTGGTTGCGCATCCCAACGGAGATAGTCCGTAATTGTGAAAATACTGTGTTTTCAGCATGCTGTAGCTTCTGTTTGAATAAAGTTAGCTAAGTCAGGTTTGCTGCATCACAGAGTTGCTTCATTGGTGGTCATATAGGTGCACTGTCCTCCAGGCCAGATGGGAACTTTATGGTGGGGAAGGACAATGATGCGATCCTGGTAAGAGCACAGTTCATACACCTGTATAAAGCTCACATCCAAGTGTTGTTTCATATTTCAATTATCCCAAATTAACGAGATGGGAATTATATGACAAAAGTCCATCCATGTTTTTCTGCCATTTTTATCTGTTAAATGCCGTTCATGGAATTTTTAAATACCAAATGCTGATTTTTCAGACTGAAAAAATGCTAATATGAAAAATAGAAGGATTTATAACTGTGGTCTGTGGCCACCAGGTGCACTTCTTGTCATTAATAACAATACGCGGTGCTAAAAAACCATCTCGCTAAAATCTCCGAGACCTTGAGCCTACATTTATTTGCCAAAGCGTAAGGAATTAAAGGTCCTCTTGATTGAGCATGTTTCAAATGGAAACACAGGTCACTCGTGGGTTGTTCTAAACATACGGTGGACTTTAAAACAATTTAGGTGGCTGACAGGGAAGGCTCCGACCATGCTGGCCGGCTGTGGCTGTCAAGTATCTGTTGCTTTATACATATTTTATTCACACTTCATCAACAGGATTAAAAATGCATGTAGATTTGTTCATTTTTGTCCCTGTTCCCGCCCAGGATGGGTCGGTGTGTTGGTTTAAACACATTTATTGAAAGACAATCGGGAAACAGGGCATTGCCCTAAATAAATCACTCTTGTACATGAAAAGAAAGAGGGGTTGCACAATTGACAATAATGAAAGACAAGATACATTATGTAGCGTTACATCACATAACTAGGACAGATACAGTGGCAATGCCACACTATGATTCGTCAAATATGACGATGTTTAGGATAGGTTTGCCCCCTTCCCCCCCCCCCCCCCAAAAAAAAAGATACTGTTGCCGAATGTGGTATCATCGGTGGACAATGGAAGGATTCGTGGAACTCGCCAATTAGGCATTACTCATAAAACCACGCAGGGACAATGATTCTATTTTTTACAGTATTTACAAATTATTCGTCAGTATGATTCTGGTTTCAAAGCTTGCAATAGATCAAAATACAGACCTAGTAGCTCTGCTACTGTTACAAAATATGCCAATAGACTGTCACAGTGACAACACCGGTGTAGGGTGTTGTTACAAAATATTACATTGTAACAAAACTTTAGTGCGTTTAACCATTTTGATTCAATTGATAGAAAAATTGGTTGGAGAACACAGACAAACAAAGACCGATCTTGTTTCATACCCATGTGTACGGTTGAACAGTCTATAACAGTCCCTGGTTTGAGTTAGCTGCCCACTGTAATGTGTATGTAACCACTGTATATTGAGAGGTGTTAAAAGACAGCTAAGACACCAAAAATAAATCCCACTTAAATCAATCCTAGCTAGAAATGTATTTGCGCTAGGGTAAAAAACCATACATGTATGTAATCGTCATACACCAAAGAATTTATATGTCCCGTTTTTTTTTTTTGGGGGGGGGGGGTGTCTGTGATGTTAATTGTTGAATAAACGATTGAAAGTTGACCGCAAGGTATCCAGCCCATAAATGTCGATATAAGTCACTAATTATTTGTGATAAAATCATAATTACACTTGCACTTTAATCCTGACATGTTGGCAACAAAAACTGATCCTGTGATTTTTTATGTTTGGTTTAGTGTTTCTGTTATCCATCCTCAAAGTTTGACATTTCAACTATCCCTCTGATTTCCAAGATGTACATTTTCTTCATTTCATAGAAAAAGACAAAGCAAAATTTTGAAAATTATCCTTTCGGAGAATATAAGTTTCAAATGCTTTTGATGTGGATCATTTGCCTCTGAAACAATACCGTTTCCTCAAGTTGAGCTGATATTTGTACAAAACGAAGTAAACATCGTCCCTTAACATTTGGTGAGGTTGTCAATCAATTATTGGCCAGTTACATGAATAAAAGAGCCTTTGAAGTAGGGAAAACATTATTCAGCGATCTGTCAAATGGCGACAGCGACTATCTGGTTTCAAAGCGTGACGTCATGGAGGCGGCCCTTTGGGCCCCGTGACCTGAAGCCTGGCAACAAAAGTTGTGTTGCCTTGCTTCGGTGGGGCCGCTTACGGCCGTGCGTGGTCAGTGGACAGATGGCGGGGTTGGTCTTCCGCCCCCTACCTCTTCATCCCGTTTTTAGGTATAGTGTTTAATCGTATTTACTCCTATGTGTATACTTTATGTAGTTAGCTTGTTAAACCTGTCTGTACACTTTACTTAGTTAGCTTGTCATTATTTTGCAGTTTTTTTTTTCAATGAGTTTCATTTATCTTTCCAACCCGAGTTTTGTATCGCTATTTTGTGTGTTTTCTCCTATGTTCACGTTTATGCTAATTTCGATGTGGTTATTTGTACTTTTATTTCCTCATCCTTGTGTTTTAATAAAATATTGTAATGTACGTGGGCATTGTTGATTCAAGTGCCATTTGTACCCACGCCTGTCTTTGATGTGCAGGACCACTATGGTAATCCATCACGGCACGGCCAAAAATGGACATCATCTGACGATTCCCTCTGCTCTTTAACATTTTGAGTCTTCCTTCATTAGAACGCAAAAAAAGCAAAATAACTATAAAGTAAACCACTAAGGCCATAATATGTTAGCATGTTTGCATCTATCCCCTGCCCACAAACATACTTTTAGCATGCCGCCTGATTTCGCGGTGCCGCCGGGATACCACATTCCTTTTGCCATGGGCCGTTGCTACCGGTTGTCACGTGACCGACTGTTAAGTATGATTGACGGGTGGCATTTTTCGCTTGGCGGCTGAAAACCGAAAGAATGACACATGGACGTTCGGATGTCCACATGCCTGTGTGCCCCCCCCCCCCCGTTTTTCTCATATTTGTACTTTAGTTAAAAGCTTGAAATTTTGACAACTTATAGAGAGGACACTCATCTTGCAAAGAAAGTTAAAATCTCAAAATCGCCCATGCAAAGCTTTTGGTGTCGTACCTGTCCTTAATCCCATTACCAGGCAACACTTGTTTGGACAACTACCACTTCCATGCCTCATCTGCGCAGCTACCAAGACCAGCGGGCGGCTGGCCTTTGACGTCTTTCAGTCATGCACCTTTGTCGGCCAGCTCCAAATAATCAGGTGTAAAAACATCATTCTCTTTGTATCTTTGTCTTTGAGATGGACCCAGGAAATAAGTCAATCAGGATCATAAGCATATGTACTGATAGCCGACGTATACGGAAACGTTATTACTGCCCTCCAAGGTTCGCGAGGTTACTGCCGGGTAGGAGTTTTGATATTAAAAGACATTCATAAATGCAAACTTGTATTTTATCATCATTAGGCCATACCGGTGGGACAGGAAAATAAACTGTTTGCACAGACTTTTGCATACGGTAAGCGTAGGCCGCATCTGTTTCCGTGAATGCTAGAATTTAAAAGACTACATGACCTGGCCCCAACCTGACGCAGATTCCAATTTATTGCATGCATGGTTGTTTTTGTTAAATGAAGTCTAGTAATTTTTTATAGGAAATATTTGTGCATCGAATTATCGTTACTCAGACGGCAAGTTGGGATTGAATAGGTGTCAACCCGCAAAGACGGGTGACCGGGAGGTTCTTGTGAAAATTGTATGACATTAAAGAAAATAGTCAATTTTGCCTCAAAATCCCTGTCATTTTAAGAACTTTTTGGGTCTCCAAAACGGGAGAATTGACAGCAATGGGATTGTCTGGCTGTCCCACGGCTGCACCTCCTGCAGTAATTGTGAAGACAGGGTTCTGGGCGTCCCGCTCATGTCTGCAAGGCTTAATGATCTTTACCTCTGCTCCTACAGCTTTTCTTATTAATTCTTCTTCACCCTCATCAGACCTTGTACGTGAAAAACTCAATTCAGACTATCCGGAATCACTATGCTCTTCTGTACCTGCCATGAACTCTTGGCTAACTGATGGTACTCTGGCTTATAGCACATTCACCCCAGCCAGCGGGTTGTGTTTGCGACGTCACCACATCGCGCCACCATGGGAGAAAATACTTTCATGCTTTATCGCTTTCATGTAGCAAATGCGGTGCACTTTGGAGCTAAAAAAATCACTGTTCGAAAATGAAATTTAACGTTTTGGTGTCCAGATATAATTTCTAACCACCATAAACATCAACTTTCCAATTTGTGGTACCCACTCAATCAAGCTGACCCTTTATTTTTTACATAGAAGCACAGCTGAGTTGTGAATACAGTACACAATTGAAGCCAGATTTTGATATTACCATATAATTATCTGAATAACTCTTAGCCCAATACATAAACAGCAAACACAAATATAATTCAAAGATGCTTAGCTCAGTTTTAAGTGTCATGACGATTGTCTTTTAGGTTTATTTTAGTCCAATTCTCCTGTACATGCCCTAAAATTGTGTCGTTAACTACAATTGCATAACAACTAAAGACAATTAACTTTCGCTGTATGCGCCTGTATGAAAAGATCTCTTTCCCTTAACACACACACACACACACACACACACACACACACACACACACACACACACACACACACACACACACACACATACACAAATTGTCAGCCCATGACCACGCCAAATTTTAACCCAGGAGGAAGCAAAATTTAGAGGGGACAGAAAAGCAAAACCTACTCAATTGTCCCGAAAAGCTGGCACAGATATTAAAAAAAAAAAATCTAAAAACTGATCCGTGACACTCAAGTGTCAGCAATTGCCAGACAGGAACTTCCTTCCTTTTGCTATTGCAAAAATGCTTCAAAATATAGTTCCCCATTTCCAACTTGAATTTTCAGAGTTCAGTTCTGGCCAAAAAAATGTCAAACCGAAAAAAAAAAATCGTTGCTGCCTTTTTCGGATCAGGGGTATTTTAGTTTCTTATAATTTTTTCATTCTCACGTGGGTTTGTTTTGGTTGAACATTAAGCTGAAGCAGGGAGCCGTATCATACGATACGCGTCAGGGTATTCCAGGCGTCGTAGTATGTTATGAAACATACCAGCTGAAGATCCCTCCTTATCTGTCAGGCTGATACAGCGTTTTTCAAAAATGATCTGTTGAACGTGTTTTTAGTAAGAATACAAATAAAAATTAAAATAAATGAGAAGTTTTTCAATGTTCCTGCATCTGTATTTCGGAGGGAGGCAATGACAAGAACGCGGCATAGCGAACATATAACTTCCCTAATGCGTTTCGGGTTTGAGAAAATTATTATTATTATTATTATTATTATTATTAGTAGTAGTAGTAGTAGTAGTAGTAGTAGTAGTAGTAGTAGTAGTAGTAGTAGTAGTAGTAGTAGTAGTAGTAGTAGTAGTATGAGACAAATGTGTTTGGCCATTTAGCTATTTGTGCCAATAAGTTATTATCTGGGAACATAAAAGTTTGGACACGGGACTTCGGTCATTGCACCAGAACGAACATGGACAGAACATCAAGTATAATTGACCACAAGGTAAGCTGTATGATGGCGCCACCGTCTAGTTAAAACGTGACGGTTCATGTGTGGATGCCAGGTGCAGCATGCACAAATCAACTTTTAATCGAAAGACGGGCATCGGTAGAGCCCAGAGGCCGTATGCTATATGAGAAATGTGAAATCTGCCGTGTTGGAGGTTCCTTTTCACAGAGGATTTCCTCTAATTACAATGATAGTTTTCATGCATTGCCTAAAGTGTAAAAGTAAATCATAATCTTGCAACTTTATGATGAATTGGAATTTTACTAGGTCAAATTTTATCTGAACATTAGTATAAAGACATCCATTTCTCATATATATATATGTGTGTGTGTGTGTGTGTGTGTGTGTGTGTGTGTGTGTGTGTGTGTGTGTACACCAAGTTCTCGAACAATTATGGGAAGAAATTAAATTTCTCCAAATAGTCTGGATTTCTTATATGTATTGTGCATAGGCCCCACATCCAAACCTTAAATTATTCGATACCTGCTGCTGTACGATCGGCTATGAATGTATTATGTTGAAAACCGAAAACGTATAATCATGAGAGATTTTAATATTGATCTTAGTAAAGGTTTCGATGGTAACTGTACAATTTGGAAGAATCCTATTCCTTTCAGGTTTATCATATAATCATGCGACCATAAAGAGTGACAATTACATCTCGAATATTACTTGCTCACTTTTACGAGAGCACCATAATGGTGTTGGATGTCTTAGTGTCCCAAGGGTTGGCAATATGGACCATTAACCAAAAGTTTTGTGCAAAAACACTTTGCTGAGATATGTTCAGAGACGATTAATCTCAAAGATGTGGTCCATCTTGGGCATGTGTTGTGACTGGCATGATGCTTTGTATTACTGGTGTCAAATGTGTAATTTGTTAGATATTTATGCACCATGGAAATCAAAACAAATATACGAGACGATCTTGAGCCTGGGCGGTTAAGAGAGAAAGTAATTATTCAGCTATACCCACGTTATCTGTGGAAATATTTAATTTACCGAACCAAAGGTAACAAAAAATTCCTATCACAGTTATATGGAAATCATTGAAAAGGCTAAAATTGCAAATAATTGTTTTAGAAGCTATTTTAGTTGCATCACAAAGCGGTATGTCGAAAACAAAAACAAAAAACCAAAAAAAAAAAACAAAAAAAAACAAAAAACAAAAAAAAAACAAAAAACAAAAACAAAAAAAAAACAAAACAAAAAAAACAAAAAAAAAAACCAAAAAACAAAAAAACAAAAAAAGAACAAAAACAGAAAAAAAAAGACAATAACAAAAAAAAAAACCCAAAAAACAAAAAAACAAAACCAAAAAAACCAAACAAAATACAAAACAAAAAACCACCAAAAAGAAAGAAAGAAACAAATAAACAAAAAAAAATTACATCAAATTTCATTGCAAACTTGTAAGTATGTATATTGATGGCAAACTACATGTATGTTCTGCGTATGCCATACGGTGTGTGTCTCAGATTTGTATCTGAAAACGGCTGCAGGCATCGCAGAAAAACAAAGCTAACTGGTTTGGATCAAGTTAGTTCCAAAATTCCTAAAATGGCTTCTCTGGAGACATTTATTCCTCTTTGTCAGCATTTGTGTCTTACGAGGTGCAGCTGTGTCTATACGTTCAAGGTAAGGCTAGTGCCCGCTGTGGGAATCATGATAAACCATGGTTTAATCGATGCAGAGTTACACAATGTGGTGCTTGTAGTCAACGTGAATAATGTAGTTTGTGATTTGTTCAGAATAAAAGCCAAATAGTCTTTTCATGCAAGTAAATCATGCTGAATGTTCAAAGAAGCCGTATTTAACGTAACTGATAAGGAGTACTTTTTGACCTGATGATAATGAAAATTCTGAAGCTATCATCTCCTGTCCCTTTCTTTTCCCGCAATTTAGGCATTTTTCTCTAGATCTAGAAATCTACCCATTACAGCGACTCATCTGGCAGATCAGTCAAAATACCCTCGAAACATCGAATGAGGACAATCTGCAGAGTGCGTGAAAGCCTGAAGCATAACATTTTGTGCAAATTATTTCCCCATTAGAGATTACATAGCAGAGATGGGGGACTGAAGAGGAACGTGGATGGAAATGTACCATGAATGTACTTACATTAAATTTTGTGGACGTGCTGCTGCAGACATGACACTGAATGCGTTTTCGCTGAAATCGGTATCAAAACTGAAGTAAAACTTCCCATGTAAAATTAAAAAAAGAAACATTGTTTCAAGGATCGGTAGCACTTTCGAGGTTATATTTGCTGGGATTATTTTATAGAGGTAATATACCATACAAACCTTATCTCTAAGAGGTTAGAAAAAGCATTTTAACAAGCCCGAACAACATTTTATCATTCAGTGAAAAGATACCAACTTGTAAATGCATACACGTCAAGGAATAAAAATCTTTATTTTCGTTTGGTTACACCCTAATTAACATTAAAACTTTAATTTGTGGGTCCAGTCATATTTTATGCATGAGTCGGACACACTAAATCTAAGGATACTTAGACTTAAAAGATACAGAGTAAACAAGGGGAGCAACAGGGACTAAAAGATGTTGAAGGTAAATTATTATGATCGTAAACAATGTCAGGTTGCTATATCGATGAAAGATCATGATTTGCATCCAGTGAATGAAAACGTTTTTGCTTGATAATTTTTCTTTTTTTTCTATTTTTTTATGGTATTATGATGCGCGATTCGTATTATTTGTTTGCAGTTACCACATACCCCAGGGGCTATCGGTAGCAAGCAGCGGTCGACAACAGTTACAAATTTGCCCAATTGTACTTAAAATCGGGTGAAGAAAAATTATGTTTTGATTACTTGTTTTGGACTTAAATGAATATGACTTGCATTTTTTTCTGACTTTCCTAAGTACACATTAACTCAATATAAAAACAAAAACAAAAAAGACCCAATTCAAATTTGACAGTATTTACTCAAATGTCACAAACCTGACCCACTACGAACAAACATTGACTCATGGTTGGCACAGAAATAGAGCTTTATAATTTGGAGACTTTCAGAGTGAGGGGTAGGTGTCATCATAGGGTTTGTTTTGCATTTCTGGTGCAGAATGTCCATTGTTGCAGTCCATGTTAGGATTTCCCTCGGTTTGTACAGGTGGTTAAGCTGCAACTGTTTTACAACCGCTGGGACTGAATATAATGCCCCAGTTTGTTTCTACTTCAGTTTTACACTGGCAGGTGGTTTAACTGAGACAATCTATCCAGCTAGAAAGCGTATATACGGGTTCAGGGGTAAGTCAGATTGTTCTTATCTGAACTTGTACTATAAAAGTTTAATAATTATGTTTGGTTTGACAGGTATTCTTCATTCACAATGAAGCTCTGCATTTATAAACAAAACTTCACGTATGTAGCTAATTCATCATTTGCCACGTTTATATTTATTCTTTATTATGTAGGTTGTCTTTGCTGAATATTTAGCTTAGACAAGGAGCCGGTATTCAGAGAGACGTATGGGTATAGGCTCCGAAACATGTTCTGAGTAGTTACCCGCTGAAGAACGTTTAGTTTATTTGGGCTAATACAGCCTATGCCAAAATTCTACGGAGGAACATGCATAATATGGACAATAGTATCTCCAAACGTATAAAAGTAAGACAGTGACAGGTTAGCTGATGGAGAGCAAAGAGTTCGGACTGCATAATAAGGTGCTCACTACTAGGAAGACAAACAGACAAAAATACAATACTAAACTGTGACCAAGTAATTTCTAAACTTGTCCATCCTTGAACACTTAATCACGCCAACGAGTTGTGGATGAATGTACAGCCATCCGGACAAATAATGCTCCAAGTTATACCGCCGATAATTGTGTTGTATGAAAGGGTCACTGACCAGCCTAGCAGCTGTGTCTGGGCATTCAGTCGGGCTTCTCAGACCTCTTTAGAATGCACCGGTGTGTGTGTATCACCATAGTTAAAGTTTTGCTGCACAACGGCGTTATAAACCAGTTTGTCTTTGCTAGAATACGTTCCTGTCACGCAATTGGATACAATTTTAGAGGAAATTCCCTTTAAAATGTTGTCTCTGTGCCAAAGATTTCAATTCAGCTTCTCAGCAATGAAGATTCATCTCTGGTACATTTGGCGGAAGTAGCTGTTTCACATTGTCATCGTCAGTGTGACTAAACACATCAGTTCACCTCAAGTGACCCATCACATGAATATTTTACAATAAATTTCAGCATGAATCCAAAATACACGCCACAAGGACATGCAATGTAATGGGAACCATAATCAATTCACCTTTTCATTTCCAATAAATGACATTTCACCTTTTGAGGTGAAAAGTGAAATGGACAATTTCATTTTAACTGGATTGGTTCACATGATACGTCATGTGAAACCGTGCAGCCTTACTCAAAATACATTTCTTTATCGGAACATCAGAACCAAACCATTTTAATGACTGGATGAATACTACTTTTAATTAATGAAATATTTTACGCACAGAGTGTGAATCTGCCAATAAGGACATTACGAGACACGCCCCCAGCTTTGCTTCAAATACGCTAGACCATTACGGGCAACGTCATCATATCATGAATTTTTTATTTAAAAAGTGCAGTTGTCCGTGACGTAAATGAGTAGCACTCGCCAAATAACTGACGTTCACAACAGTATCATAATAACACTTAATATTTGGGAGATATGTATAAAACAAACCCCATCATGGATAATTGTGAGTGCATCATCCTTTGCCAAATCAAGAACAAGTGAAAGAAATTAAATTCTAAGCCATTACTAATAAATCGATAATATGAATCAAGTATTGGTACGAAATGTAGTTGGCAACACTTTGTGATTGTCAAGTTCGTCACATATAACGAACTGTTTGAAAAGCTTCACAGAGACGAACAATAAAGCATTGGGTAAATTGAAAGTGAACGCCAGATACCAGGCAAATATGCATCCTGTATAAAATTTAACTAAGAAGCAATATTAGGTCGAAATGAAATTTGATATTCTGCAGATATGTCACTAATTTGGTATGTTTTACTGCACAAGTAGGATAATTTTGAGAACTATCTATAAAATGATTTTTAAAGTCTGTGTGTGACACAGATCTGTTCATAGGGATAACTTTGCGCACTGTCAACTACCAAAGTCGATACATCATGTCAGCAGGTTGTATATTTTATGAATAAGGATTTGTCTTGAACACGTTTGAATTCCAGTGACCAACACCGATTTTCACCAAAGTATTCAACTTTCAACGTCACAAAACACTTTTTGTATGCAACTCTGTCCATCAAACTTCTGGCAGCACAAGATTCAAATATTATCAACAAATAAGTTGTTGCAACCCTGTCTGAATTCCCAGTGACCAGCGGAGATATTTACACCTAATACATTGGAAAACTTTCAAAACTTCACAGTACTTTTTGTGTATGTAACTTGATGAAAGCTAAAATATAAACGGTATAAAACAATTCCCACAGAAACTTCCAAACCTGCTACTGGTCAAATGTCGTCTGCTTTAATTGCCTTTGACTAATTTCAGCAGTATAGCCAGTAAGGACAGAACAATTGTAAGTGAATTTGTGAATGAAACCTATTGATGCAACATACACCAGGTCAACGGCTTTCCTTGGGGGGGGGGGGGGATGGAGTTGGTGCTAACGTGTTGGTTGGGTGCTTGGCATTCAAATCTAGGCCAAGAAAAACCGCGGAGTCATTCTAACACTCTTACGTGCGCGATGAGTAGCAGCGAGAACTCCATCTTGCAGGCTGACTGACCACAGGACTAGTTTTCATTTTAAATTCCATGCCTTAACAAGCCTTACAAATGGTTCTTAATCATTGTTTGTCTTCATGTTTTTGCAAGACTTGCGGTAATAAGGCAACTATCTCCGCGAAACAACAGTACAATATGCGAAAACTTGATGTGAAAGGCGAGAGGTGTCTCAGTCGTGAACAGAAACGATTAGTGAAGGTAACCGCTACTAATATACAGTAAGGATGCCAAGTAGTCCATTTGTGATGGGTAATATCTTTTTCTGTGTACATCTTTGTATACGCAGTACATTATTTTCTATTTTATTACCTTTGCGTTTAATTGCACAGTGTTTTTGTTCTTTTTTTTTAAAAATCTGAGTCTGAGTGTGATGGGACCAATTCCTTTGACATGGAAGAATCTCAGATATCCAAAGTCAACACGATAACTGTGATTGCTGACATTCCACTGAAAATATGCCACAATGCTTTGAGGACTTCTTTCCAATTATTCTATTCCCAAAATAAGTGACAGTTGGGAACCATTAACCTATATTTCTACAAACCAGAAACAGCCAAGTTAATGTATAAATACTATATTTTATGCAGGTAAGTTATGGCATTAGCGAACGCCAGTCGCAGTCCTCATCGCCATCTCCTAGTATTGTGTCGCTAAATAAAGAGGGTCGGTTCGTTAACAACTATATGGCGATGGAAATAATTTCAGGGCGTAACTCTGTCACATTTTGGACAGAGTCAACAGCATCCCTAAGCCAGCTTTGGGCGCAATGCGTCCAAAGCGCGCCGAGGACTGTTGACCTGGACTTATATATTCTATGTAACTACAGGCATGCTAGTACTAGAATATACGCTTGTTTGTTTGTTTGTTTGTTTGTTTGTTTTACAAGGGACAGGAATATAGCACCCCTATTATAATTCAGAGTAGTCCGTTATAAGTGGTCTGGCTTTGGGCGCAGTTGGTAAACAAATAATTCTTGCATGGAATTTGAGTTGCGTATAATATGTGAGAAACCGTACGGGTGGGCATTGAGAATTATCGTGACCACCCCCTTCGGGTCCGCCTCAGGCGGTTATGACAATATCCACCTTCTATTCATACGGTATCTCACACCCAATGAGTGAACACCTCACAATTACCAGCAATTTTATACCCAAATGGCCACTGAAGTTTTCCCGTCGCGTTCGCCCGGGCTCACGTTAACAAGAACTCGAGCATCGCATTATTTGACTTCAATCTGAACAAAACAGGTGGCATGTAAGGTCGTCCGCATTAATTTGCAAAGCTGCCACATATGTCCTCAAGGTTCTATCACATTAAGGATCCGGAGGCGGCACTCTGGACACTACCAGCAGACCCACCGCATCGTTTAGGAGGGGTGGGTGGTGGTGGTGGGGGGTGGAGTAGGGGCGATCACGTAGTACAGCGCGTTTTGTTTCGTGTATTTCATAATTTTCAACAGTTCCCTTGATGCGTGTTTGACGCACCGTGCGTTTAGTCCTGCTTACGGTGCCGTCATATGATACGTGGACAGATTATGAATAAAATTATTGTTATCAGTATTAACAGTTAGGAAAGTTCGGATTACTGCCTCGTTTAAAAAAAAAGGAAACTTGCGTTCGCATGTATTTACACTGCTTGTTAATTTAAAGAAAAAAAATGAACATTAAAACAATGACATTTTAAAAATCAGATTTAGAACAATGTTTTGGCCACAAAGCCGTATTCAAGTTTTTAGACTGTGAGGAGTACCAGACAGACGATACCAAAGCACAAGGAAGATGCAGCACAAACTACAAAACGATGATTTGCTGCATAGCAAATCAGTATGTGTATCTTTAAAGCTTATTGGATTGGCAATGTACAATTGGTATTTCAGTGCTACAGTGCACGACAATGTCAATGGATACTTCAGGTACGACAATATTAAGACAGTGTACAATGGGTACTTCAGTACTACAGTGTATGAGTGGTACAACAATGTTACGACAGTGTACAATGGGTACTTCAGTACTACAGTGTGTGATAGGTACGACAATGTACAATGAGTACTTCAGTACTGCAGTGTATGATCGGAGCGACAATGTTAAGACAGTGCACAATGGGTACTTCAGTATTGCAGTGTATAACACATATAACTAGCCAGCTTAATGAACTGGTTCTCAGGAACAATGTTGGAAAGCCACACTTGACACAAAGCAGCTTCAGTGTAACAAGCTCCAAGTCTTACTTTAATGCACCCAACTTATCACTTGGATGATGGCCAATACTTAGTCAAATTGCCTCAAAGTATTTTAACCAAACGTAAGTTCAATTATACTACATTAACCTCTGTATAATCTCAGCCATATGTCTTACACAGCCCAGCCAAACTTGTGTGCAAGCCTCTCTGGTGTATGTGATGCAGACACCAACTTCCAGTGTGCATACGGAAGTTATGCAACTTTTACTCATACTAATTGACTCCTTTCACAGAGCCAGCAAAGCTTGTTCTGCGGCAGGTGCATATGTGAAAACTTTACACTCAAGTAGTCTTACCCTAGCAAATGGGCTTTCTCTAGGCATTGGAGGTGAGAAAATCACTGGGCACAGTGGTCCACTTGTGGTGGAACGTCCTGAATGCGCAACATCTGAAAATAGAGCTCTGTCACTGCTGAGGTACCTAGTGAGGAGGGAGATGAAGAGGTGGCCCAACCTGACTTTTTACCAGTGGCTAAGGACATCTAAATGAAGCTCCTTCTTGGATTTCACTTGTTACTATTCCAGTTAAAGACAACATATTACTCAAAACTGCACTGCATCTTCCACCATATCCATACCCTATGGATCCACTTTCACCAACATACCCAGTTTGTTGCTTGGCAACTGGCCTTGCCCCAATCTGAGACTCGGAATTCCTAGTCTCAACCCCAATTCAGATTCAATGCATGTATATACACACCCAGAAACTGAATTTGCTTCATTTTACTTCACTTGATTGGACCAATCAGCTACACATTCATAGAAGATATAAATGGAAATTGATGGCGAGTCCAACTATTATATTTTTGATGACAGAGGCATACTTCAGACTCTATTGCATCTTTTATTTCCCTCACCAGGTGTCATCACCTATCAGAGAGCCATAAAAAAACTCTTGTGTGCATACTTTTGAAGGTATTCAAGATTTGAAATATGAAATGCTCTTAATATGCATAATTTAAGTTTGTGCAGCCTTCGTTACGAATTTATCAGATGTGTACTAGTCTATAACATAGCAGTAGTTCTAAGTTCCCTGTTTATTGAAGCTTTGAAGTTATTCAAGATTTACAATTTTTCATGCTGCTAGTTAGCATAATTCAAATTGCTACAGCTTTTGTTTTAAATTCATCAGATGCGCAATGGTCAATAATACCCCTACTAGAAGTTGGACTGACATCTCTATCTATTATACTTTTGAAGATATTCAAGATTAAAAATTTGATATGCTGCTAATTAGCATAATTGAAATTCCTACAACTTTTGTTTCAATTTCAAGTAATGTGCAATGGTCAGTAACTCCCTAATAGAAGTTGGCATGACAACTCTGTCTTTTATACTTTTGAAGATATTTGAAAAATTTAAAATTTCAAATCCCCCTGATTTGCAAAATTTAAAACATCTTCATTCGTCTGCATAAAAAGCGTACCTAGTTTGGAGCTTATGTGTACAATAATGTATGAAAAAAGTGTCGGGCAAACTCACTGAGAGAGAGAGAGAGAGAGAGAGAGAGAGAGAGAGAGAGGGGAGAGAGAGAGAGAGAGAGAGAGAGAGAGAGAGAGAGAGAGAAAGAGAGAGAGAGAGACTTTCGGTAAGCTATGTTTGTTGATGATGAAATGAAAAAGGGAAACAGCCTGACCTGTACTCTGCGTAAAGAACTCCTGAAATCGTTTTGGCACTTCTTGGCATTTAAATCCCCAGATATGCTAGTGGGGTTCATTATTCGATAAAGTTTATTTGTAAATTGTTTTTTTCTATTTCCTTTCACTGTCAAAAGTCATGAAAATGATTTCTAATAACACGGCAAAAGGTTTTGCTATCAGATTTCCTTCATCCCTAGTTGATGGAAAGCGCCACTTGACACCAGCGGAGGTTTTTTTGTTTTGTCACGATGCTCTATTTCCAGTGTCTTCTGACGGGAGAAAATCAAACACAACGAAGAAAGTACAAATTTGGGTGTCTTTATTTTAGAGTCCATGAACAAAATGACATGTCACTATTCTGTAGTAATTATTCAGTTTGTAATAAAAGATAAAAAGTGATGTCCAACGACACAAATTATCCGCGATGTGCTGGTTGCTGATACGCTACGATCAACATGGCCATAAAATCATCAGAACGTCTTGTTAACCCGAGATAAATGGGTCATTTACTTTTTCCACTTACCGTATGTACTAACAAGAACCTTTCCACCACAATGTATAATTGTTAATCTAGTCCCTTATTGATAAAACGCTGGCTATCCGTCTTTTAACTACGCCTCGTATCTCTGTCTCCACACTCTAAAATATATGTGTTCCTATCATCGATGCCGGGACCAGAAATATCAAGCATATGTATGAATGACTGCCAAAATGTTATGCTGAACAGTTCACAAGAGCTATGCAAGCTGTAGGATTACACGATGATCAGTACAGACGCTAAACGTTCTTTGGATTATCTTCATATTTCCCGGCTAAAAAGCAGCAGATTGGCATTTAACTTCAGACGCTGAGTAACAAATGTTGGATATTTTTTTTTTTTTTTACATAACGCTTAACCAATCTGCAATCAATAACAAGCCAAAATTGCATGGCAAGCAATAGTATACCCGTTAACCGTATCGCCGACAGGGAACCCATCAAAAATAAGTGCATCGACTATACACTGTACTAAAACTTCAATTTTAAACACGCTTTCACTTTCACATAAAACAAACTGTACAATTTGGAATTTGTGACTGAATCGACAAAGTATATGTTCTGAATACGTAATTTGAATTTGTACAAATATCAAGTCACTTATTGTTCAAAAGGCAGAACATTTTATTTTAGGGCTGACACTGAGATCAGATTGTTTGCGGGGCGCCACTGTCCTTATGCCTCCTGTTTTCAAGTTTTGTGTTTAAATTTTAACTTACCGTGTTATTAAAATGTTTGTGGGATGATTTCTGCCCTTTGGTTTTGAAGGGAGGTGAACAGTCTTACGCAGGCATCAGTCTTTCAGATTTATAGACATCTATTGTCTTCCGACTTATGGTTTTATCGAGTGGCAAATACCTCTCTTGGAAAGAAAATCCTGAGCTGGACTCAAATGCAGCTACACTGTGGAAAAATAAACAAATGCTCACTCATAAATTTGAAACACTAATCCCCGCCTTAAATACTTAATATTCTTTTTTTTCTGAGACCATATAATTCGCCTTTATAAGCCGCCTGTAAAAATATTAACGTCCCCCCCCCAAAGGGGGGTGGCATATAAAACACAAGCCTTTTCTTTTGTTCCCATCTTATTTTATAATTCCATAATCATAATCTTGAGAAAATATGCTCCCGTTGTAAAGGGATAGGTTCATCAATAACAATCATCATCATCAAGGTCCAACGCCAAGTTGCAATTTACAATATTTGTTAAGCATGTGTTAAGCATAGATCATCATTATACTTCCATTAACCCCATAAGAACTGAGTCAACAGCTTTCTTAGGGGCACTGTCGGCGAAAGTGAACGCAAAGCGCGTTGAAGAAAGCTGTTAAATCTTCACCTGTGCAATTTTTGACGAAAAAAGACAATCAGACGACAGCTATTACACCGGGCTTTTCCGTACAACTTTAAATCCGAAAGCAGTTGCATGCCTACACACAGCCATCAAGCCCATCGGGGTTAAAGAATCGGATCAACAGACGGTTAAAATCAATGATTGATGACTGAATGCATTTAAGCTTCAGTAAGTTCCAGCTCTATCGCTTGCTCATAACACAAATTCATAACATTCACGACATAATGCTAAATCAGAGGAACGCTGATGCAGATCGATTCACAGTTGTTATCGAAAAACCGTTGATAGGGGCTGATGGAGTCTGCTTGGCACCACCGCTTCTTGGCGTGATTCCTTTTGCTTTCAAGTCGTCCTGGTGATGCCCTTTGGCTCAGCCGTCGTATTATATAAGAGAGGTACATATGCTATATGTAAGAGCTTCAGGCTGTGTTTATGAAGTCGTGTTAAGTCTCGTAAAAATGACGTCAGGAACGTGTAAAATATTCGTGGGGGGGATGTCAAGTTCATGTTTTCTGTGCTCATTTGATAAGAACTGCTGGCTCATGACAAACGATGGCGGTTTATATCCTTGCGTTGACATGTCATTGAACCGCTGCATGCCGATATCACCATATAAAGTGTTTAAGGGAGACAGAGTAGCCCCGGGATTCCGTTCATATGCAGTAGATTTCACAAATGGGCAGCACACTGATTTTTTTGCACGTCCGAGATAAACCATCAATACCCGTTGTTTAAAAAAATAATCGTAAACGGCAGTCAGCTTTTTTCATGTCTCAACCTTAGATAGGAGTTACAACAAAATCGAAATTTGGATTCATCATTTTAAAGTTAATATATATATATATATGCTCCCAGTCGTTACAGCTTTTACCCGGGTAAGGCTGTTGACTCAGCCCTTTAATGTATTACAAGAATTATTGTCAAACATAAAAGACATACATGTTTTTGTCAGTGAGGATGAGACACCATCAGTATGAACGGGTTCTCGTGTCAGAACGAATAAGAAACCACGCCACAAAGAATCGCGCAGCCGTATATTTTTCATTCGGACACAAGAACCCCCTGCCAAGACTAGGAGCGAGCGGTATTTCCTCTTCAAAACCATGCTTACTGGTTGTGCATGATTTCAGGAGAGTAACTTTTATTCATTCTTTGAACTTAATGTTGTTCAACAATTATTAAAAACCGTCGAACTGTACTTTTTAAACTCCGATGCACCTTTTACAAGTGGCTTCCCCTTTGAGGCACCGGTACTTCGACCAACACAAAGGACAGAGTGGTTCAATCCCAACGCACCCAGTGGTGCAATGGTAAAGGCGGGTCTTTTTAACTCTGTTCAGGTTCGAATCCTGTTGGATCCCTATATCATTTTTTTTCTAATTGAGGAGAACACCTCAAATGTTCTGCAACCGCAAATAGTCCCAAAGACAAAAGAAACTAAGCGGTGGTTTACGTGAAATTGTTGAAGCAGAATCCACAGAAAGGAATTAACAGCAGCATGGTTCTCTATTTTATATTACATCTTGTAAACATCACTGATGTCGGCGTTAATCCTTTTCTGCTCAAATTTTCCAAGAGCACCCGGATGTAAATTGCCTGCCTTAAAGGTGTTTGCTTAAATTTGTAGTTGCTAAGAAAACTTTTTGCAGGGACTTGTATGTAAGACCATAGAGCAAAGGAGCAAAGGAAAACTGTTGATTCAGTCGTACTTTGACCAGAAATGGGTCAAAGCAAAAATTGTTTCCTGGCCAACTAAAGTGTTGTATGAATTTTTATCAGTAGATAGTATCGCCAGGAACATTTGCAGCACAGACGATCTGTTCTGCGAACGCCTAAAGTGGCAACAGATTTAGATGTCGACAAACGTGACAATGGTTTAAGAAATGAATAAAATATGTACCTGGCGGTGATAGAAATGTCGATGCCTCCGCATTGTCCTGGTCAATACGCCCTGCGCTTATAATATGATCTTGTCAGTGTCTTTCTTATTACTTCCAACATTTGACACGCCTGTGTGAGCATTTCCAGGAAAAATGTACAAACATTAACTCCGGTTCAGAATGAGACTGAGTCAACAGCTTTCCTTGGCGAAAAGCGCCAAGCAAAGCTGTTGACCTGCCCGCATGGTCTCTTGCTAGGTATTGTGTATAATTTTCATCAGGAATGGAATCTATTAACGAGAAATTTATTTTCACAGCCACGCAAATTTGAGCGGGGACTTGTTAAAGAGCTTTCACACATCGGTCCCCAGGACAGTGCTCCGTCATAGCTAACTATAAATTAGGTAATTTTCCTTGCACTTATATATATATATAAATATATATATATATATATATATATATATATATATATATATATATGTATATATATGACTTGCATTCAAAGAACTGATACAACATTTCTGCAACAGATGTATTTACTTTATTTCCCAACAAAATATATAAAAAACACAGTGAATTTTAACGACGCAATGTCATTTCAGAAAAAAAAATCAAATACAGATGCAAATAGTGTTATCCTCATGTCAGCCCTCAACATCAACCAATCCAATTAATGCATGGCCATTGCCACCATCTCCCATCTATCCTGCATATATATATATATATATATATATATATATATATATATATATATATATATATATATATATATATATATATATATATAATATCATACAGAACCTAACTCTTTAACGTCCTGTAATTTAAACATTTGAATGACACAACTTACATGTGTAAAACAGTATCCTTGCCTGACATACTTAATGCAAGTATATATTAATAGTACATGTATTTAATTAAATGAGGACCGAAGGCACAAGATAACTAACCTTGTAAATATATTCTATACATAATTACATTTTAACTTTAAAAAGCAGATCTGTATGCGATACTTGCTTATACAATATCTATTTACCATCTATACTATAATTGGGTAATGTATCTTTAGTTGCTTTTAAATAAAAGTTACATATTCAACATTTGGAGACATAAAATTTGACATAGTATACTGTTTTATGTTATCTGGATGTCAATTGCAAAAACCTAACAGATTTTAAGTCCAATGGACTACTAAAACAACTTTAAATTATGAAATAGTAAACAAGAATAAAATAGTCTGGAGAAGTGAAATAACTTGGATCAATGGAAAAGTAATTTTTTCACAGATCCAAGAAAATATTATGATTGAAGATATTGTCAATCTGTGTATGATTAACAAGTAATATCTATAATAAAAATATATGGCCAGATGACGAACTACTCATAACTTATGCACATCGCACACAATTTTTATTACAGAACCTTACCGAGAAAATATCATCATTGAAGATTTTTTTTCAATCTGTGTATAAATAACAAACAATACATTTTAGAAAAATACATGACCAGATGATGAACTTCTCATAAAGTAAACACATCGTTTATCACAGTACAAAGAAAATATTTGATTGAAGATATTTTTTCAATCTGTGTATAAATAACAAATAATGCAGTAAAGAAAAAGGCATGGCCACATGATGAACTCTCGTAAAGAATATGCAGGATTTTATGTTGTCTGATATCATTGGAGTATGCGATTTTTCAAGTGTCAGACTCAGTAAAAACTGAAAAGGCATCTTTGATGCAGCATTACATCATATATGAAATATATCACATCATAGAAGTGAGAAAATGACATATTGTAAACTTAGTCTGTGAGTGCACATAGGCCAAGAAATACATTGACTGTATCTGAGATGTATCTTTCACTTTCACCAATATAAGATTGAATATCGATTTTTCAATCTTAAATGCATAAAGTTGTATGTATACATGTATCACCAATAATCATCATGGATGGAACAGCTTAGACTGAAAGACACATGGTATCACAGCCCTATTTATGGTATTGTTAAGTCAGCGGCAGAATGTACATGGTTTGCTGACTAATTGTATATGTAGCATCAAATATCACAAAATCACTCCTGTTCACCGTCAGTGTCCGAGTCTGAATGAATGTTATTGGGGTTGCGACACAGCATCTTGTCACATGCACAAGCTGCAGTGCACATGACATTGTCTTGACGACACGAACACCTGCTTCTACCACAGTCCTTTCATCTGCACCGCACTGTTTCAGTACAAGCAGATGGAACTGATAGATTGTTTGTAAATACCTGTAATTCATTATTTGTAACAGTAGGTCAATTCAAAGAGAGATTTTTATATTTTTACTAGTATGTCTTGCGTGAATATATCTTAGAAAGCAGATCTTATCTATAGAGATAAACCATGATATAATAGCCCTCTTCCTGAGCCAAATTTCATGCATGTCATTATAATATTTACTGAGTGGGGAAAACAATGGCACATTATGAATACGGACATGTGTTTCTGTGGCCATGTTCTGTTTGTTTGCATCTATTCAAGCTACCGGTACCTCATGCACTAAATATAATTTGCCCATAGTGGTCCGTTGTTTGGTAGGGGTGGCTTCCATTTGCTACATCAGCAGTGTATCTAAATTCGTACTAAACATTATTTACCAAACAGTATCAAGTACCTATGTAGAGACAATGGTTAGGCAGGTATACATCATTTTTATTTTTCATTTTAAGTATGCTATGAAGATATACACACCCTGAAGACTCCCTACGCTCCCCACATGTGTAGCCTGGCGGCCATCTTGAGGTTTCACAACTTGCCCCCCCCCCCCCCTTGCTGGGGTCATAGCATCAATTATTTTTTTGGAGACAGGCCATTTCATACTCCCAAGGGGTTAACCTAAACACCTGGTATGGCCACCAACCTCTACACTTTCGGCCTCCCCATATGCCCACTTTGGCCCAATCCGTACCAGACTAATACCAACTACACCAAATGCCACCATAATATAACACACACACCCACACAAACACACAGACACACACCCACACACACATATACATAATATATATATATATATATATATATATATATATATATATATGTATATATATATATATTGTGATTGACTTCATACTACCATTCTTTAACCAAGGAAGGTATTTGTCAATTAAGCGTGACGATGAATAATGAAAAGTATCGTATTATATGGTATTGCATTATTCATTTGAGAGCTTGGGGATGTCACTGACTTTGTCTCGTTGCCGTTGTTAAGCAGACATGTTGAGAGGCAGAAGGGGACAAAAGGCGGTAGAAAACTATAGCGCAAAATAGCGTGTGTTGGAGGTTGCACCCACAAAGCTTCCACTTTTTTTGCCCGTCTTTTAAGAAACTTCGGCTTTGAATATATTCGATAATAAAATATCATCAGGAAGATAAGTCATTTATTGCGCTATCCAGCAGTCATGTTCCAAGGTGAGTATAAGCTTGAATTCCCGGGAAGGGTGACTACAAGGAAGTGAGATTTGTGCACTCATACATAAAAAGTAAGTGTGAATACTTATTTTCATTACATTGTAACATCGCCATGTGGCAAAGGAGTCGGTTCGTGTTGCATATTGCTTTATTCTGACACGTTACATGTACACTTCCAGCTGTTTTTACCTGTATTCGACGTGAAAGTTCCATTCAGATAAACATAAAAAGACACGTCTGCAAGCACAGGAAGAGAACACTATCCAGTATATCAGGCGGAATCCCAACTGTGAATTCAAATGGGTGCATGGCTTGCATGCTGTCCGTGGCTCTGTCGGACTCTGCATTTCTGGGAAGAATCGGGATACATCTTGGTGCAACAGAATTGAATCAATAACCCTCAGAAGAACCTTTTGTGAAGTTAAGACACGGTATCTAAAACGATGGGTGTAATCAAGGGTGGTTCAACTGGTCAATAATAATAATAATAATAATAATAATAATAATAATAATAATAATAATAATAATAATAATAATAATAATAATAATGATAATGATAATAATGGTAACGATGATAATAACAATAATAATAATGATAATGATAATAATGATAATGATAATAATGATAATGATAATAATGATAATGATAATAATAATAATGATAATAATAATGATAATGATAATAATGATAATGATAATAATAATAATGATAATAATAATAATAATAATAATAATAATAATAATAATAATAATAATAATAATAATAATAATAATAATAAAAGGGTAAACCTCCATGGATTGATTTTGGCGATTCAATGACATGTAAATTTTTTCAACGACCGACATACAGTTCCTTACATGCTTCGCAGAATTATAATAATTATTACGTATATAGCCTTAGTCTTGACGCTATCAATTGTTCTTCGGATGTGGTACGACATGCTGTGTGTATGTGCCTGCAGGTGTACAGCTCATATATTCGTGGATTCTTGTTCAAATGGTCACCTAGTCTGGAATTAATAATTATATGGCATTTTTTTTGTGATCGTAACCAAGTATATATATATATATATATATATATATATATATATATATATATATAATTATAAATAAGTCATTCGAAAATAAATTGTCCATTCCATTCGGACAATTTTGCCCCATAGTCATATCTCCAGTTCTACTCGTGGTGGAAGCACGAAATTTTCGCAGTATGTGCAGAAGGGTTCAAGTGGTAAATTAGCACAATTTTATTAATACTACTTTACTCATAATGTATTATGGCATTATGAATATTAATAAATTATCAGGAATATAGGCAATTTCCTGGGATTTTAGGCAATATCCTGGGAATTTAGGCAATTTCCTGGGAATATAAATGCCGGTCCTGAGAATTTAAGATAAGTCCCAGGAACATAGTGGCAAGTTTCTTGGGAATATAATGGCAAGTTCCTGGAAACATAATTAAATTCCCTGGAATATAAAGTCAAGTCCCAGGAACATAGAGGTCAGTTCCTAACTCCCAGGAATTAGAAATTTGTTGATAAATGTAATATTAGGAATGATTGTGGAAATAGTCTAGTATAAAAATTCAAAATATACATCACACACAAAATACTGCATGGTACTCGGGGTTAAGAAATGAGGAAAAAAAAGGTAAAAAATAACGAACAAAAACATACACATTTAAGATAAAATAGCTTTAATAGCATGTATATGGAAAAATAATGGTAATTTCAAAGCCTATTGGGTAATAAATCTGTATGCCAAATCTACGTTTAGAACGATTATGACGCATTTCAATACTCACATCCTAAAATGGTATGACCTTCAACTAGGCCTTGAGATACAAAATTGTAACTACATCAACAACACAAATCTTTGACACAGAATGATTTTAGTCTCTGTTAAACTACGTCCGTATTTCAAAGTCATGACCACTTACTACGGGCCCTAATGACCTTGAAAAAATGATCAAGGGCATTCATAGTATGTGCCTTCAACTAAAGTATGTATATCTCCTTCAATAAATTTCTCATCAAATACTACCGGCGGCACCCCCAGTGGTTCACATGCTGTTGCCTTTTTTCTATGCATGTAGTATGCCTGTAATGTTCAATCCATATATCTACAAATAAATGAGCAAGGGCCATCACTAGACACTAAATTTGATAATCAACAGCCCCAGTGCCCTTGATAGAGTAGGTCAGTCAACCATGATATACATGCCTTTAATTTCACCCACACTGAAACAATTCTGCTTGTGAATACCCACCAATATACAGGTATACTCACACTGGTTTCACTGTGATTTTTTCCAAGTAAATGAGCTCTTGTCAATATGTAGTGGCAAAGCCCATACGTACTCATACATGTATCTAGCTGGTAAGCTAAAAACATAACTAGTGAAAAGTACGTTGCACTCTCCAACTGGGTTTCCCATAGGCCTACATTGTAATGTTACAGATAGAATCATATCTTTAAAATATTTCAAAGGCCCTAATTGAGTAAGGCAAAGATTCAAACATTAACTTGAGTAGGACACAATTTTAAGTGGCATGTTTTGTGTGGTATTTACTTGTTACTGAGTGACGCAGTGTCACTTTGTGAAAGACAACTGCTCTACTTCACAGCCTGCAGACTTTGGCAGGGGACAAATTAAGACATCTGAAAATTTAGACCTTTTTAACCCTGTCAGACAGGTGAGAAAAAAATAATGTTTACCCCCGTTATAGTCAAACTGACATATATATGTCAAAAATTTCAAATGATCATTACTTTGTTTGAAGTGAAACCATGAATGCTCCAGGAGTCTCGTGTTAAAATGGCTATATGTGCATGCAGCTATGTTTTATTTATTGTCACAGCTTTGCTTGCCTCCTGATGCATACCTGCTTATAGTTTTAGCTCACTGGATATCATGCTATTTTTTATCTGGCTGGTGGTCTGTGAAGGCATGAGTCCACCAGGCCCTAGGTCTCCTAAGCAGGCAACAGCTTAGCAAAGGACATCATTATAATTAGGCAAAGTGTGATAAATGACCAACTGCGTTTGCTTTTATTTTATAAAAGTGTGTGTGTCAACACACACCTTTCTTTCTTTCTTTCTTTCTTTCTTTCTTTCTTTCTTTCTTTCTTTATCCGACACTTTTCTCGGACACTATTATATATAGAAACTCCAAACTTGGCATGATTGTACCTCCATACAAGGATTTGGACTTTTTTATACAGAGGAATGAAGATGTTTAAAATTATGCAAATAAGGGGCATTTGAAATTTGAAATCTTGAATATCTTCAAAAGTATAACAGATAGAGATGTCATTCCAACTTCCACTAGAAGGTTATTGACCATTGTGCATCTAATGAATTTAAAACAAAAGTTGTAGCAATTTAAATTATGCTAAATAGCAGTATTCAAAATTTTCAATCTTGAATATCTTCAACACTATAATAGATAAAGATGTCATCCCTACTTCTACTAGGAGGTTGTTGACCATTGCACACCTAATGAATTAAAAATAAAAGTTGTAGCAATTAAAACTATGCTAAATAGTACCATTAGAAATTTTAATTCTTGAATAATTTCAAAGCTATAATAGATAGAGATGCCATTCCAACCTCTACTGCTGTTTTATGGAATAGTTGTACATTGCCATACCAATATGCTCTGAAGACACACACACACTGATTTGCCATGCAGCAAATCATCTTTCCTTGTTTCATTATTTTTATTCAATAAAATATGCTTGAACCAGTTATTTAGGGGACATGCTATTGAAAAATGATCATGGACATCCCTTCATGCCAGATATCAAGAAGTCAAAATTTACCACATTTTACACCATGGACCTATTCTTGTTAATGGGTGCACATTTACATTCACCCATCTATCACTGGTCAATATGCTAATCCCATTTACTACCCTGACCAAGTCCAGGGGACATCAACAATGCTTTTTTGCCCCATTCACCTGTTTATCAGCATATCTGATTATCTCATTTTCTAGTGGAACTTATTTTTAAAACTGATCAGAGCTTTTAATTTGGCCGCGGGGGGGGGGGGGGGGTTGGTATACATGCATCCATGGGTGACACGCCAGAGCAGTTCCCATAGTTGGCTTAATTAAACTTGTGTTATTTCAGTGATTACATCATACCAGAGTGAGTTGCTCGGCCGTTTTCAGCCGTGGCCATTGTTGCCAGGGTCCTCATTTCTATTAAGAGGGAGTGTTTTATAGTGCATATTAATGCTATATAAAATACCTGTTTAGCAGACCTAGGGCGTTTGACTAGGGCCCACTGATAGGCCACCAGCCACAAAAATGGGCTGATATACAGCTAAGCAGGCAACCATGCAAAAAGTTGTCTACTGAATGCTACAGTACCAAGACCAGCACTTCTGTAAACCTAAAGTGGTCACATTGCATCAGGTGGTCTTAAATTCCAGGTAAATTTGCAAAGCAGTTCGACTGTTGTGCCATCAGAAATATGGTAACAAGTCAGGTGGACTCTCACAACAGTGGTCTTAAATTGCAGGTTCTACAATACCTCTGAGACCAGGACTTGTATAGTCTTGATCCCTGTTAAACTTGGGAGGGGTGGAGGGTCGGCGGTTACAGGGTGTTCATAATGTTTTTAAGTGCAGTACACTAGCTACAAAGTTGTGGGCACCCTAAAGTTAACCCAAGTGAGTAATATAAATCGCATTGCATAAGTGTATTGAGCACAAGACTGAGTAGCCAGCACTGCCCTGGAAGTAGAAGGTAAAATGTACTATGTGCTGGCTGATTTTGAACAACCTGGGTTACCAGTCTTATGATCCTGTTTAAGACAAATACATGCATGTGCAGCATGTACATCAAGCCAGAAAAATAAGTAGTCTCGTATTTTGTTTGTCAATAAAATGTTGAAACTCTTGAATCTTGAAATCTTGGTCTCTGGCCGGGATGTATTTGATGTATGCATTATTGTCAGTTACAACATAAGTGCTGATAATTGAGACCGTAATTTACATAGGGTTGTTTTGATGACTCCATTCACACCTCATGCCACGTGGTTTTCATTTTAGTTCATGATTATGCACAGTAAACCATCCCCTACTAGCTGCATTGACCCACAATACCAGGTTGAGGCAGCTTTTGACTAGCTCTGTCAAGACAATACAACAACACAACCAATGACCCAATTTACCATCCATGCCTCCATGCAAGTAACCGGTGGTTGGCCTGTTTATGAGTTGGCTCAACCTGCTTGAAAAGATCAGAAGTGGGACTCAGATATACTAGATAGACTGTACACAGGGAAAGCAAGGAGGGGGGTGTCCCAGTACACCAGTACAGAAAATAGGTATATTCCAACATAATTGCCAGTATGAACATATATAATGATCAGAAATAAAAAAAAAGAGGGCCTCCAGTTTGCGAAACACATTACCTCAGTGTGCCAGCATGGTGCTAGTAAGGAAATACCCTTATCCCCCCCCCCCCTCAAAACGACTTTCTGCTCTGCCTCTTAGCAGCCTGCATGCATGACTGCCTCTCTGCATGCAAGAAGGAACTTTGCAATATATCCATCCAAACTCCCTTTCAGTGTACATACATGTACTTAATGGGTCAGGATATCAGTCTATTTTCACTCTTTCAGTATATCTATGATTTTTTTTCAATCATGATCACAATTAGACCCTAATTACAGTTGTAGAACTCAATGTGTTCAATATAACTAAATCATAGAGTTCTTTCTCTCTCTCTCTCTCACCAACCAATTTTCTCTGAAGTTTTTCTCACACACTATTTTTCTGAAAGCCACCAAACTTGTCATGGTGACTGACCTGCTCAACTGATTGATTGTGATTGGCCAATTGACCTGGCAAACAAAATTCAAAAATACAAAACAGGAAAACAACAAAAACAAAGAAAAGAACAAAAACAAACCAAAAACAAAAAAAAACAAAAAAGCAAACGAAAATCATAGCAGTAAGTGAGTTGCAAAGTTGGTTACATACGGAAATATCACTACACGTTTTCATGGGGGGGGGGGGTACAAATTATAATAAAGGTACAGAAAATAAGAGAATGCGCAAATAATGGTTGGTACGGAGTAAAGAAATTAAAGGGGCTTCCAGTACGTGCACAGAGCAAATAACAATGCCCCGTACGCTAGTACAGACAGCCCCTTACTCCCACCCCCAACCTTTTCAAATACCCGGGAAAGAACCTGGGGCAATGTCATAATTTAACCATTATTTTGCTCACCTCCTCTAGCCTAGATTCTAGGCCACTGGTTTCTAAATGACCTATCACTTTTGCCTACAGGGGTATTTCGTGATTTGAAATGGTTTAAATGTGATTCCCGTGTCTAACCAATGAGGCTAAAAAATATAGGCTCCTTGGTCTAACCAAGGAGGACAGAAACTCGAGAGAAGGGAAGTATCTGGGTTTCAGACAACTTTGTTTTGGAATGAAAACTATCGTGATCCAATTAATTGGTCTTTTTGCTCTGATCTTGCTTGATGGGTTGAGTTATTACTAAGATCGTTATCAGTGGCCGACTCCTTCCTCCTCGGCATAACTGTTACAGTTTTCTCTGCCTTGCTCATCTTCCATGGTCCATGGATTTGATCAGTGAATGGCAACATGTCGGCTGTGGTGACTGTAGCCGTGGCGACGCTGAAACGTGTGTTCTGATTGGCCAAAAGTAAAGGCACCTGGCTGTCTAAATTAACAATGCAGCCAGCCCTTTCCATGATTCATGAATCACGAATAGGCCTACCGGAGAGTGTTTCCTCACGCAGGTTATTGTTTGATCTGAAGATCCAGTGGACTTTTAATCAGAATGAATTTCCAAAGAATTTAAATAAATATTGGAACTGAGAGCAGTGGAGTAAATAAGAAAAGTGGTAGGCAGGCATTCTATAATTTAGTCAAGCTGTTGACTAGCCCCAAGGGACCTCTCCACGCTCTGTTGGCTTGCGGTTTGCCAAGAGAGCGTGGGGAGGCCCCTTGAGGCTAGCTGTTGACATAAGTAAGCATATGAGATGAAATGACTGACGGATAAAACAAATCCACATAACAGCGGTACAGACAGGGATCACACAAACTATTATTATTATTACAGGGTTAAACCTATTAATATGAAAGTGATAAATTAATAGATCTAGGCTTACCAAGCCCAAGCCTAATATAGTTGGTGTACCTTTACTCGACGATATGTTCCTATTCAGACTCAGGAATCCTTTATTCAACCATAATGTTTTCAACAAAATACAAATTATTGTCGATAGGGTGGGCAAGAACACTGTTATTATCACTTGCTAATCTATCTTTATGTGTGATGAGTTGCCGGTCTCTGAACTGTGATTCTGAAATTTGGTGCAAAGATGTCGAGCTCCGTTCCCTGCGTGTCTGTTACGAGGGTAAAGGCATATATGGTTTCTTTATGCTAAGCAAAAGCAGACTTTTGAGAGAACGCATATATTTTAATAATTGCAGAGATCCTAGCTTTTTAGATTTTTTATAAACTGATTTCATGTTGTAATACTTATACAAAAAAAAGAAACCCAATAAAATAAAAAAAAATGTTTGCCCCACTGACCCGCTCCGAACTGTATCAATATCAGTGATGAGTGTTCAGTTGCTATAAGGATTAATAGGTGCATTGTTTTTACAAGATCGTCGGTAGGATTGAAGTGACATGGCTTGCACACACTACCTCCGCTCGTCAAGAAAAGACAATTTTGTTCCTGCTTTACCATGGAAGTACAGCTTAGAATCAGAGGTTTATGATTTAAAACAATTTTCTTATCTATGGTCAGTGACGTATTGTGCTTCATTTTACAAACCGCATGGCTCAGCTTATTGAGAACTGGTACATCGTGTATACATCAAAAGATGTATGTATAGGCTTTGTTACCAATGTTTGACAAATATTGAATCACTATGCATGGCCACCTATCTTTGTTACCACCTGGGGAAAAACACAGCTTGGCCATATAGGCTTCAACCTAAGCCTACATGTATGAGACATCTTTCCTTTGATCCTGGAGTTTAGGACCCACTTACCATTTTTGAGGCTTCATTTTGAAGAGAGTGGGGGGAGGGGGCGAGAGAGGGGAGAGGACATAGGCTCTGTATAGATCTAGGCATACAATCTAGGATCGTACAGCGGGAGCTTTGTTTCATTTTCATATAAATTTCCACTTTACTAAGAAAGCATGGTCATGCATGGCTGTTCCAGGATAGCTGTACAGACTAGGCCTCCCAAAGGTTCCTCTGTATCTAGCTTTGAGTTTGAGACCTCCAAAAGAATCCATGAGTGCATCTAATGAAAACACTTTCTCCTATATGGCCGGTGGTGGGGGTGGGCTGTGTGGGGGAATTGGTGGTTACCCACGCATTGAATACAGGTCACAATTTGGGGAGGTTTTCTCTTTTTTTTCTCTCTCTTTTTTTTTCAAGACAGTGTTCGATAATGTTGGTTTAGCTTAGACTGATAGTCTAATTTTGGGTATCTCGCAAAGGAAAATTTGCGGCAAATGAATTTCATATGCAGAAACTTTAAAGTTATGCTTACTGCATGTACGCATGCACTCCTCATACGTTACCTCTTATTTTAAAGTTCCTGCGACTCTGAGTAAGGTTCCATGAACTTAAGTCTTAATTCCTGGGACTTAAGGTATATTCCTGGGAATTTATAACTATATCCCTGGGACTTTGTTACATTCCCAGGACCGGTCTTATGTTCCCAGGAACTCACATATATTCCCAGGATGTGCCTAAGTTCCTAGGATATTGCCTAAAATCTCAGGAAATTGCTTAAATTCCTGAGAATTTATTACTATTCATAATGCCATAACTCAATTATGCGTGTAGTAATATTGATAAAATTGTGCCAATGTGCTACAAGAACCCATCTGCACATACTGTCCAAATTTGGTACTTCTACCATGAGCACAACCGGATATATAATGATGGGGCAAAATTGTCCGAATGGAATGGACAAATGATTTTGGAATGAATTATATATATATATATATATATATATATATATATATATATATATATATATATATATATATATATATAAAATTCGGTTAGGAAATGTAATGTCACGGATATACCTGGTAGACTCAATTGAGTAGATTTATCATTTCATATGTTTCGTGCGTTTGCGAATTTTCCATCAATTACACAATCTTTCTAGTCGTTTTCAATTTCGTGAATTTATCATTTCATGTCGTCTGTGGACAGTTAGCCCCACATTTATGTGAATTTTCCTTTCAACGCATTTCGGCATTTCTAGCACTTTTATAACCTGAATCTGATTTGACCAAAACACATTCATTAACGAAAACTACGCTCGAAGGGCATTGTACTAAAGTATTAGTAATAATTCAATCCAAACTTACATAATCATAACATATTGCATGAGCCGCAGCAAAATCTGTAGTACACTGCACCAGGAAGATAATGGATGACATTGTCCATAATAACCGTACCGTTGCTTTGCATTTAGAGTAAACCGACACCTTTCAGTCCATGTGAAATGTACATTGAATTTGTATAAATTTAACTCCACACAAAGTAGATGCCTGGTCATGACAAAAAATTTAATCGAAACTCTTATTTGTCTTCTACCCAAGTAAACCTTCTCAGTAACATTTATCTTTGTATTGGTGAAGTCCTAGAGATTCTAAATTGAGTGAACCATTAATATGCAAGTAAACCTCTAACATGTCACCTATCGCTCTGGCGGCCGGTTAGAGCTCCTACAACGGTAAGCTTTTAATTTATCATTATGTCTGGGTGCAAACCCAGACATTCTTTCTTTCTTTCTTTCTCTCTCTCTTTCTCTCTCTTTCTTTCTCTCTTTCTCTCTCTTTCTTTCTCTCTCTCTCTCTCTCTCTCTCTCTCTCTCTCTCTCTTTTTCTTGTTTTTTTGCAACCAAATTTGTCTGGAGTTTTTCTCGGCCATTATTATTCATACAGTCACCAAACTTGCCATGGTACCTCCCCAATCAGTGAAATTGAGCATCTGACTTGGAATAGTCATGATGTTTAAAATTATGCAAATTAGCGGCAATTAAAATTTTAAAAGCTCCATATCTTCCAAACTATTGCACATGGACACAAAGTTATAACTTACACATATAGGTTTGAGACAACTGGTATATCCAATAGCATACAAACAAAACTTGGGGAATTTAGATTTATGCTAAATTCTCCCCAATCCACATGTAGGCCTACAACTGCCTGCTGTACGACCTATTACTTGACCTCTATTATGCCAGGCAACCATTTCACATTCACAATTAATTAGCTTGAACCTGTCTCACAGGCAGCTTTTTATCCATGCATGGTAGGTGTATGCTTTGGAAGGTATGGGTCGTAGCAAAAAAAAAAAAAAAAAAAAAAAAGGGGGGGGGGGGAGACTCCCAACAAATGTGTAATGAGGCTGTCAATAAAAATACAGAGAATCCCTGTCTGTTCATGCAAGAACAGATCGACTCCATGCTGCCATATGTACCAGGCAGGCTATAGTTTCCACTAGAACTGTACAGACCTGTCAGTGCACCATGACTGAAACTGGTGTCCTAGCTGGCCTGTTTTTGCCTGAGGAAATGTCAGTCTGCTGAGCTTATCAGTCCCAAAGGAACACAGGGTCCAGACTTTTAAGTAGAACAAGCCTGAGTGTACCCTCTGTTAAAAATAGACTACATACAGAGCTGAGTTGTCAGACCAAGGAGGGTAGAATTTGTGCCATCTCAGTGGACACTTTCATTTGTTTGTTTTCTTGTAACCAGTGAGATGAAGCCTCTACTCAGCCAATATTGAGACAGTATAGTGCTTATCTTGGTTCAGAGGTACATGTATCTGTAGTTTCTTGACAGCTTCTGTTAAAATTTCTTTATGTAATAAAGGAACAAATACAGTTTTGTATTGCATGTATACACATCCCCTTGAATTGTAATATGTATACACTGTACATATATATGTGCACGTATGAATAATGTACATTTATATGCACACATACTCATCCATACTGCCCAGATGGGCTGACCCTCTCAGGAGTGGGCACTTTTCTCTGGTCCCATGGGTGACTTTTCTCTGTTCCCAGGGTGCCCACCTTAGAGAAATTTCACTGAATTAGTACACACTGGAATTTTCTTACTTTCTTCTTCATGACCAAGTTGGTCTTTTCTCAAGCACTATTTTTCCAAAAAACAACCAAACTTGCTATGGTGACTGACCTAACCTGTGAAATTGTGCATCTGATTTGGAATAGTCATGATGTTTTAAAGTATGCAAATTTTGGGGCAATTAAAATTTTATAAGCTCCATATCTTCTAAAATATTGCAGATACTCAAAATTTCAATGTGCACATATAGGTTTGTGACACCTGCCAATATAATGGACAGTATAAGTTGTAGAATTTCAAATTATGCTAACAAGGGCCTTTGAAAAATTTCAAAGTTGCTTATCTCCAAAACTATTATACCTGGACATGCCATTTCAACTTCAATTTATAGGTTTGTGGCAAAGCCCCATCCAATGAACCAGGAACAAAAGTTGTATGATTCCAATTTATGCAAATTAGGTAAATATGCAAAATATAAATCTTGAATAGCTTCAAAACTATTACAAGTAGAGGTAACATTCCTGCATCAATTTATGGGTTTGTAGCAAAGCCCCATTCAATGAACCATAAACCAAAGTTGTAGGATTTCAATTTATGCAATTACACAAAATTAAAATGTTAAATACCTTCAAAACTATTATACATACTAGTTTCATTCAAACTTCATTTTTTAAGTTTATGACATGGCCACATCGAATGAACTAAGAAACAAAGTTGTAGCATTTTACCCTATAAGAATTAGGCTAATACACAAAATTTAGATTATGTTGAACAATGGCAAAGTGTAGCATTTCAAAATGTTCTCATTTTGAAGGCACCCAGACAGATTTGCTGTGAAGCAAATCTTCTTGTCTAGTTTAATTCGTTTTGTATTGGTGCACCGCTAGACCTTCTGGATTAGTAAGCCTTTAAGGTATCATTTATCTTATTTGGCACTGGTGCACCAATAGAGCTTCTAGATAAGCAAGCCTTTAATGCATTATCTTATTTTGTACCGGTGCATCGCTAGAGCTTCTAAACAAGCAAGTCTTTCATCGCTTTATCTTATTTTGTACCGGTGCATTGCTAAAGCATCTTGATAAGCCTATAATGTATCATTTATTTTATTTTGTATTGTATTGGAAATTGCACCACTTCTGCGTTATTAAGCCTTTGATGTATCATTTATCTTATTCTGTAGTGGTGCACCACTAGAGCCTCTAAATAAGTAAACCTTCAATATATAATTTGTCTTATTTTGTACTGGTGCGCCGCCGGAGCTTCCACATAAGTGAAGCTTAGATGCACAATCCATTTTATTTTGTCTTGGTTGCTCGTACAGTTTCTACATATTGCGTGAACCTTTGATATGCCGTCAGTCTTTTATACTGGTAGAACTCTAGAACATGTAATTAAGTAAACTTCTGATAAATCTTCTGCCCATCTTATCTGTATCCTGGTTGACCTCAAGATTCATGCTTTGCTCTACTCTGGTAACCCGGCCAAATAATACGATCTCGCAAGCACATACTCGTACATGAGTCATGTTGCTTCTGTAAATGTGGTTTTAATGTGGATAATGCGTAAATCACAAAAACAACATATACATATATTTTTAATCATTGGATGTTTTATTTTACAAGTGCAGGGGCAAACAATGATGACCGTGATGAAAGTTAACACCGATAAATAATCTAGGCGAACAGAAAAATGTTGAATGAAACCGGGTGTGAAAGCACCATGCATGGCACAAGACATCATACAGCCTGTAACAGGTCTTAACCAATATCCATTGGACAGAACTACACACGAGTTAAAAAGTACTAAAGAAGAAAGTACAATTGTTGTCGATTACCTGTCCAAGAACTGTCAACATTCGACTCCCTTAAAAAAAAAGAAAAGAAAAGAAAAGAAAAGAAACACGAGATCAAAAAGAAAAATACCATGTACAGTGGATACCTGTTATTAAGATCACCTGTTGTTGCACCTCAAAGTGGTCTTTAGTTGGAGTGGTGTTAGTTCTGAAACTGTTGGTGCATACATTTACACTGAAACAGAAATGCGTAAATGCCGCAAGACTGATCTTGTTTACTCAGGTGGTCTCAATACTGGGTTCCAGCGTATATTAAAATATACTCATCGTGATGAGACGGTTCTACCATGTAACCATATTCAGCTTTAGCAATTTGGGCACTAAAACAAAACTTAAGAACAAAAAGTAGGTCAATATGGTATCATTCTATTCCAAGGAATACCCCGTTTCTTTCAAAAATGAAATTCAAAGTAAGATACGACTTCTGGCATATTCATTAGTATAAAATAAAAGTCATATTATAGTACCATAATTACGCCCTGTGTTTGTACTTTGATGCCACTGATATTACTTTTGTTATGAAATTTCCAAAATTGCTACCTAAAGTATCCGTATTTTGTGTTTTTTTTCTTTCTTTCTTTCTTTTTTTTTTTTTTTTGCTTAAATTGTTTCAAACCATGACGTTTCATGACAGACACCATTTAATCTATTTAGTGTTTACCGATGTCGCATGTTGTATGTAATCTAGCCCAGGCTACGTCGTGCCATTTAAATCAAAGGTAAAAGATGGGCGATATGAGCACTCTCGCCTGTCCTATGTACATATATACATGTAACACCTCATGGCCCCTCTTAATCCACCTAAACCAAGAAAAAAAAAGCAAAGCCTGCAGAAAAACTGGCTTTCTTCTGATGTGGCTGCACGTCCTGAACCCAAAGAGTCAATTAACATACAAATATTATAACAGAAGTTAAAATATCCGACAATATTATCCACATTTCAAAATGGTTTACTTTTATACAATATGAAATACTCAAGGATACATTGATAATATATGTTTATATTGAAGATTTGTACATTTATAATTACGGGAACAGCAGCTATGACCTGTAAGGCAAGGAGACACGGGATTCAACTAATTGGGCTATTTGTACACAGATGGGTTTCAGCTTTTATTCACACGAAAGCACACTGGAATGGTTTCAAGATATATGTTAATAAGCGGTAAATTCACTCTGTCCACTTCTGAATAATGCATGACAAATTTATTGCTAAACTTTTCCGATCAGGTCCCTTTTTGCCTATTTATATTGGTCTTCAACTGTATATGATGGATATATCAAGATAGAGAATACATGTAGCAAATGAAAGTACTGAAGGAATATAATAACAGAGAGAACCTGGTATCCCACAAATGCGACATGACAATATTTCGGTCAATGTAGATCTATTAAGCAGAAGACCACGCAAATAGGGCACCCTGAAATCCCCGATTATCTAGTAGCTCGTGCAAGGTAAAATTGGGTCTCCACCAGTACAGTCAACACGTACGCAGTAAACGGTGATACGTACGCAGGGGTAGAGCAGGACGAAACCATTGCACCGCAGAACTTTGATAATGAATTGTTACACACACCCTGATCCCAAGTTTGGAATGCAAGTGCACGGGATTTATATCTCCGTTCGTGGTACCCTTTCGGATGATGCCATTACGATACTTGGTGTGACACGTAGCCTGTTTTGATTCGCAACTGTGCAAACTCGTAGCTGCACGGAATACCGTTTTGAACAAGTAAATATTTATTAAATATCGCTGCAACAACATCTATACAGCATCACACGTATTCACAGCTGTCAACCGGGTCTGTATATCCAAGATTACTGCTTGTAAATTTCTGTCTCAAGCACAATCTTCAACAATTTTCACATATCGTTTTGGGTTAATCCATTGTACTATGTTTTTTCCTTTCCTCATAACCTGGGCAAAATCGTAGGCCGCTTCTACTATTATTTCAAACCGCCGCAGAGTTGTTTTTCAAAGCAGCGTCATAACTCTGCACATGAGTATCTATTGACATGAATTTCTATTGAAGCAAACGCCACAAAAACGGAGACCATGGTACACAGGCGAGGATTGGAGGATAAAATGGTACCCTATGTACAATAACCTTTATGGTTGACAAGTAACAGCAGACTAGTATTATGGTAAATATGTACAGGTAACCACACTCGTCTCATCTTGAAGTCACAGTTGACTGTGACACCGTATTCCGGACACGAGCGACTTACTCGCACCAGAGTCCATCCCTCACGTATCACACATGCTTCCATAACATGCCGCCGTAATCTGAAAGAATCACAGTTTCCACGAGATTCTTTCACCTAACATACCATCTATCACCAGGGATCCTGTGGCGAAGAAACGGCATCTGAGCCTGTTAAATTACCCACCCGTAAATACATCTGCAGCCAGCATTGGCGGGTTGTTAGCAGATCAAAGTTGGATAAAAACTGCCATAAGTTATCCACCTTTGTGCTTGAGTCGTTGCCCGACGCTTCTCGTGCTTCTCGACCGTCACTATTATAAAATACTCTCCCGTGGAGCAAAGTCTGGGTTATCCGGGTTCTTTTCTCCTAGTAGCCAGTATGTGGTTATGGAACCTTTGCCCTGCAAGTAAGAAAAACAGTGATAACAGCCATTAAGCATCAGGGTATTTTTTTCTGATGTTTTGCTCTGTATGCATAAACAAAGTAACTTTACATTTCTTTTAAACGATCGTCAACCTGAGGTAGCTAGACTTGGTAGCCGGATTTGGAATTCAGTGTTTCGCAATCATCTTTCTTTTGCCAGTTCTTGTACTAATTCTTAGAATTTTGTACTGTAAATGTTGATGCTTTAAATACTGTCGATAGCAGTTTACTTTCTAGCCTCAAATGAATGAGTCTGGCCCTTAGGAAATTGTCCCGGCTGTAAAGTACAATTTATTAATGAATAATATTCAAGACATACTTTGCGAACTTACTTTAAAACAAAGTTATTCATCTAGTTCTTGGTGTCAACCCTCGTTATCATATTAATTTTCAACATTTTAAGCAACTAGGATGGCTTAATATTCAGAGGAGAGTGGAATTCTTAAACATATGTATATTTTTTTAATGGAAAGGCTCCAGGGTATTTACAAACTGTCAATCGACTATCGGCCTCTCATCGCTATCAAACTCGAGACAGCTCTCTAAATTTTGTCGCGCTGCGTTAGGTCTCAAGAGCAGAAAGAATTCATGTTTAATGTCGTACGTCTATGGAATGAACTCCCTCATCATATTACAGCCTGCAAGCCTTCAGGTATTTTCAAATCCAAAACTAAGCAGTTTTACGTGGCGAAGATGGGAGCACTACAGAGCCGGAGTTTCACAACTTCCTAAACTCTTGCTACTTGATGCGTTTATTTAATCTCTTATTATTTACAGTACAGATTATTATATTTTCAGAGATTTCATACATTTTCCTGATTACATATTCCTATGGAAGTCACATTTTCTAGTTTTCTATATTCCCATTGGTGTTTAATTCTTTCTTGTTTTCCATCTATTGCTGCATTGTATCAGTGGGGGTTCACCATGGAAATGAGTGATTGGTTATATGCCTCCCGCTTTCCAGTGCTCCCATTTCATGGGACATGGTTCATTAAAGGAGTCATCTGGTCATTTTAATTGTAACACGCCTTTTGTGTTCTCTCGGGCGCTGTTTACCATTTAAGTGCATATATGAATATAGATTGTATTTTATGAAGGGTGTACATATGAATAAAGTAAAATCGATCAATCAATAGTCTGCAATACGTGAATATCGCCAGACTAAGCGAATAGCATTGCATTTTCTGTACATATTAAATCTATTACATCCCTGTTGGACACAAATGTGCACTGTTTTGTTACAGATAGCGTAGGACAAAGCAGATGGACCAAACAAACCTTCATTTCAACAGGTCCTCTCAACTCTAACACGAATGTACCAAACGTATCCAGAATGGCTTTTGTCTGTGGACTCACATGGATCTTGCACGCT
The DNA here is from genome assembly GCA_964020975.1 of Hermodice carunculata. Taxonomy (NCBI): domain Eukaryota; kingdom Metazoa; phylum Annelida; class Polychaeta; order Eunicida; family Amphinomidae; genus Hermodice; species Hermodice carunculata. The sequence goes on from OZ026629.1 coordinate 15,189,784, forward strand.
GAATGTAGAAAAACACATCAAGTTAAAAAAAAAAACAACAAACAAACAAACAATTAAGCGGCTCCTTCACTATCGAAAGTTGGGTTTTGACAAAGAGATGATACCTTTTTCCAAATTTGTATGCCACCATGTTTGATAGAACTTTTCGGTACTGTGGTGCCACATTCATGTATATATTCTAATCTTGTCTTGCAGTGTGATCACGAGCAGAACTCTCTTCCGCCAACAAACGCGAGCATGCTTCTTGCCGAGTTTCCTTGTATACCATTACGCATAACATTCCCGTATGAAGGTATTTAATTTTTAGAGGGTACATTATCTTGTTTGCTACTCTACTCGTGTTACATGTAGAATGTGGTAACCAACAGTGGGCAAGAAAACGGATAATACCAATATAAACGTCGTTTCCTCATTATAAACCTTAGGAGTTTCACTGTTATGCCATCAGACTTTACAAAGCTATAACTGGCATGAACTAGGTGTTGTTTTCAATTCTACTGAATCGCCGGTTACTAATGGAATCAGCCACGGTGGCCGAAAATTCCAAGGGACAAACAAATATTAACTCATTTCCATCTTTGACAATTAATACAAGAAACAAGTTGTTGTTTTTTTTGTGTAAAACATATATTTCTTTTCACCTGAAGCATAGTAATATATGCGTCAATTTTAGATTCGTTTTAGTGAGTAAATTCTCTAAAGTGTTACCGTCAAAATGCACTTATAATGTGCTAACTACATTAAAAAAAAAACTTTATAGGTAGCATCAACGATATCAATGTACAATAGAAAAAATAAAAAAGTGTGTTGGTTGTTTATTTTCAAACAAAATTTGTTAATAATCTGACGATAGATCATCGGCAGATTTTTTTCCATTTGGAAACTATTAAGACCATTGGTTTATTAAAAGATAAAATATGCAGGAGACTTACGAAGTCCGTTAGATTCCATACGAGAAGATGTGTTTACCGTGTCACCAAACAGGCAATATCGTGGCATTTTCAGTCCTACGACTCCCGTCACAACCGGGCCTACATCCAAAAAGTACATAATTCAATACCATAATACATTAAAGATTTTTCGCCCTTTTATTTGTTTTAATGGCACAAAAAATGAGTAACTGCAATTATGATATTGCAAAAGTAAAAAAAATACCCTCATTTTCAAAACGAATTTCCAATTCTGTAAAATAGCATGGACTATAGCTCCATTTTAAAACCAAATTAAACGTTATAAAATTACATTACAATGTCCCCATTTTAGACTCTCCTGGGCAGTATCACCGACAAGACATCGTTCATATCGCGCGCGAACTTAGTCCTCATGACCAACTGTGATACTTTCTGGAATCGGGTGAAAACTCATTTATTAAGGCTCAGAGTTACGATACAGGTAAAATCCGTTCCTTCAAATGTATGTGTACGTTCATTTCTTACCTGAATGAAGACCTATCCTGAGCTTCAGCTGGTCGTTTGGCCTATGGCGAATTTTGAAAGACAGAACGTTATTTAGCAACGCGAGGGACATTCTCGCAATTTCTCGTGCGTGGAGGTTCCCATTCCTTTGCGGTAAACCAGATACCACCATATAGGCATCTCCAATGGTTTCCACCTGTAAGACATTGCGAAAATACTATCAGACTAGCGATTTTGTGCATGCAGCAATTATTTTTTATCATGAAAAACCGAATTCATGGTTGGAACTCTCATCACATTAGTAACACGACACGAAACCGCAGACATACATAAACGTGAATTATCCATTGGACATGTACATGAAATGCGTATCACTATTAAATCATTATTACCAAGTACTTGTCCAAAAGACATTGTCGATCAAGTTCCGTGAAAAAACTGGATTTACCAACACTGTAGAATACTATTGATCATATACTTTATAAATATGCATGTGGGTATACACATATTATATATATATATATTATATGTATATATATTATATGTATGTATACATATATTATATACATATACATACATATATATATAAATATATATATATATATAAATATATATATATATATTTTATTAAACTTCGGAATCTACTTTATCAGCATTATCGGCATTTGACATAACCTTCGAAATTTTATTTTTCGGAAATAAAGAAGATTGTATCATACCTTGTACACATCAAACGTGTCAATAATGGAGTCAAAATGTGTGTATAAGTCATTCAGCAAGTCTACCACCTGACAAAAATAAAAGTTGTGAGTCGGTTATGCTAATGGAAATGATTCATAAAGATCCCTTTGACAGTAGTGAAAGGCATTTGTATACATATAGCAGTTCTTCTTGAATGTAACATACATTTAAAGTACCACGTTTGCATCGCTTCATATTGACGTCTCCAAAGATGACTTATGCGTTTATCTGGCACCGCAAATTCAAAATGGAAATCCCTGCCTTCATATTAACAAGCGCCCGGAGTATCCAACCACAGAAAATTTTTGCTAGGCAAAAGTAATATAAACTAATTTAATTGGTATTGTACACTAGGAGATACTACTGGTGGGTCCATAGAAACCTGCGTATAAATCATTTCGCTCTACATGTGTGGAGTAATGAATATAAATTATCATTATCTGCAGTTGTCTTATGATTCTATGAACAACAATTTTGGTGCCGCGACCGAGCCATATTAGGCGCATTTGTTGCACACCGCTGGTTTTTTTTTAAATCACCAGGGTCAAGGAAATCGATGTAAAATTATGAATGATTGTGTCCGTAGCGAAAGACAGACACAAGAAAACACCACATGCATTCAGAAATATAATTATTGCACGACATTGTAGCACTAAACGTCGAGCATGTTGACCGTTGCATTGAATAAATTCTTGGAGAATAATGTCAGGATAGAGGTTTTTTTCTGCTAACAATGGCCAGCGAGGGCTCCTTGATTGCCAGAGAGGATCGCTTGATTGGCAACCACATCGGACCACCAAGTGGGGAATCGCATGCCATCATTATTCGTGTGCAGGCTCCGGAGGCTTCATGTGTGGGCCGCCTGGTATATAAATCATTAGCCCGAAGCCTAATCAAGTGAACACCGTATAGTATGTTCGTTAGTCCCTGTTTTACAATGACAAAGCCAAAGGCACTATTTGGGAAAATTTTTCACAAAAAACCCTATTACAGTATGCAATACCTGATAAGGTGTACTTTCCGACGATAATGCCGTGAATCCACAAATATCACTGAAGTAGATTGTTACAGAGTCAAAACGCTCCGCCGTCACTGGCTCGCCCCGCATCAACTGTCCGGCTACAGATCTAATGATAAAAATAATACATCTATTTCGTGGCCCTTATTACAGTAACTAATACATTTTGTATCCATAATTACACATCATAATGCATTCTTTAGCGTAAACGTTTTCCTCCTGGTGATTTATCAGTTGATAGGAAAGCGCATGAGCGCCACCTATCAGGAACGAATGTCATGTTGCCAAAAATGTGTGCTTCCTCCTTTGGTGTGGTTTTGAGTTTTGTGCCATCATGCTCGGCAAACATCGAAACGTTATCATCCGTATGAAACAAATAGACTTACTTGGCACTAAGTAAATCAGGGCAGACTTGGATTTCACTTACTTAACGAATACAATAAGAAAACCGTGGCAAAATGATAAATGCTGGCATATACACGACGTTCGCGCACTGTAATCCCCACCTTACACTGGTATGGATGCCTCCTCTGTGCTATGTTTACCCTCTCTTCTTCACGTATGAATGTGATCTTTATTTCATTCATGTTACAACATTCAAATATGCAATTCACCCTGCACCCAGGTCATACATTCAATTGAACACGCGTCCTCCAAAAGGAAAAAAACATCTCTTAGGGCCCTGAAGGTTACATAATTTTTTTGATACTTTAAATCCTTTCTATAATCTTTCGTGGCGTAGTCGCAGCGATTAATTCATAACCATACAAACTCCGCTGGACTTATATTTTAAGGCTAGTTTAGCTGCGAGAATGATATGACACACGGAGAGCATGTCTTTTAAGCAAAGATATTTTGTCGAGATTCACTGCCTAAGTACCAGATGAGAGATTCTGAAACTTCAGCTGGCCATTAAATTCAGTTACAGCAAGAGGAACTCTTTATTTGATTGAATGTCACCGATTTAGTGGTATGGCAAATGAAATTCTGGTAGGTGGTCTGCCCTACTGTTACACGAATTGAATCAAAACAAAGAGCTAGAACTGCCGTCAATAAGTCAGGCTTGTCCTGCAAGGAGATTAATGCTTTGCGTGTTGTCCTCCGGGCTCAGCAATCTATATTGCAGTGCCGACGTTCTTACGGAGCTGACATTATAGACTGTTGATAAACATCAAGGGATTCATTTGGCTGGGCTAAAAAGGTAAACCTTGACGGCATGCTCTTCTCTCGGCATGGATAGTTTGAATAATGGCCAATGTGGTCTTTTGTCGGCTGTCATTCTACGAAAGCTGTGTGGGTACGTGCATCATCCAAGGTACCACATGCAGACCTTACTTTTCCTACCATCCGCAATTCCTACTAAATCAATTCAACCATTTACACAAGTGGTTTCTTTCTACAACATTTCCTTTTATAATCTGAGGACGATGCACAGCAGGTGATATCCTACAATTCTTCTTTACCCTATCCGATTTTGTCTGCCAACTCGAAGTGATATGCCAACAGGATGTCATGGCAGCGGAAACATTACTACTCACTTAGGTAACATCATGTAGAGTAGATCTTCTGCTTTTTTCTTCTGCTCCAGATAATCTGCCGTACGCTCCTCTACTAATGCTTCCAGATTGTTGGCATACTGTTCCATTCGTGTCAGCAGGTTGTCCAAAATGTTGCCACTGTCCCCCTCCCTGAAAATGTACAAAGTTCAACTAAACTGTGAGGGCGGAAAAAAAAACCACAAATGGAGTTGTCGCCGATAGACTGGATGCCCCAGGCTTTACTTTCCATACAAAGGGACTTGTCACCTTCAAAGTGAGGTCAAGGTCATCAAAATGTAGTCAAGTCAAGTAATAGTGTCAAGGTGAAACTGAGATAAGTTTGAGGTCGATGTGGGCTGTAAATCAAGAGATATTTTACTCGCAAGGATTCTGTTACAGACGGACAGTCGGACAAGCTGAAAATATTACACATCCAAACGCCGTCTACGGAGGGGGCGGGGGGTATTATTTCTCTTTTTTTTTTTTGTTTGTTTGTTTGGGTCTTGTTTGTTTTGTTTTGAAAATGTCCTCCTCCAGTAGGACATGTTGATGTAGGATTTCACGTTACTGGGTCAATCACTTCATCAAAAAACAGGAACTTTCCAGTCACCAATTTTAATGTTACGGTGACTCCTTGCACGTGAGCGCCAACACACGGTAAATTAAAAAAAAAAATGAACAGGCCAATATGCGTCAGCCTCAATTACCTACACCAGGCACGTAGCTATCCATAGTCGTCCTGGGGTGGGGAAATGAAAATTCCACAAAACTGCAATGAAAAGTAGTACAATAATCGGGAGTCTCAGTGAACTGTGCTGTGCGGGATTTGCAAATGTTAGTGAATCAGAAACTAAAACTCAGAACGTAGCATGGTAGGGGATGCCTTCACTTAAGTCTATTGGGCCTCTTCATAATACTAGCAAGTTGCAGGTTACAGACTACAGTTGTGATTGGCTGGTTGCGCATCCCAACGGAGATAGTCCGTAATTGCGAAAATACTGTGTTTTCAGCATGCTGTAGCTTCTGTTTAAATAAACTTAGCTAAGTCAGGTTTGCTGCATCGCAGAGTTGCTTCATTGGAGGTCATATACGTGCACTGTCTTCCAGGCCAGGTGGGAACTTTATGGTGGGGAAGGACAATGATGTGACCCTGGCAAGAGCACAGTTCATACATCTGTATAAAGCTGACATCCAGGTGTTGTTTCGTATTTCAATCATCACAAATTAACGAGCTGGAAATTGTATGACAAAAATCCGTCCATATTTTTCTGACATTTTTATCTGTAAAATGCCGTTCACGGAATTTCAAAATACCAAAATGCTGATTTTTTAGACTGAAAAATGCCAATATGAAAAATAGAAGGATTTATAACTGTGGTCTGTGGCCTGCAACTTGCAACTACCTTGCGGGCGAGTCAATATGTGTAACTAATCCTTTTTCTTGGGGGGGGGGGGGGGGGGTTGAATGAGAGTAGCTTTACAAAAACATCCCAAAGACAGAATCTAACATGTGTGGACCATGTTAACCATTAGTACCATGTACACGTAAGGAGTGAAAGATTCTCCCGAGAGTCTCGAGGGAGCTTCACTTGATCAAATACCTTGTTACAGACTTGGTATTTTTTAAGCACCTCAAATACCCTAAGATAGGACTCTTTAAATAACCCTGCTTTTAGGATTCTTCGGAGATCTTTTAAGCTTAGTCATATAGCCTAGCACATAAGTTCATCAGGGGATCCCTTGGGACGCTTTAGATAAATGTCCTCTAGAGATGTAATCAGTACCTGGGGCGGATGCATTACCACTTGCTTGTTTAACCCTTTGAAAGGTTTCTGTCAAAATAACCACTATTTTATGTATAACCATTAGGTATTAGTTGACAGCTACCACAGTTAGCAGTTGTGGTCAGGATACGTACTGCATTTTCCATTAGAGTTACTCATATTGTATCCCTCGCTTTGCATCTTTTGATTAGTTGAGCTATGCTTGCCACTCACATGAAAACAAATGGAATTTTAATAACATGTTCTGAGCGTTAAATCTTGGAAATTTAGCATAGTTTACCCAACAAGTATGTGGACATCATTCTGATCTCAGTTTGTTTATATGTGTGTCTAAATAAATAAATAAATAAATAGATAAATAAATAAATAAAAAAAATAAATGAATGAATGAATGAATAAATAAATAAATAATAAATAATAAATGAATAAATAAATTAATAAAAAAATTAAAAAATGAAATAAATAAATAAATAAATAAATAAATAAATAAATAAATAAATAAATAAATAAATAAATAAATAAATAAATAAATTGTATGTGACGGATCTAAAGATAGGAATATGGGTGTAACCAAGGAGTTAAAACTGGGGAAGGAGCACACATTCGTCTCAGTGCCCATGGAAAAGCTTATTTTCCCGCAGTTCGTTTGTAAACAAACTAATTGAAAGACGTTTTTAGCTAAAATGACCTATGATTTGGCACAGACATGTTTTGAAAATAAAAGCCTGCTGACGTGCACGTGCTTTCATAATGACACTGTCCCGAATATAATTTCTGAAGCAAAAAGACCTCTCAGGCGACATGGAGGAAGGGGGGGGGGGGGGGCAGGGAAGGAAGGGTATTGTCATTGAAAGTAAAGTAAATCTGCAAACGATCGATAGTTAAAGTACAATGTGACCAACTTCTACTATAAGTCATGCAGTTCCAGATTCTTGACCACCATGATGCATTGGGTAAACTTTTCGGAAAAGCGCTTTTCGTAGTAACTTGTAATAAAATTATGTAGTAAAGTTTTGCCTTATGAAAACATCGATTTGCTTCTTCCAATTTCAGCAAGAAGGCAGACAAAATCGATTTATTCCAAGTACAGTGACATTTCCATTTTTTGTGTACGAATCGCAAGCAAGAACGGAGCAATTTACATTTGAAACGATATGCATGATTTCATATCGATTCGGCATACAACGGAAACACAAAAGCCCCACATTACTTTAATGCCTCACACTCAGTCACAAAGAGCTAGCTCTCCACAAGTCCAGACTCCTTCTCTGGAGACTCCTTCCTTGGTATAATAGGCAGGCATGAAACAAACTATACGAATGTCAATAATGTCCGTCGGTCTTAGCACAAGCACAAAATAACACAAATTCAAGCATGACAGACTCGGATTCATTTTCAATTTTGAAACAAGATTCAAATTTAAAAAAGGAAAATAGCTGTTTACATAATGAAAGAACGACCATTAGGACAAGCTGCAGCCACAGTTACAACTAGAACAGGCTGATTTTCCGACAGAAAATCAAATGTCTCCCCGTGCGCCCTTACTATTGTCAACCTTATTTTTATAATTAGGCATACTTTGAAAAAAGTCAAGGTCACCCAACTACAATCCCAAGCAAGGTCTTATATAGGAATGTCTTCACATAAAATTTCAACTTCCCGAGTCAAATCTTTCTTGAGTTATCGATTTTACATGACATGCCCATGGGACCTTGAAAAATAGGTCAAGGTCACCCATCTGCAATCCCAAGCAAGGTCTTACATAAATTTCAACTTCCGAAGTCAAATCTTTCTTGAGTAATCACATCCACGTTGATTTTTGATGAAATGCCCGCATGACCTTGAAAAATAGGTCAACGTCATACATCTGCAGTTACAAGTAAGGTGTTACAAAAGTCTTACATAGAAACATAATCACACATAATGTCAACCTCTTCCAGACAAATCTTTCTCGAGTGCATCTGCAATGATTTTAAAAAGAGTGGCCATCTGACCTTGTAAAATAGGTCAAAGTTACCCATTTACAATCCGAAGCTAGTTGGTATTATGGCACATCATCATGCAAAGTTTCAACCTCTTAAGTCAAATCCTTGCAGAGTTGTTGCGATCGCGTCAATTTGAGATGACATGCCCATGTTACCTTGAAAAATATATCAAGGTCACCCATCCGCAATCCTAAGCAAGGTTTTATATAGGAACATCTTCACAAAAAATTTCAACTTTCAAAGTCAAATCTTTCGTGAGTTATCGCGTCCACAACACTCGCAACAATGTGTTGAAGCAGAAGAAGAAGAAGAAGAAGAAGAAGAAGAAGAAGAAGAAGAAGAAGAAGAAGAAGAAGAAGAAGAAGAAGAAGAAGAAGAAGAAGAAGAAGAAGAAGAAGAAGAAGAAGAAGAAGAAGAAGAAAAAGGAGGAGGAGGAGGAGGACAATATGTCTCCCCGTTGCACGGGGAGACATGAATAGTCATAATGTTTGGGTAGATCCATCATGATGTGATGGTGAAGTTTCTGTGATAAACAGATGTCGTACTTTTTGCATTTTCTGAACGAGCAGGCTTCGAATTTGTAACGTGTACAAGGTTATACCAATCACAATTATTATCCGTACCCGTAACGTGTAATTGCATGGATATTTTTCATATATTGGCAAGTCTGATAATTTTTATCTTTTCGTGGTACCCAACAATGATACCGTATGAATTTTTATAACTGGTATAATACAGTTTTTTTCTGAATCGTATGCCAGATGTTTTTATTTCCTGTGGTCTGTACTGCAGCATTTTTATTTCCTGGGCCATTTTAAGCGGACACCCTTATCCTCCCTCAAATTTATGTTCCCAGACAACACGAACACTCATGGAGACACTGAATATCACGGTGTGCTGTTCCAATATCAGTTTAAAGTCGCGTCTTTTATTACTAACCGATCCTAGACTTATCTCTTTTTCTTGTCAGTTCTTTCGCCATATCTGACACAAAGATGCTGATGAGACAGGAGGTTTCCATAGTCTGCTACTTTAACGCCACAATTGTTTTTGGATGAGCGTGCGCATGCTCTCTGTGCTCAAATTTAATAAGAGTTTTCCAGCTGGCGCTTTGCAGATATACTGGTACCCGCCTCAGTGCAAACACTATAGATCTGGATGGATGAAGAAAGGCAAAGGAACCAATCTGGCCAAGAAGATTAATGATCGGCAGTAAATGTATGGTCAAGTCACATTAATCTGCGTCGCCAGCCTAAATATGACATTTCCATTCAACTTTATTGACTCAGCTGTGTTGAGTCTTCTTGTTTATTTTCGGAATAAGGGAGACTAAAAACCTATAATCTCCGGTGCTTCTCATCTAGATGTAAATGAAGGAGACAGACAACCATTCGGCCAAAGCCATATTTTCAACATGCCCGCAGGGCACGGCCATTCTAAAGCCTAGACCTGAATATTACTGAGCAACAATTCGATATGCTCCAGAAAAAATATTGCCAAAAGCGGGGCCAAAAGAACCCGACAAAACTTAGAGGACAGGATTTTGACACTTCTGGCCAATCGAGCTTCCATCATTCAGAATTGAGATGCCCCCACACTCAATGAGCAGATGATTATATTCCATCATCTCACCAGGACAATGGTCCATACACTATTGATAAGGCTCGAGGCAGACATCTGTACGGGTGCCCGCTGAACCCTGTAGATTTCAATGTCAATGGCTGTTGATTTATTTTCTCCTCAACATACCAAGAAAAATCTGATTTTTTGCCTTCTCTCCCTTGAAGTAATACAACAAGAACCTTATAAGTATGATACCGAGAGCCCAACTTAAGCGGTAACATTTCAAGTAGTCCTTGATAGTTCACATAAAATACCGGATCATCAAAAACACAAGCGTTTTCCATGTAGAACAACAAAAGAGCTTAGATAGAGGGATGTGTGAACCGACTGACTTAAATAGCAATCAACAGAGTTGTATGCACAAGCATCAAGTTAAAGCACAAGCACCCAAAATGAACAATTGGTTAAAATCATCCACATCAAGTGAACAGTTGCTGGGTTCTATGACTAGGAACATTTCTATCAAATTTAACTCAAAATGAGTAACAGTTTTGTATAATCAAAATACAAAATTGCTCTGTGACCTCAGGAAATCAGGTTGAGGTCATTTATCTTGAACACATTTTATAGAGTCCCATGTAAAGCACATCCCTGCCAAGTTTGAATTAAATTTAGAATATAGCTTTTTAAGTACACGATAAAATGTTGATTTTTGACGGTTATTGATCTCAGTTTGACCTTTCAAGGTCACTCAGGGTCAAAAGTAACAACGCCAGAAGAAACCCAATTGGTGTGTTCCAGATATAGGGGAATGTCATTTATGTACAATGTTGTAATGGCGGCCGTCAAAGTTCAAAGTGAAGAATAATTTCACTGTAAAAAGAGTATTTAAAAATTAGAAAAAAAAAGCAGTGTCATCTGTTGAACGAATTGAGGTCCTGTAGTACCAAGAAGTCTCCCGACTCAATTTCAAAGCAATTGGCCATATGGTTTCGTTGAAGATTATTTTGAGATTTGTCCAATTAATTAAAGAAACAATTAATTAAAAAAAAAACAACACTCCAGTAGAATTGTTTGAAGGACACGTAATCTGAGCTAAATATGGTTGTCCGTATTTGCCCCTTACCTTTGTATTTTATTGCCTTGCCATAGGACTTAAACCAAATAATTCAGGTAGACACAAGATTAAAATATACAATGAAGGCGTTAAAAACGTGAAAAGGGACCAATGATATGATAAAAGTATATCAAACGGAAGGATATAAAACGTTGTATTTGGGCAGCAACGGCAAGTTTCAATTTTATAAATAGGACACCTCGTTCACCAGAAGAGTTCACAGATCACATGCCCTGCAAAATAAGCCATCGACACCAATATTATTTTTTTTTTCATCAGAATATATCTTATTGTTCCCGATTACAGGGCCGATGCAACATGTTGTAGTCAATATTTGGCGCCACATCAGAACTTCGACTTATTCATCAGGTGGCCGCAATATCAATATGTATGTAAATACTGTGCATTGAAGGAATCCGTGCTAGTCCCCGGGAAGAATACAATTGAGCCAACAGCTAACAGCTTTTCTTGGGGGTCGTGTGTTTTCATGATATGTTCCATCCACGATTTTCATTCAAAATACTTTTTTTAATGGAAAAATTGTAAAAAAGTGAAAACTTTAAATCACACGACAATTTACATGCAGACGCTTTTAAGCGAATCTTCTCCAGTTGCAGCAGTCATTCTAACTATTGGTCGTGGTATATTGCCCTTCGCATATGTCTCGAATAGGAGGTATGCATATAAATTGGGATCCTGTGCTGCCACCTAGACTGCAGCATGGAACTTGACAGGAAGGAGGTCACATTCATGTGTTGAGTAGGACCAAATGAGCTTCCGTGATGAAAGGAGCAACTTTGAGAAAAGAAAAAAAAAACGCTTAAGAAAAGTCATTCACAAAGTTTTGAAACATAGAAGATGCTTTAAATATTTAGAAAATTTAATTTGTTTGGTAGAAAAGGTGCTGTTTCTGGAGAATTGATTGGCATATCTTGTAAAAATGCCCTGATCATGGCGGCGGTATAGTTCTGTTGCCCAAGCAACTCAGTGGACCAGAGCAGGTCTGCAGTTAATATTGTTTAATGTGAATACCTCCTATTGGACACAACTGATTAGATATTTCAGCCTTTATGGATGATATCAATAATGTTATGGGATGGCATCAAACGTTTCGCCAGGTACACTCATATATACCTATTTTCCATGTGTTGCATGTAGTTGATTGAATTCCAATGTATTATCCGTTAATTTGATGCGACATAATGGTAAGCGTTCGCTGATATAATAGTTTTGTTTTCATGGCTAAGAATGCTGGACATTGACTTAATGGGCATTTTCTGTTTGTTTAAAAAAAACGGAAAAAAATCCCACTAAAGTGTGTGAAAATGTCGAGTACACAGATGTTAAACGCAAGATGTGCACGATAATTGTTCTGAAGTACATCCCCCCCCCCACACCTGCTACTTACAAAAGTAAAATATGGGTTACGAAAATGTGCATCTTTCCATGAGTTATCCGTGGAGGCAGGTTGTTTCAAAACAAATAGACGCTACTATGTATGGCGGATAATACACAGACATTAGTTGCAAAAAGGGATGGTTTAGACGCCCATGGCAGACCTGAGCTACTGGTGCTTTAAATTGTAATTTGCGGTCTATATCGCAGATCATCTGCCGATACAATGTGACAGTGCTATGAACATTTAGAAAAAAAAAACTAAGCAACACCAAAAACTAACACCAACACCACTACCACAAAAACACAAAAAAGAAAGCATGGGGGGATTGTGCTCAGCTGACCTTGCAAGCTCTAAAACGTGCCCTGTGGCCTTGGAAACAAGGTCAGCGTACTCCAAGTCCAACCCCAAACCAGTAATCATGCCGAGAATAGCCGCTGGTACCCAGCATCTCTACCCTCATATAATTCTCACGTAACCGTCTCTCAATGCTAGACCAATCGACATTGCACTGTGACCTTTACAATGACGTCAAGGTCACCCATAGCGTTTGCTTCATTTTTTTTTTAAATTGCACAATGGGTAGTTCTCTGTTTGATGTTTGGCATTCTATCTCAAATATTAAAACAGACTTGTTTCAGTATATAGCTGTACCTCCAGTTTCACTCTATGAGATCAATTTGGATCATGTTGGTTCTGCCAACGAAAATGTCGACCCTGTCACCTTTCCATGACAATAAACAAGGTCAAACGGTCCGGACATTATTACAGCTTTGAAAGTTGATGTGTTAGTTGGTTTCGTTACAGATCAGCAATAATAAGTCAGCAGCTGCCCTGCTACATACTGGGTTGAGGATATTGCTGTGCGATACACCTACCAAGATGACAAAATGTCGTCGACTCGCAAGTTGAAAACAGGCACTGTCAAGGACACTGTAAGTAACATGTTCAAATGTCCACCCGTTCTCGATGTGACTAATCGAGGGCAGTACTGGTGAATAACTGCGGACAACACGGAATCTTGGCCAAAAAAAATGTGAGCAGTTAGGTAGGTTATGACCTTGAAGTGGAATGTTAAATACAAGGTTTCCATCCACAAGCTTTCCTTAACATTCCAAAGTAGGTTTATTACATTTTCTTTGGCTAATCTCCCTTGAGTATTATGTACACATTTTTTTCTTGAAAGTCCATCAGTTAGCAATACATCCGCCTGCTCAGCAGGCAAGGCTCATGTTTTATCCGTTCGAAGGAGCTTGGTCTGCTTTGGAGGCAACAAATGCGTGTCCTGCCAGTTGATGCTTTTGACAGTAAGCAATCCACAAAATAAGCCTCATCCTGCTAGCGTCTCACGATTGACGCCTTCTTTTGCAGTTCTCTGTTGTATTTTGAATTCAAGTGAGATAAGAAATCCTAAGAAATAATGAGGCTGAGATTTCAGTTAGTAGGCCAAATACCGTCGCCCCACTTCAACCACACACCAAACACTGACGCTATACACCTTCTCGTAAACGATCTAGAAAGGGAAGCTTTGTAAAAATACGGCCAAGGTCAAAATAGCTTGCCAGATAATGACTTCATTGAAATAGATCAAGGTCATTCACATATATGGACATATCAGTTGCATGTCCAAGTCCCCTTTCTGGGCATAGTGTCAACTTTCAGTTTGCAAGCGGTTTGTGACGTTATGCGAGCCCAATAGCGTTTTTCCGAAAAAGAATTAATGGATTTTCACAAAATAAAAAGTCTTGTGCTGCTTAATGATGTTTAATTTAGGCTTTTTTTTGGCATTTTGCAAGACACTGTTTATTTGTGCAGTTATGCAGTCCATAAAAATGAACAACTGTCTGTCTTCATGAGAGTGGCATGCAACCCTTGATTAAAATGTACATTTAATTATTGTGTTTGTAAAGGAAGTTAAGACACCGAGCCCGGAGCTTACTATGAAGTTCATTATGTAAAGTTTCAAGCTTGTAAGCCAAATATTACGCAAAACATCTTTCAAAAATGTACAAATTAGACACCTCAACGACAGGCACGTTTTGCGTGAGGAACATCAGATTTCTCCATGTTTTATGTACCTTTAATCTACAGGCCCATACTAACACAAATTTTCAGTTTTATGGGTCAGAAAAGAAAATGCAAGGTAGTAGGACCGGTTGAAAACAACGCCCCTTGAAATGTTGGGCTTTTGGCCCTGGCACCTTGACAAGTCCGGAATATTTGAGTAAAGATTTTGCGTGAAAATTTATCTTTAATTCGTAAGTCATGGTCCGCAGAACTGTAGGTCAAGGTCAACTGACATACAGCAGGAAACTTAATTACATTTGATGAAAACCAAACATTCCTGCAGAATGATACTTTTCAGAGACATTTACTGGGCATGAGCGCGATTATGGGCTACCTAGATGGGGGGGGGGGGTATAACGGGAAAATCCGAACAGAATGTCGGAGACTGCCATTGTACTCCCAACGCCTCCCTGCCTGGTGAGGTCGTCCTGTTTTGAAATGTAACGGCCAACCTCTGCAGAAGTTCGGCTCGCCAGGATGAGTGGTTTTGCCCAATTGGTCCTGGACAATATTCGAAGCAGCGGTCCCAGAAGATGACGTGGGGGGTTAAAGGCCGAATGGCATTTGTGAAGATATGTATATGGTTTGACTGGGAATTAAATCAAGTTGATTGAACTAAATTGGATTTAAGCTGATCCGACTGGACACATTAAAGCTCTGTGGAAATATCAGATGGAAACGCAACACCAGTCCAGATTATATCGTTGTCAGCCCGTGAACACTAATGACATCTTCTATCGATTTTCTTGCGTAAACTTGTGGCAAAGCATATCCTTTCATTCTAATGGAAAATTGATGTCTTGCAGCAGTTTGGTTGCTTGCTGTCATACCGTCATGTCAAGAATAAAACCTAATTCCTGGTCACTGGAGTTAATACAGTAACCGTGCTTTTCTGATCAATTCCTAGTCTCAATATAACAGGTCAAAAAAGGCCCATAAGTATGATCAGGACTTATTAACTTGGTTGAACCAGATCCTCGTGTAAATCCCGGTTGTGGTGACCTCCACTGTCGATGCCAATTCTTTGGTGTGCATGACAAGACGTTGGAAATCACGCCAACCTAAATCTGCAGTCAAGCTGCATTGGTCCGTACAGTATATACGGGTGAAAAATGTATGTGACACCGCTTTAAAGTAAAAGCGTCCAACTATGAATACAACTGACTTATTATAATTATTTATCCCACGAGGATATTATATGTCTGCGCCAACATCAAGATAAGACCGTCCGCTGATGACAGAGCTTCCGGAACTGTCACTGTGTAAGAACGACTCGAAGACGGTAGTAGGGATTCATGATGAATGGGTTCTGAACGAGTCATACATTCACGTGCAGCGGGTCACATGTCTGTGAATGCAAACATATGATTTGACCAGCATGTGTGTCGCGTTCGTTTTGCAGTCGTATCGATATTATCTTAATCCGCCAATATTACCTGTGGCTTCATCGCACTTATATTGTCTTTGTTTAGTTAAGTTTAGTTTTACAAGCGACACAGAGAATGTCATGATATAATCGTGGTCTCCCATTAAAGCATACCTCACAGAGTGCAAAGACTCCTGCCAGTGCTTGTTGATCCGTACCCGTACATTTACCATGACAGAGACATCCAATAGATTGGCCACAGGCGCTCGCAACGTTCAGTCAGTCAAGCTTTCGTTCTAATATACGTGTGTGTGTGTGTGTGTGTGTGTGTGTGTGTGTGTGTGGAGGATAGAGAGGATGGACCCGGAACATCTATGGCTGTGCGCTCAATGACCCACACAGGGCCACATCTGCAATACAATATTATGTATTCATCCGTGCAGTCAATTATTTGTGCTAATAAGATGGTGGCGGATGGGCCTAAAACCACAACGTCGTCACATGGAGCTCCTACATAGATGTAACGACGTTGTGGTTTTAGGCCCATCCGCCACCATCTTATTAGCACAAATAATTGACTGCACAGATGAATACACAATATTGTATTGCAGATGTGGCCCTGTGTGGGTCATTGAACGCATAGCCATAGATGTTCCGGGTCCATCCTCTCTACCCCCCCCCCCCTCCCCACACACACACACGTATTTTAGAACGAAAGCTTGACTGACTGAACGTTACGAGCGCCTGTGAGATTGGCCGACGGATACAGGTTACCTAATATTTACACGGACTTTTCATTACGGCGATATCAGTCACTGTATCGTCATTAAAAGCGCTTGAGAAAACTCAGTACATTTGCATACCCATCGAGCCTACAACATATTCCTAAATAAGGAGCGATAATTCATGTGCGTGCTGCTGAAAGATGCTTCCAGTGTCCATCTTCATAAAATAACAAGCCTTCTCTATTTAAATTAGGGTACAACGGCACACGACAAATGTCCTTTTCGACCCTGCTATAGGACCCTCCCCCCCCCCCCCCCCCCAGCCAGTTAAAACAATAATCGTGAACATTTCTTTTTGTTATTCAGTTTCTGTACTTCAGTCCTTTCAGGAAGCAGGTGATATGTTTGTACTCAACTTTTGCTTATTACACCATTGCCTTACGGGTAAAAGCTGCCTTAAATTGTACATTTTCTCTACCTTCGTTTCGTTCTGCTTGTTTTAAGTTGTCTCCTGATTTGCATATGGCCCTGCAAGGTCGAGGTCATTAAGTCATCTTCATTTTTGCTGTCACAGGCTAAAGTACATATTGGACCACGACTCCTTTTTTTGCATTGATTCGCACCAGATTTGTTTCATACACCAGGAAAATTGATTCCTTAACAACTAACCGGATACAGTTTGACGTCTCTAGAAGCAATGTTTGGTACCCTGCTAATGCATGTGTTGTACTTAATTGTACCCAGCATCCAGATGCACATTTATAGTCTCCGAGTCACATGTCTGACTCAAGCTGACCTGCTAGGCTGCAAACATCTGTGCTGCCAGTGACCACCAAGAGGCATGACGTGAGAAACATTGTATCCTGTTACGTTGGATGTGACCCGTATACTGTGTACCGTCGCTGTTTCAACTTTCAGTTGTGTTTACATATAAGGGCAATGTATG
This sequence comes from Hermodice carunculata, assembly GCA_964020975.1. NCBI lineage: Eukaryota > Metazoa > Annelida > Polychaeta > Eunicida > Amphinomidae > Hermodice > Hermodice carunculata. The sequence continues at coordinate 15,207,445 of OZ026629.1, forward strand.
TCGGCGCAACTTAGCTGCGCTTAATGTGCATATGCATATATACCGTGAGAATCTACAATCAGCATCAAACTTAATAAATATAATATTACTGTAACGCTTTGTTAATGTGATGATACTATAAAAGCATCCTCTTTGGGATCCATACTGCTGTTTTGATATAAAAGTGCCAATAACATTGTTTCGGAAATTAAAGTACATATATACATACTTGCCATGGTGTATCCCGCGTTTAATTACTTTATTATAAACTATCAGTTTACAATGTCTTGGCAAATGCATCATGATTCTTAGCAAAACAAAAAAAACAAAAAACAAAAAAAAACAAAAAAAAAAAAAAAAAAAAACAAAAAACAAAAAAACAAAAAACAAACAAAAACACCCCCCCCCCAAAAAAACCTAAAATTTTCAGAAAACACTGCATTTCCTACACATTTGATACCTCTTTGTAGACGGAAACCAGCTTAATAATTGCATCTGACCTGTACTAGCTTATGGTAAACGTCAGTGATCATAGTGATATATAATGTCTCAGCAAGATCAAACAGCCGAAAAGGATGTGTTTTATGCATCGAGAATGGGATGGAGGAGGCTTTATGCAGTGATTGCCATACAATCACAGATCTCTAGTTCGATGTTGTTATATCATACAACCCACGGAACTTGATCCATCCAACCAAGTAAAAAAAAAAGGGGGCTGACAAGTGTAAGCACATTTTTCTTTCACGCAGTCGGATTGTAAAATTAACCACGTAAAAATCTTTTATCGAATGACATGCTTCTTTAAGGCATCGTTGCTTGAGGATGCTAGTGTAACGATGCTAATATGAGACACCATGGCACACGCGAAACTCCACTAGGCCTCCAGCGGAAACACAAAGCGACATTTTTCTCGAGTTGATGATATGCTGTTAACATCATTTTCGGTGCGTTCGAGGAACTACGCCCAGTCACTGCCAATAGGTAATATGATCCTGATGTAGCGTTGTAAATGTTCTCATTTCCACCTGTATAAAATCTGCACGGCTTCCTTCATTTCAGACATTTAACCGGAGTTTCTTTTCATTATTTTGGACACAGTTCCCATTGAATCTTTGTTACTGTGTTTTTATTTTCACGGTTTTGTGTCAAATCAGCGAAATAAGATGAAAATAAAAATACACCAAAATTAAAGGGATTTAGGTATGCTGTTCAACAGAGTGACAAGGTGAGCTGGAATCACACAGATTATAATCATACATATCAGTGTCTTGTATCGATACGAATGTAAATGATCGCTTTCTCTTTTTCTCTCTGAATAAAATGTTCAAGCCTTGACCTCTAATATATTGCCCCCCCCTTTTTTTTCTACGACCACACCAAGTGTGCCAGAAATGTGGTTTTTGAGCGGGGGGGGGGGGATAAAACAAAAATATCATACTTATATCGCACTTGTTTCATAGAAAAGTGGCCTCCGTAGAGGGGCAGGTGGGTGGGTGGGGGCGGCCTGTCAGCAGCGGGCCCTTATAAAGGCGTGACCACTGTACCAGATACCCCATGCCTTAATGCCTCAGAATCAGTTGTAACACACTTAATGGTATAGATTCCACAAGGTGCTGTACAAGAAATTCTAATTAACCTGCCTCCTCATTGCTGTCTGTATGCTGGAAACCTTGATGTGGAATGACAAGGCATCCTATTCATGTGTGGAATTTGGGGAACAATTCTGACGCAGTAATTTTCGCTATGGGCACTCCTTCAACTTCAACTGCGGCATCCAACTGCGCCATCCGCCAGGTCATCTTTTACCATCGCAAATTTTGCACTTCTACTGATAGAACAAACGCACATTCATTACGCAGATTCATTTCGCGTCTTTCGTAACGCTAGCTTTGTCCATGTTTGTGCAGATAGAACCTGTGACAGTGAGCCAATGGCATAACCAAGCCACACGCTTGTACCCAAACTACGTCAACAGCATTTCCCGGTGAATTTTTGCGCAATGCACGCCCAAGATAGCTGTTTATCTGCACCGTGGTGTTTTTTCTTTTTTCTTTCTTTCTTTCTTTCTTTCTTTCTTTCTTTCTTTCTTTCTTTCTTTCTTTCTTTCTTCCTTTCTTTTTTGTCTCTATCTATCTATCTATCTATCTATCTATCTATCTATCTATCTATCTATCTATCTATCTATCTATCTATCTATCTATCTATCTATCTATCTATCGATCTATCCATCCATCCATTCATATAAGCATGGTGGTCGCGGTCCATGCTCGCGTCAGTAATGTGGCCTTTTCCCAATACATAAAGACGTTTTTAACTCTCCGCGTATTGATGGGCCGGCAGGCAGTGAAGAAATTCACCAATTTTCGGACACATCAAGAAAACTTGTTGGACAGTCTTCAAACTTTGAAGACGACCAGAATGCCCTTTATTCGTGAACGCGACGAGTGGCCACCTGCTGACCTGACAGACAAGACGGTCACAGAAGCGGGAGTAATCATGATCGGTTGTAAACTGTCCAAAGTATTGAACCTACTGCGGTGACCCCTAAATGTCGTTCATCAGTCCCCCACATCCAATTCTAAAACAAAAGATCTTCCTTCTCAGACTGCAGAACCGAAGGTCTGACGATACCATATTCAAAACAATAGGAATGCAACAGTCTTGTGCTCACCTCATCTTGTCTTCAGGGATTGACAATTGCCTGCATAAATGGTAGTTCTGAATGCGCGCACGCGCGTGTGTATCTCTGTTTGTTTGATTGTACGGTGAAATGACATTGACTATGAACATTTTGGGCTTAAATATAATTGCAGTCAAAACCAGGGGTATGTTTAGTATACATGAACGCTTGCGAGCGCTTGCCTTTAAGCAAACAAACGTTACAGAACGTTTGCAAATGTTTTCTTTCTACCGAACACAAGGCTGGTTTTATCTCTATTCAGCTACCCAGCTACTCCCAAGATTTTATCTACAGCAAGCATGATAAATTGCACATGGGCCCTTCCTCATGAGTGATGCCCCAATCAGGAGGTTCGATATCACCTTCTTGATCAATGGTAATCACTATTCCCTGCTAGATTGTAGACAGATGTGTGCGTTGCAGAATGAATGGAACGTAGTCGGCTCATGAGGAATAAGCAAGCAGAGATGTATGCCTTTCCTCTGCAGGATATGTAGTGGGGTACATTACTATTAAAAGGTGGTTCCCCTGTGACCTCAGGAAAAATAGCCAAAGGCATGCAATTGCAACTGAATAGTTTCAACGGGCAACCAATATGTGCAATATCCAAGTTTTCACCCAAATTAATTCTAGAGTTACAATGTGAAACAAAAATCAATAAAGCCCCCCCCCCCTCCAGCTTATGAGTTAGGTTAAGGTTAGATAGTAATCCCTAACAGAGGACCCTCACCACGTGTGACATCGAAGTCCTCGCACTAAGAGTACTCAAGTATGAGGTGAAATTCATTAGAATGGCTCTGTGAATGAGGTGAAGGTCAACCACATATGACTTCTGCCTAGCCCTTGCTGAGAACCACAATCGTGTGCAATTTCAAAATCCTACCTCAAATAGATTGCCAGTTGTGAACAATGAGTCCACTGCAACAGACCTATAGCCTTGCAAAATTCGATCAGGGTCACTCATGTGCTTCTCAACAGGGCCCTTTTAAAAGGGTGTCATTACCAGCAATGTCAAAGCTCCTGCTCAAAAACACTGTATTGTAATAATGACCTTGTGACGTTGAGATTACGGCAAGGTCTGCATACAGAACCGTCATCAAGTGTCTCTTACAAAGGCAAATGCCCCGCAACACTTCTACATCATCAGGACGAGAAAGCCGCTAGCCAAGTCCAATACTCTTCCTGCAGATTCCTGTCATTGTCTTTTTCTAACATAGGAAAACACACATTTTGAAGAGTTTTATTCTTATTTTCATCACAGCATGCTCAGCCGGTATGTATTGTGGATAGGCTATATCAGCTTAAAACATGACCACATATCTTCTGCGAGCAACGATATGTCAGAATATGTTTAGAGCCTAAAATGTACTACAGCATCACCTGTAGAAAAGCTTGGTACAGATAGGAGCAAGGCACATCGCTACTACGCTTGTACAAGACGTAGGATTGAATTTTGTCATACATTTATGATCTTCATAATATATACACATCTAATATTCCAAGTACCTGAGGAAACGGACGAGTTGCCTAAATTAACTTTATGCTCAGTTCTGCTTTCCATTTGTTATATACTTTTCGGTAGACACAAAACAATGATCCTAAACGGAGCATCACCTGCAATACAATGGCGTGACTTTGTCCTGAAAACAGAGTACTGCATCAGAAAAATAAAAATGTCGCGCCATTTTGTGTCTAATATGTCGTCCCAAAAATGCAACAAGAAAATAATAATGAAAAAAAATAGCGGACTCTCTGAAAATTTTCGACATGTTTAAAGTTGTTATACCGATGTTGGGCATACTTCTCTACTTCTACTGTCACACATCGGGATGAACCACTATTTAAAGCCTCAGTATAAACATAAACAAAGTTACATAATTGTGCTATGTGTAATTGTCACACTGTGGGTATGTTTTGTGTGTCATACATTCTTACACAGTCCTGAGTGCCACTGATCCAGGCGGAATGGCGGAGTATCAGCCTGAAATGGCACCGGACTGGTCACATCGGTCACAGATACAAATGACATCATCAAAGCTCGAATGGGCACTGTAAATGTAACAAGGTTTGGTTTCTCTTATTGGTGCATTTTTGTGGAGTTCAGCAAAAAAGTATTGCATTACAATACAACACCATACAATACATTCATTGTATTGGCTAAATATTACTCCCTGTGAGGTTATGGTGACGCTGCAGCTCTTGTTTGTGCAAGGTTATTAATATACTACAAAGGTAACACAGGAGGTCCCCCTTAAAACGTAACCATACACTGCCCATCTACCTGTAGGTAGCATAAGAGCACGTGGCATTATTTCGTATAAATCCGACAAAGATGGAAGAAAAACTCACTTGTTGATCTTGCGTATAATGGACTTCAGCGCATGGAAGTCTGGCCGTTCCATGGGGTCCTCTGACCAGCATTTCTTGATCATATTGGCCAGTTCCTCACTGCACTCGTCATCGTCTAGATGATCCAGCGTGGGACGGAAATACGGCCGCTGGCCGTTCTTCACTTTGCGATAAATTTCTAAAAAAAAAAGAAGCAAATGCACAAAAATTTCACATGGAAATATATTTCCCCAGTGCTAATCACGATAAAAGTATTCCAAGGTTCAAGGTTCACATTCCTCATGAATGGAAAGTTTTACTCCAAATAGAAAACGTGCCTTAACATTCATAAAAGAAGGATGCGTCCGGTCAAGTTCATCTTTCTTCGGTGCACATTCGTTGCTTTGGCCCCCAGAGCGCAATGAGAAAGCCGTTAACCAGAGTCACCAACTTAGCCCGGAAAGCGCTAAGTTGAAGGATGGCAGGTATGCACTTTGCAATTAATACCCGAGAAATGAATACAAAAGTTGCACGGTTACAAGTTGCATAAGCTTTAATACTTCGGCTTTGCACGTAAAGCATGTATTTGTTCCCGGGGTGGTGGAAACTATTCATGTGAAATTATATTGACGACAGCGAAAGCACATTTATTTGTTACAACTAATACGCAGCAGCACAACACATGTATCAAATGATATTATAATTAACATTGGAAGCTGGTCCTTTAGTCCACAGCTTATACCGCACAGATATTGATGAAAGTGGTTACGGGGAGTTTCCTGAAGCAATCCTTTTCGTCTAGCGGCAGATTTCCTGTCAGTTTAATACCAAACATACATGATTGTATCTGCATGTTTGCATTATATTAAGCCATTTAATTGCTTATCTGACCATATCTGCACAGACACACACAGACACAGACATACACACACAGACACAGACACAGACACACAAAACCCAGTCAATGGAATAAAATTAGTAGCCTTGACTACTCGGTAACAAAAATTAGTTCTAAAACTAATTTTGATCGGCTGAGTGGAAAGACATACTAGGCGACTGGTGCCTAGGGTTAGAGGTTCGAGTCCCGCTTGTTCCGAACATAAAATATACACAAAATAAACATTATATGGTGACAGTACAACGTGGCGAAGGGCTGTAATAGCAGCGTGGAGGCAACGAAATTAAGATTTGCATCTGTGGCAAGGTGCTGCTTGCTTTTGTCCAAGTGTCCTTGACATATATCGTCTGACTCAGAGGCAAACATTTTGGCAAAAATCTCCCGTGTCGCGGTAAAATATTTTACTAAATACATTTGCCCAAATGCCGTCTTGTCAGACATCAGGGTGCCGCCACATAACAAACTTTCAGGGCAGCGCTTTGACGTTCCTGGCAGTAACTGCTTCATGTTCGTGCACATTTAGTTTTGACTTTGTTTTGTTTTCCATGATCATGTTTGTGTATTGCTTTGCCTTTGTTTGCTCTACTTCGTTCCAGTTCTACCTCATAAACGTTTGTAAAAGAAAAAAAAAACAAGATATACATAAAAGTCTTGACATGCTGGCGGTATTTTCTGCACATCACAGTAAGAGTAACCAGTTACTATGAACTCCTTGGTTTCAGCAGTTTTGCCATCAAGCATACGTTCACAGTCAGAGAACCTATGAGGTCTAGCTTTCTCGTGGAGATAATGTTCCAGCCTTACATTGGTTTATCTGCGGTGAAAATTAAAATCGAACCAGACATTCAGTTACTGGGGAATGTTTGCGACAGATGCTCAAAACCAGTCATCCATTGCACATGTGCCTCGTCAATGCCGTAGTACCCTTCAACAGAACCTCATGATATTGGTGTATCCCCTAAAAGAAGGGTATCTTTGAAAACAGATTTTGAATTGCTCATTTCTACTGATTTCTGCCTTTGAGGTTGTATTACCGTAGAGGAGGACACAAAATATAATAGGTGATTATCTGAAGGAGTTGAATCAATGACACTGCAGTAAAGAATCTTATCTCGTATGATTGTGAGACTTGCATCTCCCATCGTGTGATCGTCATTAGTGATTCTAATTGGCTTGTAGATAAGTTCTGAGATTTTGAGATCAGGTAAGTCTCACATGTGTAGACAGCTTACTTCATGTTGTCTCGAGGCCCATAGGCGCTAATGGCAGGTCACAGTTAAGTCACTAGGAACTCCCTGGTTTTAGAACTTAGGCCATCAAGCATATCTTCGCAACCGGAAAACCTATGAATTGCAACATTGCGTGATCCGTAAACGGTTAATGAGACCACTACCTCGGCACTTGGACGGACAACCCTGATACAAACCCTTCTAATATTTAAGGGAACAAAGTCCCGTCGATCTTTGTAAAGGTTTTTTTTATGTACAGCTACCTACATGCACATGCCGATCTTTTCGTAACATTTTCTAACATTCCAAATTAGGGACATCACATTGTATTAAATCATTCCGTTTTCTTTTGATCATATCAAGTACCTTATATAGTATTTTTTGCAAGAGAAATCTGAATTTATGTATAAAAAAGCGTAGCATATTGCCCACTGATTTAGTGTGCAACATTGGGACATTTTCATCCTGGATGTTTAATGGTATTTCCCGTATCTATTGAGCTGTTCACAAAAGGTAACTCCGGATAAATCTGGTCCATCCCATTCACGGTTTGGGCACCTGAATGGTATATCAGCAATTCCACAGACGCAAGTTCTTTAGAGTTCACATTGACGCAGCTGCTACGCATCCACAAAACACATGAATCGTACTGGAAGGCGGGTGTTTCTGCATGTGTACTGTCAATGTACATGTACTTTATTTGTGCATTTCAGATACTTGCCTATAGTTTTAATTTCACCATATTGGACAGAGATCCTATTAAACAAATGTAAAAATGCTGCACCCTTGTGGTTTATCTTCACGGTTTTGTGCCATCAGCAGCGAAATAAGTGAAGATAGATATGCAAGCACAGTGAAATTAGGTGGATTTACACCATGACGACTATCAGACTTCACACCAAATCAATATTCTCACAATACTCAAAAGTCATGATTCACCAGAGGGCACCACCACTTAAGTAGTAGACACTTCCTTACATACATCCGATTGGTCAGAGATGCCAGCTGATCTCGGTTGCTGAGTGGTTCTGTTTTGGGTGTCCTAGGCTCAGCTTCTTTTCTATGCGGGAGTGGAAATCTAGACAGATGCTTGATACTTTGTACCTATTCATATTTCTACTGGTTAAACTTTGATTGAGCCAACATTGGGATATCCAGTGTGCGTCTGGTATAATACAACACCTCCACGCATCATACATGCGTTTGAAACCCAACGTTTGTTGTCTTAGCTTTCTGCAAAGTTGACAATTTACTAACAGTGTCTCCATAAAAACAAAACAAAAAAAACAAAAACAAAACAAAACAAAACGAACAAAACAAAAAAAAAAAAAAAACAAAAAACAAAAAACAAAAAACAAAAAAACAAACAAAAAAACAAACAAAAAAAAAAACAAATAAAAAACAAAAACAACAACAACAACAACAACAACAACAAAAAGTATCCCCCTCAAAAATATCCTTTCTTTTCAAACAAGAATGGTTTTTATACGGAGTTTTGAAAAAAAAAAAATGAATCATATTTTCTCCGTGTAAATGATTTTATTTTTTCTGCCAGTCATTGTAGAATTGTTACTGCTCCAAGACCGCCGAGCTGGCTATCCTGACTCTCACCTCAGATAAGATTTAATACTCTCGGCGGGGAAAGAGATATTCACCTTTTGTATTGCTGCAACACCACGCCGTGTGCAGGCAACCCCTCCCCGCAATAAATGGTTGCTGAAACAGGCTATCAATGGCTTTCTTGAAAAGAGAGACGACTGTTACGGCCCTCGAGAAAGCCGGTCGGTCTAACATTATAGCAACTCAACAACAATTACGCGCCTTCTCGGAGCATCATCGGCAAACTGATTGCCCTCCTTCTGGCGTGAATGCTGGCTGGCTCCCAAGCCATTCAGGCGAGGTCATATCAGCATTATTGAGAATAAAATGGACGGCTGTCGGCTGTATAGCACACTATCCTATTATGATCAGCACGATGTTAATCTATGATGTTTTGAGTGGGAAATCTATTGCAGTTAAAGCAATCAAAAGTAAGTTACAATCTAACATCGGTTTGCGAGGCATGGGCCTCCCGATCTGTCTGTAAAACTCAAACTAGCATATTTCTGTTAACGCAAACCATTCACATCCGTGCAAATATTCCCACGATTGCAAGCAAAATACATACACACACAAGCTCTTAACCGCTTAACGGCCTTATGGTATTGTCCGCTTGTCATTCTGAAAAACACGCGAACTGGTTAAAAAATGGCCTTCTTACCAGCCCATGCGATCAATCGTTAGACACCTGAAGCTCTTGATAAACGGGTACATCACAATTTCCATTGAGGTAATGCCAGTACAGTATCAACGGAAATCCAACCACTTCCTGCCACGTCCAAGGAAGCTATACATCACTTCACGTCGTGTTTTCACAGTAAACAAAGGTCATTCCAGAAAAGGTATGCTCTATTGTATAATTGGAGAGAAGAGATACCCCGTTCTTGTACGGGGTGGTGGTTGTTGGTTGGTTGGGCGGGATTATATTGTAAATTAACGTTGCTAAACAGATGATTGGTTACCAGAAGAAATGAATCAACCGTTAGCTGATAACGGCTAGTTAAAAAAAAAAATAAATAGATGGTATGATGATCATATTGTCTCACCTGACTTTTCCTCTTGTTTGCCCTCATTCATTACTGCCTACGGTAATTCTGCAGTAGTGTTTAGTATCTTGAAGCCAGCAACGTTCGCGTAATACGTGATTCAGTGGCTCAGCAGGAGGAAGCCAGAGAAGACTACTCCCTGTCATGTCCATACAAAAACAGTGCACTGCTTCCCTGTCCCACCACACACGGTTGTCAGTCCACGTAGGTGACCGTAATGATAGGGAATGCTGCGCTTTGTCTTCCAGCTGAGGACGCAACCATTTGCACTACGTGTGACGCAAGGGTCCTGGCCCAACCTGTTTTATTGATGCCGTTAATCAGCTCTCACAACTCTGCTCACTGGCGGGATCGCTGTCCGAGATCCATCCACCATCCTTGCATGAATTATATATGAGGCATTTCCTCAAGCAAACCGCTAACTGAGAGAAAGGCTTTCGCCAGGGATTGCTTCATCTGGCCGGGGTTTAATACCCTCTACTCCACCATAATGTAGACATGCTATCCCAAGTCTATCGATCCACCAGCTTTACTCTTTCTGACGAAACCCTGTTACTATTTGTCTTGAAAAAAAAATTGATTATTCTAAGACTGAAATATGTTACTGGGACATTTAACAGATATGAATTTTACCTCCGCGGGCTGTTTCAATATAACAAGGAATGTTAGAGATGGCAGGGTCTTCATTACAACTGATATTTAAGCCCAGCAATACCCTTTGTGCCTGTCGAGGGTAGCGGTATCATAGGTGTACTGTAGATATGAGACCCATATCCGCACGCTCACATTCATCCCCAGACACTATTTATTGAAAATGTGGACCGAGATGTACCCAGCGTGAGGTCCAACCGCGAACTGGTAACATATAGCTCTATTACTTCCTGAATCAATACTTAATATAAGTCGACTGCCTGATGGCCTTAAATTTTCAATTACCATCTTCCAACAAGAATGTTACAGACACACATACATACATACATACATACATACATACATACATACATACATACATACATACATATCTTTTTTTATGTATGTACACATCATTTGTCTACACAATTGTCTCATCTTCATTGCTATCTTCTCCTTTATCTCGATATACACGAGGGGTTCAAATGGGGACAACCCTGTTTCCCGATTGTTTAATAAAATACGTTTAAACTACATACATACGTACATGCATACAAACCTACATACATACATACATACATACATACATACATACATACATACATACATACATACATACGTACACTAAAACAAGATAGATTAGTGAAACCAAAACAAATTCCCTTGTAAGGACCACCTTAATAAACCAATACACCTGTCGCATCTGTAGTACTAGTAAACAGCTCACGTGAGCGCTACTGATGATGCGATTTGCATCAAAAAGAACCTAAAGATGGAAATCTAGAACTTCATGTATAAAATTGGAATTGTGCAGTTTTTTATTGTGGGCTCAAAATACATTTGACCACTCATTTTGGGGTTTGCACTGCGGCTCAAAATGACCATTGGTTTTAATACTCTCTTCTAAGATTTTGAAATATGTGCGAGAACAATCTATTTGCACAAAATATTTGACTTTCTCAAAACTAAGCTTGTACAATATGATAAACACGGTAACAAAGGGTTTTTTGGAGGCAGATATTTTTGCTTATTCCATGAGGATAAATATCAGCCAGGATTTGCTCAACAAGGGTTTCAAAATATCTATGTCGCCACAAGAAGGCAGCCACTATATATATATATATATATATATATATATATATATATATATATATATATATATATATATATATATAAACTTTAATTAAATATCCACACGTGCGTTTTTATTCCAAAGTGTTGTTATTCTGAACTTAACAGAGTGCCCTGGCCATTTAACAAATATAACAAACCGCTTTCATTTAATATTTTGGTTCAAGGAAATTTACTGATTTCTTTGCCCTAATGGGTGAACACACATGTGGATACGTCTATTACGATTTTTAGCGTATTCTGTTCAAAACATGCCACCATTCACCAAATTCGGGCCACTGGAGGTGTGTATCTCCATTCGATTACACATTCAAGTTACATTGAATATATATCTTTTGCAACTCATGTACTGAGATCTGCATCATCCTGTCAGTTTCACAAAAATACAACATGCATTGCTTCCAGTCACATTTTAATAGTAAGGGGGGCCTTTTGGTGAACTTCGGATTTTATCATCAATGCCTACACAAAAGACAAAAAAAAAAAACAAAACAAAAAAAAAACGTCATTACTGATGCGGGCAGTTATTGGTGGCAACATCACGACCCATATGGCGAATAGTTGGTGTCATCATAAAGTGTGAACAAGCAAACCTTTTGGTAAATAGGATCTTTATATATATACATATATATACATATATATATATATATATATATATATATATATATATATATATATATATATATATATATATATATATATACATATATATATTGCATTTCCTTCTGCCTTTTTGTGCATTTAAAAGATAGCCAATGCTAGTAATCTGCATGAAACAATGTTGTGAAAATGAGTGGATATGTCTTTTGGAGGTATGCAAGGACACGTGATCCTGGAATTTAAAAGACATTCCACGTTAACATATGATGGATACACGTTATGGACATATTACATATAAGTGTTTCGTGTCCACTCTACAGATTCATCCTAATCATAGGCGCTGGCGCCTGGCGAGCACAAGATTATAATATCGATCCACGAGTCATCTGTTAATTATGGTATATACAGTGTAGGCCTACACATCTCCCAATGGAACGCTACTTACATAACAAAAATAAGCACATCGACACTTCTCAAAATAGAATTAAGTAGGACCAAATAGATTGCAGACTATATATGGAAATGACCAAAATCTAATGCAAAATCTAATACAGTAGACACAATTGTCCATGGGACATTTTATCTCCGAGCAACCTGCTCCCCTGGTATTTAACAAGGCTGCCTGACTACCAGAGGGGCTGGGAGATATAAATGAATCCTCCACGTGCTGCCATTCAATATTGAAAAGCGCGCAGTCCCATATCGATCAGTGCATAAGGTATGCCATTTGGGTTCCCCAATATGCACATTACCCTATTTAGCAGTAGTGTTAGCGGGCAGACCCCCCCACCCCCCACCCCCCAAGCAACTGAATGCACATAATTATGCGCACCTTTCATCTTCAAATTGATAGCATAAAAAAATAAAGGACTACTCTTTAATGACAAAAAATGAACAAAAATAATGATAAATAACGTGGACTGCTTGATAATTGTGCAGGCGTTGATGCAAGTTAAAGGGAGATTAAGTGTCTATTGCAAATACATCCAAGAAATTCTATCTGTAATCGAGTAGGTATAACGGAATATCTGGCCAGTGGCGGCATCTGTTGGCCCTGTTGCCTCACTTTTTTATGACCAGCAACCTCTGGCAACTCCTACCGTCTGGTGGCTCTAGTGTCTCTTGACTGACGTAGCCGAACGTTTATGTTAATTGATATCCTTCTGTTCATTTACTACATACAATTGTGCCTCGGATCGTCATTGTCCACTTGAAAATGCTTGATGTAACTACGGCGTAATACACTGTCTTCTCTTTCACCACTGTTTCGTCCATACTCCGTCAAACGTCATGATCACCAGAGTAAGATGTTCGTATTTCTCTAGGTGTTTTTGTGTGTTAGTCATTTTGCTTCCCTAATTGCTTTGAAATACTCATTTCTGTTATATTAGATCATCGGAAATCCTATCAACAGATTACGACACGCATCATTTTTGTGGACAGCCGCTTTGGATCCGAGCCACTTTTCCATGCCTGAATGTTGTCGAACTCAACGTGCTGACGACAACAAGGTGAAGATCCATGATCCTTATTGGCAACCGCCTTTGATTCCATCATATACTTTGACAGTGAATTCGGTCTGTATGTAATTCATTATTACGTTGTGGCTTAAAGACGTCATTTCTGGAGATGTTCCATGGTTTTCCTGACGGCCTCACGAGTGTTGGCTTGAAAATCCTTTAGTAAAATCCACATAAATATATATATAAAAAAAAAAAAATTATAAAAGGATCAGTAGTTTACCCACCTTGGGGAGTGAGATCCATGTTTTCTACCCAGAATGGTCCATTCCTGTAGAGAATCTCCTGGCATATAATGGCGAAACTATATACATCCCCTTTTATTGTTCCTTCGGGTGGCGGATTGTGCATTCGCATCAACTCTGGCGCCGTCCATAACTTCCCTGGAAATAAAGAAAATTCGGTGTAGTTTCCATCCAGTTTACAAAACCACCGTGCCCCCAAAATCTTGTGTTTTGTCTGTATGTTTTTTATTGTTATTTAAATGCATTGGAAATATAATCTACTTCGCCCCCCCCTCCCCGTTGCATGATATAATTTCAAGAACGATGCAACTATTTTCTATGACTGCAATTGCTATCATTTGCTTTATTACAAATATGTATGTGCTTATTAAGTATTGTGCCACAAGTTCTCTACAGCCTGATGAGCTGTATGGTGTCAGAAACAGTCCCAAAAGGTTAGCTCTGACCATTCAATCAGACGAGTGACACTGAAATAATGTCTTTTTGTATATGTATATATATATATATATATATATATATATATATATATATATATATATATATATACACATATATACATATTAAGGGCATAATAGAAGTGCTAATTGCAACGTATGTTTACAATTGGTCTCCTACGACAATATTTCAGACATAAACATTAATTTTAAAGAATAAACAAGCATAAATGAGAATTTAACATGATACCACTTGAATATGACATGTACGATTGTTTGTATATTTAAAGAAATGGCGACGCGTGTGTTTTCATATTTTTGTCGGTTGATTATGGTGATATATTACTATCGTGGAAGGATGATTAATCACTGAGATGGTCCTGCGGCTTAGACCTTTGACGCTATTGGTCCAGATCTGAAGATTAGAGGCCATATTTACAACCGCTTGCCTCAATGACTGTGGTTGTGTTTTCATTTTTTTTTTTTTTTGATCTCTCTTGGCTGTTTGTGCAAAGAGTCCACCTGCTTGATATTTTCAGTCATCATGTAAATTTTAGATCAGACACTGTTAGCAGCTTGCGAACACAGAATAGCAAATACTAATAGGTGAAAAAAATGAACAAAATAAATACCAAGTATGAAACCCATAGATATATTTTTAAAATGAGTTTCAATGTTAGGACATGTGTATTTATGTTCTTAAACAGCGCGAATTTGCGGACTTTAAAAAAAAGAAATAGTGCAACTAACGTAAAACATCCAGTGTACTCCACAGCAGATGTATTTTTAGAATAGTATTACGCCCCCCCCCCCCCCTCCAACACAATAGTAACAACTGTTTCACAAGATTTATAAAGATTCAAATTGAATATCTGATGTTGATTGTCATATGTTAATAATATTTGAGCTATATACACTCATAATAGCAAAAAACATATTACCATATGAAAACATATCAGCAAATAAACATAGCTATAACTGATGCATGCTCGGTTGTACTAGGAGTGTCTTCAGTATATAGTCCCCTGACATCCAGGACAATTTTTACTGTTTTGTTTCACATGCGCTGTTTCGAAAATGTCACAAAACTGTGTTTACTTACAAATTAGTCACATCTGTCGCCATGTTGATACAATGTCGCATGATATACATCTATATATGGTCAATTATTATCTGTAATTTGATAAATCATGCAAGGAACCAGAAAGGGGGGGGGGGGCAATGCACATGCCAACTCTAAATGAACTCTTATAAAAAAAAAAACCAGAGTAATGTGAATGCCACCACCAAGTCGATTTTCCCCCAGAAACTACCCGATTCCAAGAGGTATATCATCACAAAATTAAAGAAAAACCTGATACAGGTTTGAACAAATGAGGAAAGTTTCAGAGTACGAATAGATATTTGAAGGAATGTTCTTTCAATGTGATCCGTCTGACCTTTATAGTAACGCGCTGCCCTTTCGTAGTTTGGGTTGTCTGCAAAAAATACCTGAACAGCTCAATTTGGCTTAAGGTTAGTTAAATATAGCTGCGTTCTAAACCTGTAAATTTGTTGTCGTGCATTAATAAATCACATTCCTGAAAAGACATAAATTTGTTTGGCCATCGGCTATATCGTCCATTCCTTTTTTTAAAACTCTTTTACTGTCGATATGAACAAAGCTCGACATGTTCAGAATTGACTTAACGGTAACTGTTTCATTCTCTTTGTAAACCCACTTTCCTTTGCAGTGCCAGCATGCCTACAGCATGACAGCTTTCCTCTATGCGCTGTAGAAGACATGCGCCCAGAGTACGTCGGGGAAAGCTGTTGGCTGTGTTAAAACTCATTACCGAAAGTTTAAACTTATTTATTTCACCTGGATTGCCCAGTAGTACATAAGCACTAAATGGATGGCTCTCCAGAAAGAGTCAACGAAATACAGTTTAACACTACTACTACTACTACTACTACTACTACTACTACTACTACTACTACTACTACTACTACTACTACTACTACTACTACCACCATCACCACCACCAGTCCTATTACTACCACTACCACTACTTCAACTACTACTACTTGTAGTAGCACTAGTACCTAATGAATATGTCAGATGATAGAAAAGAACATAACATGCCAGTACTGCTCAAAAGCGTCCCAAATAAACAGTACCTAATGAATATGTCAGATGATAGAAAAGAACATAACATGCCAGTACTGCTCAAAAGCGTCCCAAATAAACATTGACACAAACTGTGAAAGATCGCCATCCTGCAACTGACTGACTGACTGACTGACTGACTGACTGACTGACTGACTGAATGAATGAATGAATGAATGAATGAATGAATGAATGAATGAATGAATAAATAAATAAATAAATAAATAAATAAATAAATAAATAAATAAATAAATAAATAAACAAATAAATAAATAAATAAATAAAATAAATGGATAGTTGGGCCTCGATATATACTGACTTTACCTTAAGGACCCAAAGCACAGGTAGCTTTCAAGCACTGTCAATGGGTACATGATATGTGACTGGAGTCTTTAGGGTTTCTGTCTTCAATATAAGGCATATTGGACTCTTGCAGCCAAAGCTTCATTCCATGCAAACAGCAGAAACACTTCTTATTCAAGAAAAACACTGCAAAATTTACTTGTTGGTCTGCATTAGAACAGAGATGACCCACAGTGTGCATATAGCTTTTAAAAAAATTGTATTGTTGTGTTTTACAATTTTATCAGAAAAATGTTAAAAAAAAAAAAAAAAAAAAAAGCCCTTGCTCAGCTGACTTAGAGATATCACACTTGTGGATCTTTGAACTTGGGATAGTATCAGGGTTACCCATGTACTAAGTAAGTCTGACCTCTGTGGATGAACACTAACATGTGCAACATCAAGGTCCCAGTTCAGGTAGTTCTCCAGTTACAGTGGACACAAAAATTCATTTGAAATAATTCTCAAGTTATCACACTGTTTTACAGATAAAAATTTGAAAAATCACAGCACCACCTATTGAACAAATTCAGGTCTCAGGGTCCGTAGTCTCCCCATGCAATTTCGAAACAACTGGCGGGGCAGTTGTGGAGAAGAAGAAGATATTTTTAAAATTTGGCCAAAAAGGAATTAAAAATTCATGAAATATCCAGATATCAATAGAGCATGACCAATAATTAAACTTGGTAGAGACCCACCAATAGGAAATGAATCTGGTCAGTGGTTTAGGAGATGTATTAAACGTAAACTACCATTGCAATCGCCATCAACACACAGCAACCAATAGCACTGTGTAACCAATAAGTACCTGAATTGAAACATTCCTTAAAAATAGGGGATTCATAGTAACGCCACCTGTTGAACCACCTTGTTTGGCCCTTCGACAAAGATCATTTTCACCAAGTTTCAGCATAATCTGAGTTACGATTTTGAGGGAAGAAGTCGAAAATAGGAAAAAAACCACACTTTTTTCCCATGTAAAACTATTCCCCTATTCAGAAGTCTTAAGTCTGAGAAGTTAGTAAATGTCCGTATTTTATACTCTTGGGTGATCCATTACAGTCATAAAGATAGCGAATACAAACGTTGTGCTCAGCGCATAACCCTGGTACTATTCCTCTAAAGTCAACAAAGATTGCCAGCTTTCGGAATTAATAAAAAAAAAAATTGACAAAATAAAGATCAGCACAAATGCGCGCAGTTATCGCACGAGTTGTGCGCACAAAGCTACGTTTGTAAAATGACCTTGCAGCCTACACAGATAGGCTTGCACTGGGAGATACCTCGTTGCATCCGGAATTCCTGCCTTCATGCATATCCGCATATCAAATGTACTTATTCTGCCAAGTTTGAAAGAAATCTGCTTCTGTATATAGACAGATGAACGGACAGATGGCTTCTCTGCCCGTGCGCACATCCACATGTCGTGTCTGGTCACTGTGCAAAGTTTGAAAGATATCCGTTCAAAAGGTTGGAATCAGTTCTGCACACAAGATTATCTCTTGCCTGCGAAGCGGCCTTGTGCTACACAACTAATGCAACAGACATAAATAAGAACATTCAAGTCTGCCTTGCAGGCAAGATTTTGTCTACAGGCGGGCAGACCGACGGACATACGATCTGATTCCGCTATACCTCTAAACCTCGTTTGCAGGGGGCGATGACAACTCTCAGACAACTTTATGGCAACAGTGTGCACTTGATACTAAACATGCACCTTTGCGTCACGATAAGCCTATTTGTGTTTTGAACATATAGTAACCTTCCTGTTTTGGCTCTTAACAAAAAAGTTCTTTTCAATTCTGACTAATATGCTCTTCACAAAATATGTGCTGCTCAGACTTAATTCTATTCTTGCAAGGTTCAGAAACTTTGTGACGAGAAAACGGAATTTATATAGCACCTGACGATAACCATTCAATTTGGCGACAGCGCTGTTTGGCCAAATTCGCAGGCATAAAACTACAGTTATCATTTATTCGCCGCTTTATTGTCTGGCACTCCGCGTCTTGCCATGCAATAATTTGTCATTGGGATCCTGCCCGGACCGCTCACTGTCGTTACAGGGTTAATTTGATGGCGACTAGACAGCCGCATCTGTTATTCATGCTAGATCGATCATAGAACGAAAGAAAGATTTCATGCGTGGTAACAAAGGTGTACGTGTAGTCTAAAGCAGTAATGATAAAATCAGATGACTTTCAAAGCCTGTGACGATTCGCTTGTGTTTCTAGTTATGCACGGAGTCCTTGTGCTATGATGTGTATTTATTTCAATTACACGGACCTCTTAATATATATTCTAGCTACAGCCACGCATTTTAAAGTATTTAAGAACCGTGATGTCACAGTTATGAGTACCTGTATTAAATCGATAACATATTGATGACACGGTGACTCCAGTAATTAGATTAACCCTCCACCCAACCCCAGACACATCGCTTCTAATTCATCGGTACCTCCACATGGCAGCATGCACATCACAAATTTCAAAATATAAATAAAATATGGATATGCGATTTTTTTTAATCTGAAAAGATGACCTACTCAATCACATCATTCCAAGTTTTGTTAACCAAAAGGAAACAATGTATATTTGTGAATTACATATCTGATAATCTGGAACACTTCAGTCATACAAGAAAAGTCCAATAAGTCTGTCGTGACCATGAGGGAGCTGATCAATATTGTTATCATCGATAGGTCTGAGACTGCATGCAAAAGATTTAATCATTACTTCAGACAAGCCATAGTTATGTCAGTTAGATTGTTATGTTCGAGACCAGAGCTACCAAAAACGATGGAAATTCAATTTGCACATGGACTGGAATCCCTTAAGTAAGTATTAGCATGGACGAGGATTCCATGGTATAAGTGAGAATCAATCAAACAGTATTGCAATGAAACATAATTGCTAGTCTATCTTGGTGCTAGTATTTAGATAATTGAATTACAAGTTACATAACAACCTGTGCGCTAAATTGGATGTCATCAATATATGATACCGTGTCAGACCAATGTATTGCGTGCGCTCACCGTGCGTACAATTTAAATGAACGCGTACATATTAATCATGTCGTAACTGTTCTATTCAAGTGATTTGTAATCGAATATGTTCCATTTATTGCTCTGCAAAACAAAACAAGTGGCGTTAGTTTGGTTTTAGCAATCGGCCTTTACAATCCGCATTATGGCTTTCAGCACCAAATACCCAAGTAAAATTCAACAACCCATTTAGTCGGCTAAACAGGTCAATTCCCCGGTCCATTCAGTCGGCAAAGCGGGCAACTGCTCCATCACACTCACGGAAATTGCCCTGAGCTGGACTGCACACCATCGAGATTTCTGATATTTTGTTTGGTGATTGCAACAATTACCTTTTTATTGTTAGTTTGAGACCCCCCACGTCTAGCCAATTTAGTTTGAAGCATAATCCTGCGGAATCGACCTATCCATGCAAATAACGCGACGAGGGACACATTTACTACCCCACAATTCACTGTAATTCGTGTAAGCCATGACATTGTATGATCCGCAAGCAAACGTTTGTCTCCGATTCACTAACGACAAATGTTTGTAACCATCCCATTTAAGCTGCATTAAAAAAGCTAGATTTACTTCTATCAATCTGCACTGAGGCTTTTTTTGTTTGCTACTTACATACCAATTGAAGGTCGTGCTCAAATATGTTATAATCGCAATGGTATTTTTGTGACCCGCTTCATCGTCATTATCAATAAAAGCAAACATAAACATAGTCTGTAATGCAGGCAACATACCTTTGTAGTAAGCATAATTATCCTCATTGTTCCGATCCTCTGTGGTTCGAAGCCCTTGAAGGCCAAAGTCTGTGATTTTTAGTACAAATCTACTATCTACAACACAATTTGAGCTTTTCATGTTTCCGTGCGACCGGATTTCGCTACTGTGTATATAGCCCAGACCCTGTGAAAATAAAGAAGACGATACGGATAATTTCACTGGTTGCAACTGCTTTCTCCGAGTGACCAACACAAAGTTTCATCTGTTTCAGCTTTCTTGTTTTATAGAATCTGATCTAAATCTATAAAACAAGAAGAAAAATGAATAAGGAGGAACTTTTTTTCACATCTTTAAAAAGTGATTAGGGTATATATCTTAAAATACAATGACACATACAGAGCAAGCATCACCAGAAAGAAAGGATTATCTTGAATTCCATAATAATGTATGGTTTCTCAACATACGGCACATTTCGCTAGTATTGCCGCCTGCCGACGTAAAGAGGCTAACTTGGCTTTTGAAACATCGTCATGACCAAAATATGTACAAGTATAAAATTTTGACGGTCGGGACCAAAAGTGAAAAAAAAAAATAATAAAAAAATAAAAAAAGCCTTTGATTTACTGTATTTCATCTCCTTAATATATCCATTGTGCAATATGGAAAAAATGGAAAGTGTCGCACAAAGGGAGGGATTTGTGGCCGTATTCATAAATCAAACTAATTTCAAAATTCAGACGAAGTTCAAAAATTGAACTGTAACTAGAGTAACACTTATTTTGCATTTTGTGCATAGAAAATAATGTTAATCATCCACATTTTTCAAACAAAGATGCTAATTAGTGTAGGAAAAAATGTTCAAGACTTTCATTACGGGTTTATTCAAAATGGAGATACATGTCAAAGAACTAAGAGCGGAAAAGTGTCCCAAGTGGTACCCTAGTTACAGTCCTTTTTTTAAAAACTTATTTGAATTTTGAACTTAGATTGGCTTTTTGAATAAGGCCACTGAATAGAGCAGACCCTGACTTAACGCATCTTAACGTTCACCAGACAAAAACGTCTTTGAACGTTCCGTAAGTTTTCTTTGTTTAGAAGCGAGCGTGCGTGAGCATTTGCCATTATGCTGAACTGGGTTTCAAACTGCTTTTTTGTGGTATAGAAGTTCTGCAAGACATTTGACTTTGTGGAATAAATTTTCATGTTGCTTTCCACCACTGGGCTGACACAATTAGAAAATATTTCTTGAAACAGTGGAAAGAAGATATGAGAGGGATATTCAGGAGCTGATAAAAAGTTACGAACCTACACTAATTTCAAAAAAGAATTCAAAAGAGAACTATATTTACTAGCAATAAAAGATCGATATATCAGAAAAAATATAAGACGTTTTAGAATCAGCGCACATAATTTAAAAATCGAAACAGGTAGACATAGAAGACCACAAAAACACCTTTGGAAGAAAGAATTTGTGACAAGTGTAATTGGAAGATGAAATACATGTCACCAATTTTTGCAAAAAATATGAAAAGGAGAGAAAAAACTATTCTTGGAAATGGCCGATACTTTCCCTTTATTCTCATCACTAGAAAATAATGATAAATTTACCTTTTTGATGAAGTCAGACGATATAGAAAAAAAATATATATTGAAATTTTCTTTGCAGCTATCATGGAGCAGAGGGGACCCTTCTAATTTCTTAACGTAAACAACCAACAACATCAATGACGCATCAGGAACAGTGATTTTATTTATTTTTCTACCAGTCAGGGGTTTTTATGTATATACTTCTTCTTATTCTTGCCAGTACTTTGTATTTTGCATTAACGTGTATACGTTTGATTTTGTAAAAATGTGATGTTAATGTAACTTGTGTGTATATGTGTGGATGTTTGTATATATTGCATAATATCCCGTTCGTATGTTTGACGCAGCAATAAAGTTTCAAGTTTCAGTTTCACAAATCAAAACGGCCTACTTAAACGAAACGACATGATATGACAATTGTAATTTTTCTAACTTGCCAGATTAAAACAGCACACATTCTCTATTTTACTAAAGGACAATTACAACGGGTTTCTTACCAACATTTAACATGTCCGGGGTAGTATTTACCAATTGCTCCACATAGCAAAACAATGCATCGACTAACTGATTACAATTGTTCATTATGTCACAAGTATATAAACTCAGAGCAGCACGTCTTCATTGGATACAAAGCTGAATAGTCGTTGCCAAGGTATTCAACTGAGTTTTAATTCTGATTACAGCGCTGGTTACGTATCTTTAATTGGCTCAGAATGTAACAAAGAACATTATGTTAAACGTTATTCTGTAACCCTTTTATTGAACCAAAGCGGAAAACACGTGGTTTTTCATGACACGCTATCGCAGGTTGATTTCCTGGTGTAACACCGTATATGTGAACACCTGTCTTCTATGCCGAAAAACTGTACCTGTACTGCAAACGCAATGCATAATAGGGGAAATCTGGGTTAGTTCTATATTCGTATAAAGGTGGTGCTGCCCATCGTGTTCACGGTTCACCGCCCACATCTTGTGGTCACTTTCCATGACCCTCACTTTTTCTCCATACATTAACATGGGGAATCAGCACATACAAATTTTACCTCTCTATATGTTGTCAAATAAGGATTAAACTTTCATTTTATCACACCTGGGTGTATTTGAAAGATAACAACATATAGTTCAGGTAGATTAGAAGATGATAATTCCAATAATCGTTCTCATATGCAGGGTGAAAATTTCAGGTTCACTGTAATGTAATGGGCTTTGCTGACCCATCTGACCTAGAATGGCACGGGTTGCCAGGTGTCACAAACAAGTATCATGGGAACAAAAGGCTGTGTGTCAAGAAATAAAACCAAGGCAGATCGCCCCCATTGCATCTTAAGCGATGTTTACACGTGGGACTGTTTAACCTCTTATATAAAATAGAGCCTTGCCATCAAAGCCAAAATTACGCATTGTATCTTGTACTGTATACAGATCCCATGGATCTCGCATTTAAAACAGTGTAAAAGGCCGTGTGATTTGTGATTTTTTTTCATAAGTAGCAAATATAAAAAACAATGCGTTTGACCCCTTCACTGCAAGCCATTAAATCTTCGTGCTGTCATAACGTGGCAAACTGTAACAAATCTAGTAGATAGGGCATGTGTCTGTAGGTGGCAGCATAGGTAACTTCCTCATGATAATCACCTGTTGCAGATGTAGACACGTGGAGAATAAACAAATCCAGTTCCATTCGTTGGTCAAGAAAATGTCATGTAACAGACGTGCCACCACTATGCAGATTCACTAGTAACTCTAAAATGCCCTATTTAGAGACAAGTTGCCCTGCGTTTGCAAGCCCACGTAACATGGGGAGTACTGATCTAAGGCGGGGGCCTAATCTCTTTGCAAATTCCGTTAAGCGATTACGGGGCCCCGAGAGTCAAATTTTTCTTATAAAAATATAACATAGACTAACTGTATAAGTGTGTACTTACCCTAACTATATCCTGCATGAGAGAAAACTTGAACATATAGTCTAGCTTTATTTGGTCGTTTTCAAGCACATCCTGGAAAACAAACAAAAATTAAGTAGTTCCGGCCCATTTCTGATCTCTTTTGTTCGTTTTTTCTTTGAATGCAATCAATGCGTTGTCGGCCTGCGTAATATTCGCCCTCATATTTAATTATGTTTAGTCTTAATTTTAAACGTTCTTGAAGTTGATGAACCTTTGATTTTCATTATAATGAAAGGATCGGTTGCTCATTTAGGGTGTCTGGGTGATCTTCAAGTTGATTAAAAACTTCTTTAAAGTAAGTCATTCGGTCATTTAATAAAATATACACAAAATAAAAATGACACAGTCTACTTTTTTGAATAAATGTTACCATACAGCGATATTAAAGAAGACTAAACTGTGTTTTGGACAGGGAAACAGCCAGAATTCACGGAACTTATTTTCTTGGCGGCATTATAGAGAAATAACACACTGCTATGGGCTGATTAAGTTGGCTGTTGCCTTTCTAAAACATAAAAAGCGCTATGCGACATATTCATACCTTAAAACCACCGCATATTAGCTGTTATCATCAAATGCCTGTGTATTTATCTATATTTCCTTCCTCGCACCCTGTTGTGCATTTTTTTATAATGCACAAATTACCTTTAACTGGTTCATGTGCGTGCAGTTATGGCCAAAAAAGGCGCGTCTGCACTTGTTTTTACATGCCATGAGCCAAATTCAGGTTTCCTGTTCGAGTCATTTTCACATAAAAGGCTCTATCGACGCATAAGTTGTGCCGTGCGGATTAACTCTCAAATACCATTTGAAATATATACTTATTCCACAAATACATTCATAGTCTGCAGACTAACGAAAAAAGAACAGCGGCTCTGTGCATTACACAACTTTTTAAAGCTATTTCAGGGGGTTTCCCACAGCTGTACAGCCGCGGAATTATAGGGCTTCACAACAAACATGACAGCGGTTAAGTTGATATTTCTATTATTATATCAAACACAAGCCTGGGGCTTTCAGTTAGCAATGTGTGCTATTTTCAGCAGTCCTTTATTCTCTTCCGTCATGTTGTTGTTGTTGTTTTGTTGGGGGGGGGGGGGAACTCTTTACATGATTATAAAAGTGACTTTTTCCTGCGAGCCATGTAGTCCTATACATGTACTATACATTGACGTCGGTACACCTACTGATAGACCAAAAAGCGGAGAAGCTATTCTAATTCTAAGTTGTACACGCAGTAAATTATCTATATTCCAAGAAGTGGGGCAGATAAACAAGCACAGTTGAATATACCTGAAGACTTCCCTTTTGACAATATTCAGTGAGTATACACTGGTTTGGCAAGTCAATACAAGCACCGATGAATCGAACCAAATGGTCGTTTTGTAAGTCTCGCATCTGAAAAATATAATACAGACTTGTATAATAACAATAACAATAATAATTCACTGATCGAAAACCGCCGCTTTACGGCATGTAGGCCGCACGCGACCGGCGGTGTGGTAACTACATACAATCAAACACCAAGTACATATGTACACAATAAGTCGGTCCAAACGTTTTCAAAAAAAAAAAAAAAAAAAAAGACCCGTTTTAAAAACAATTTTAATTCTCCATAAATCAACAGGTCATTTATTCAAGGCGATCCCCTGGCAGGTCCCTTCTGGTTTGCTATATGTTGTTACCAATGATTTTCACGTGTGGTCAAATAAATCTCTAATCTATATGGTGAACATGGCGGTGATTTCCAAGTATTCACCAAAAGAAAACGTTAGTGCGAGAACGGATTATGGGCAGAAGACAACCTGAACATTGCAGTTGAAACCTCAGGACGCATTTTGCGCATGGTAGAATGTTAAATTACAATTTATATATTTTATCATTATTTTAACCTACTGCGAATCAAGTCAAATCAAGAAAAGTCCGTGATTCTCAGCACGTGCATATCTGGCCCTAGGAATCAAGGGATACAAAACAAAGTACACAAACCCTTTGCAGCTCACAACAGAACTGAGTCAATAGCTTTCCTAGGCGCAGTTTGGGCGCATTACGAGGAAGGCTATTGACCTGGGGCGTGTCATATGATAAATCTTGTGCGATTCTCAACAAAAGAGTTTGCACTTACATGGAATTGACATGAAAGCATTAAAACAGACAATTTACATCCGGGCACTTTTTGGCACTTTGAGCCGGAAAGGGTTCAACGATAGTTTATTACACATCTCATTTTTTTTCAGCATTAAGTATCTTACCCGTTTAAAGTCCAATAGTAAATTTCTAGTAACATATATGTTGCCCTTGTTTATTTTCTTTATGGCCACCAGAGTTCCCTACAAAAGAAATAACGTCATGTGAGGAGGGACATGCATATAACAAGGACCTCGCAAAGTATATTGGTCAATCGATACAAGCATTATTAATAGTA